>JAQQAC010022866.1:2008257-2036665 GCA_029783875.1 Phataginus tricuspis | reverse complement strand
GTATATCTTTGGGCTTGAGGTGAGTCTCTTGTAAGCAGCATATAGATAGGTCTTGCTTTTTTATCCACTCTGTTACTCTGTGTCTTTTGATTGGTGCATTCAGTCCGTTTACATTTAGGGTGATTATTGATAGATATGTACTTATTGCCATTGCTGGCTTTAGATTCGTCGTTACCAAAGGTTCAAGGGTTGTTCTTTACTATCTAAGAATCTAACTTAACTTTCTTGTTAAGTTATTGTGAACGCCGTCTGATGTTTCTTTATCTCTCCCTTCCTATTCTTCCTCCTCCTTTCTTTATATATTAGGTGTTTTATTCTTTGCCTTTAGTTAGTGTTTAGATGGTCTGCTTTCTTTGCTATGATTTTATTTTCTCTGGTGACCTCTTTTTAGCCTTAGGGGTGTTTCCCTCTAGAGCAGTCCGTTTAAGATATCCTGTAGTGGTCGTTTATGAGAGGCAAACTCTCTTAACTTTCCTTTGTCTTGAAATTGTTTAATCCCTCCATCATTTTTAAATGATAATCATCCTGGATACAATATTCTTGGTTCGAGGTCCTTCTGTTTCATTACATTAAATATATCATGCCATTCTCTTCTGGCCTGTAAGGTTTCTGTTGAGAAGTCTGATGACAGTCTGACAGGTTTTCCTTTGTAGGTGATCTTTTTTCTCTCTCTAGCTGCCTTTAATACTCTGTCTTTATCTTTGATCTTTGCCATCTTAATTATTATGTGTCTTGGTGTTGTCTTCCTTGGGTCCCTTGTGTTGGGAGATCTGTGGGCTTCCGTGGACTGCGAGGCTATTTCCTTCCCCAGCATGGGAAAGTTTTCAGCAATTATTTCTTCAAAGACACTTTCTATCCCTTTTCCTCTCTCTTCTTCCTCTGGTACTCCTATAATGGGAATATTACTCCATTTGGATTGGTCACACAGTTCTCTTAATATTCTTTCATTCTTAGAGATCCTTTTATCTCTCTCTGCCTCAGCTTCTTTGTATTCCTGTTCCCTGTTTTGTATTTCATTGATAGTGTCTTGAACCTGATTCAGTCTGCTGTTAAGGCTGTCGATGGCTTGTCTCATTTCTGCTTTGTCTTTCCTCATTTCCTCCCGCAGCTCTTGCACCTTTTTCTGTAGATCCGTCAGCATGGCTATGACTTTTATTCTGAGTTCTTTTTCAGGAAGACTGTGCATGTCAATTCCTTCAGATTCTCTCTCAGGGGTGTGTGTCTGAAGTCTTGTCTCTATCATATTCTTCTGTCTTCTCATGACCTTAGAGTTGGTTTTTGGTTGTTGTCAGCTGGGCTCTTTATGACCACCTCGCCGGGTGCCAAGTCCTCTCTCAGGTGTAGCTGCCCACCAGAGCTCTGGGGTGGGTGAGCGCTCGGGTCCCGCCGGGTTGCATCTCTGTATCTTACCCGCCTCGCTGGGTGCCGAGTCCTCTCTCAGGTGTAGCTGCATGCTGTGCCGTTTCCTGTGTATTCTGGTCTCTCTTTTAGGAATAATTGCATTTGCTGTGTTTTCTTGAATAAATATAATGTTGGGAGGAATTTTTCTGCCGGTCTGTTCACGTCGCCATCTTCCCGGAAGTCCCACCCACCCATCTTTTATGGAGTGGGCCTCAAATGATATTTTCTTCTGTTTGAGGGTTGGAAAATAACAGGGTTTAGAGTTATATAGATTTAGGTTTGTGTTTAGGTTTAATCTGGAAGTTTGGCATTGGGCAAGTTACTTGGAGTCTCCGGGCCTGAGCTTCCCCACCTTTCACAAGTTGGCTGCAATGACTGCATGACAGGTCCTGAGAAGTGAAGGGCGCCCTCCCTGCACAGAGGGGGTGCTCTGGAGATGGCAGCTCCTTCCCCAACCCCTGGGACCTCAGCCCCTTCTGATCTGCCTGCTCGGCACTCAACAGCTCTCTCCCGACCCTTTCTAGGCCCCAACCAGTGTCGTAATAATGAGATTACTAATTCTCTAAATCCCATCTGACAGTGAGTTCCTTCTTTTGTTTTTCTCCCGTACAAATCAAGATTGTCAAAAATCATGTTCTGTAAAGGAAAATATGTAAGCTCGACTCTCCCGTGAGTCACCAGTGGAAGGGTACATTGTTGCAAACATCTTTTAGAAAATAATTTGGAAGTGCAAGTCAGGAGTCCTCAAAATGCAAATTTTTTGGCTAAATGTTTCACTTCCTTATATCTACCCTCATAAGATAATAACCTGACCTATG
Source organism: Phataginus tricuspis (assembly GCA_029783875.1). Lineage (NCBI taxonomy): Eukaryota > Metazoa > Chordata > Mammalia > Pholidota > Manidae > Phataginus > Phataginus tricuspis. The sequence goes on along the minus strand of JAQQAC010022866.1, from coordinate 2,034,446 downwards.
GGAACAGATTTTTCTTTTCTAAGCATGGCAACAACTTTTTAAGATAGCAAATGGATTAAAATATATTAAATATCACTCTGTAGGATGGAGTTTTGAAGTATCACGTAACTATTTAAACCAATACTTAAGATATTTATCATAACCTGAAAGAAAGACAGCTTGGGCTATATCACATCAAGTAATAACTGCATGAAAAAAGCCTGAAAGCAAATACAAGCTACCACTGATGGTGTCTAATAACTCTTTGTGATTCTGTCATTTCATGTTATGGTTTTCAATGAGAATTTGCATAATGGAGCTGAATTGTTCTGGCATAATATCAGTCTGTCTTAGAGTCGGCAGTATACATAGTAGCCACTGAGTATATTTTCTTCCATGAGAGTTTATTACATTATACTTGATGTTCAGTAAATGCAGTATCAGGAGGTGTTTTAGTTTGTGCTAGGTAGAAATAGTGTTCCAGAGTCACAGAGAAGAATGAAACCTGTATCACTGTAGCTTCAAGATAGATCTTGACACTGCTTACGCTTTCTCCATGTAGAATCGCTGGCACGTATCTCTTCATTTATTTGACAAGAGGGCCCCTCTTCTCTTCTGACATCCCACCCCAGTGAGAGCTTTCCTCTTTCCTTCCCCTCCTCCATGCTTCCTTCCTCCTCAGTATTCAAATTTCTGCCTCTAATTGGTTGTAACATGAATAGAATTAAGGGACTTACTTGAGTTCAAAGGTGGCATTTTGGTGCAACTGCGTAAAATGCCTTTTCTGTAGGATTTCCAGCAAAGATGTAATGTTCTTTTGCATATTCTGAACAGTAGAACTGGGGAGCTGGATATCTTCATCCAAGGTCTCATTTAGAATTGTCACCTTTTTAATAATTTCTATGAGGAAAATTCATCAGTCATTCACTAAATCTCTCAAAAGTGGACAGTGCTAAAATAGGAAAACTTAGAGCCTTCTCAGTGAGGTTCACCTAAGCTGGGTTGAACCTCCAGGCCAGGCAAGCTCATATATCTCAGTGTGCTCTGGACAGCCTCTATCAAAACACTCAGACTTAGAATACTGGTTTATTCAGTCTTGGTCTTCCCCAGTACCCACAAGGCGTAAGGGCAGGGCTGCCCTCAAGTTTACATCGGCATTTCCTACACATGGCACACACATCTGCACTTAGAAGCGCTCAATAAATATTCACTGCATAAATGAACCACCAACACTTGATACTACTTTTTATTAAGTATATTATCTGTTCTAGTAATTTCCTTACCTTTTGTCTACAAAGTCTGACTTGTATTAGATTCTGTAGCTTTTATGCCCTGCTTTAAACTATACTCGAAAAAGAAGAAGCAAGAATATGGTTCTGGTAGCCAGAAAACTGAAAATAGCATTCTAGAAGCCAGATTAGATGAGAAATCTCAATTGAGTAGTGACTAAATGACTCTATTATTGTGGATATACTTTGGGACCACATTGAAGCCCCAAATCCTGTCAGCAATGATTCTGGCCAAAGGGATGGTGTTGAGAGCTTAGCTAAGCTGCCCCGTGGCACTGCCGCCGCGGCATCCATCTTGTTTCATCCAGCGGATCGTGTGGGCCCTAAACCGATGCCAGCCCCTCACGCACGGACACACCCTGCAGGGCAGCCCCCAGAGTCACAGGCAGGTGCGATTCTCTAATATAACTTCCCAAATGGCCCTGGTGATCAACCTCCCAGCGCCTTCCCCTTACGTGCCCCTTTGGTAAGACCCCTCAGGCCTCATCTAAACTTTGCTTTTTTGGTTTGGTCTGACCAATCTGGCCTCAGCCCGGGATCCCCAAAGCACTCCACCCACAGACTCTACTAAGGCATATGCCCAGCTCCTGACTCTCCCTCCCAGCCCTGCACCCTGCCTTGACCTCCTCATGGGACCCTTGAGGCATGCTGGGTACTTCTTCCAGGGCCTGTGGATAATAAACTCCCCAGTTTAATTTTGCTTGTGGTCTACTGTTGGTCCCTGGCCACCATCTGGCACCCTGTGCCGTGCCTATTAGTGGTAATTTGACAGATTCATAACAAATGGGGAGGCACCATATAAGGCAAAATACAGAAGATAAAAAAAGGAAACATCCCTTTTCTAAGAGATAAAATTCTTAATGTAAGACAATGGTCTAGACACATCAGGATTGTCAAACTATGGGACACTCCAGTCCCTGGGCTCCGGGAGCCCAGGGCAAGTCACGCATGTCTTCAGACCTTTAGTAAAGTGAAGGCTTTTCTGCCTTACTGGGCACAGACTCCCCAGACTAGACACTGCCCACACTACCTTGGATGTCTTTCTGCAGCTTCTCCGTAAACATCATGAGATCTTGACTCCTGGTGAGGATTCTTTCAGTCGTTCTGGTCACGTGTTGGCTACGTGCTAGCACTCTGGTGAGCTGACAGAAAACAGAGGTCTCAGGAATACAGGTCTGAGGAATATTATAACATCTGTGTATAGTGAAAGAAGGGATCTACACTTACTGTGGCAAGCATTTAGTAGTGTGTATAACTGTCAAATCACTATGTTGTACACCTGAAACCAATATATTGTCTATCAGCTGTACTTCAATAGAACATGTCCTCACACAAAAGAAAATAAATGTCTCAGGTTCATTTTACTTTGAATGTGCAAGCTTTGATATTCTAGTTGTGAATTCTTTGATATTGTTTAAGCAACAAAATATATTCCAGAATATAGAGCAAAGATGTATACATGTAAGCCAAGGTTAATACTTCAGGGCTGGAAATTGACTAAGTGGTTCATGAAGTAATTTACTGCACACTCAGTGCTAGAACACATGACTTACTTTTAAAAGCAGCCTAATTGGTTATCAAACCACAGACTCTCCCATGTCTCTCTTGTGAAGACTTTATATTCACTTTAGGACCCAAGTATGCAGCATATAGAAAGCAAAGTCTTACTAATTTGCATTGCTTGTGAGGACTCAGCCAAGGAGTTAAGGACATAGAGACAGGCCAAGTGGGTTTTAGGCCTGATTCTGCAGGGCTGGAGACCGAGTATTGAACATCTCCTGGCTGCATCATTATCGCATGGAGTGATTAATAATGATAATAATAATAAACTGCATCATTATTCCATGGAGTAATAATAACACCTACCACATAGGGCTTTATGAAGATTAAATGCAACGATGTCTATGAAGCCAGCATTCCAGGGGCTGAGACTTAACTCAGCTCTCAGGCATTATTTGTATTTAGAATGTTATCATTTGTGAAAAAGAAAGGTGGTTTATAATTTCCAGGAATGTAAGGTGACTCAGACTGGCTCTAAAAGTGTTTTCTAGTCAAAATCCAAAGAGAATCTTCTTTAATGGATAGATAGAATTTATTTTAATCAGCTTATCATTTCCTGCCAAATGTTTGCTCACTGAGGTACTTAAAGTCCATGCTTAAGCCCTTAAACTCTTTCCAAATCATCAATTCCAAATTAACAGGAGCCAGGCTAACATTTTTTTTAGGGTGCATGTTTGTATAAGTGTGTGGATATTAAGTGACAGAGGCTATATACATATAAATATAAGCACATTATTACATACACATCTATGTACATATACATACATACACATACATATTGTGCATCACAGGCACATGAAATTCATAAGTGAAAATTATACGTTTGACAGTAGAGCTCCCTCACCATCTGCTAATGAGGACATTCTTTTTTGGGTCACTGAGAAACATTCATCCTGCATGGGCTAAATAAAAAATAATTCCCAGCTGACATCAAAACGAGCTCACTTGCCATTCCAAGTTCACAAATCAGAAAGAAGCACACGGCCTGAATGCGGCACAGATCCTACACAACCGCACTATGCTGGTGCCCGGTGGGCTGCAGGTGGGGCACCGGTGTCCAGGGGAGGGCCTCTGAATGCTGTGCTCACTGCATGCTCGGTTCAGTGTATTTAGGAGAAGGAAGAAACACTAGCCATCTTTTCACCCCTCCCACCCCTCGGCTCACAGGAGAAAATGACAGGCAGATGGCAAACTCATGACCCATCTCTTCCCTCAGCAGAGTTGACAATAGAAATTAAGTCAGGAGCTTTTTCCCACTAAAGAATGGAATCTGGCAGGGTTAAAACCAATTTGAACAAAGTAGCTGGGGCACAGCTCCTGGGGTAAGAGGCCACCCTGATCCAATCAGAACCTTCTTGACTGCCTGACGGTAGTGCTCACAAGGGCCGGGTGGGAAGCGGGTCCTGTATGTGAAGAATTTACCTCCCTTTGCAGGTCAGCCGTTTGTTCTGCAACACCTTCAAGCTCAAATTTTGCTAGTTCCTTCTGTGTATTGTCTTTTAATAAAGATTTCTAAAAAGAACAAAGGAAACAAATTATGTTTCAAAATAAATTTGCTGGTTCTTCACTAAGAATCACTTGTTTCCTTTTTTGTTCACAGAAATACTTTTCTTGAAATTAAAAACATTTCTTGAATTAAAAATAAAATTAACAACATGTACTTAAGTTTTGACTATTGCAACATGTTTCTCTACTGCCCTCTTTCGCATTAAATTTCCTATCTAGATGTGAACTGAAAGTCTGGTGTATTAAGCAGAATCTGATACTGCAATATTCTTGGGTAAGTCTGGCTTAATTTCAATATCACAGTAACATAAATTTTAACTATAATTACTAACACCTTAAAAAACACTTCCTAGGCCAAAGTATGAAAGTATTAAGTAGAGGAAAGCCCTTATAATTACTAGCAATTAAATGCTTAATTTATGCCAACACTTTTCCAATTTCTTCACTTGTATGATTTTATTTCAACCTTATAAGGACCCTGTGCAGGGGCTTTATCATGGTTTAGGGTCAGGTGCGTTCAGTAACTTGCTCAAGGTCACTGGGAGGTAAATAATAAAAGCAAGGAACAACTAAGAGTTCACCTGTATACTTTACATAAACATAATAAGTTATTTAAAGGAATTGACAACGTGGTTTAAATGAGAGAAACTCATTCAAATGTAGTTACATTTTAAATCAAATACTTATTTTACTTGATAAATTTAAAATACAGTTACATTGCTAGGGTCCAAGCTGAGAGAAAATAGTATTTATTGACTGTGTATTTAGTGAGTGGAAATGAAATTCAACATTTCTTTTTTTTTTCAAGAAATTTTTTGGAGAATTTTTTTTCTTGTCTTTCAAAAACTTTTTTTCCATTTGTAGAAAAATGATATAAAAACAATCTCTTAAGAGTTTCCTAACCTTTCTTTACTGCCATTATATCTATAGAGAAACGACCACTGTAAACAAGAATGGATTGCTGAAGCAGCCAGATTCCAACACACACACACACACACACACACACACACACACACACACACGAGTACACACAGGAGTACACACACATACGTACACATATATACACACACAGGCACACACACCCACAGGCCTAAGGAAATGTTAAGTCTAGGAAAGCCTTTTATTTAAAAAAAAAACATTAAAAAATACCCTTCCATTACTGCATGAGGCAATGAATTAATTGTCTCAAATTCTAATGCATAACAGGCTTTAAGCAAAATTAAGAATCGCATTTCTTTTCAATTAGAATTTAAAATGCTAGAGTAGAATGCTGTCTACTAAGTCAGTTTCTTATCTTTCCACCCTTTCTTTGACCTAGGTTCTGATTTGTATATAGTCTTCCAGGGGGGAGGAACTTCTGTGCCTTGCAGGTAAGAATAATACATTTACAGAAAATGGTTGATCTTCAGCATATTACAACATTAAGGAAGATACTGTCCAGACTTATTTTCCATATTTGTATTAGGGCAGCTGTTTTCAAATATCTAAAGGTCAGTCCTGGAAAGGAGCCAGTGACCTCTGTCTTATTCCAAGAGGCAGAGGAACCATGGGAGAAGGATTTCTAAGGAGGCATTTATGAAAGGATTTTTAAACAATCAGAAGTGCCCCACAGGGAAGCAAGTTTGTGTGTGGATGGTGAAGTTCTGATCACATTCCAGGGAGGGCTGGACATTAGGAATGAGATGCTTACACTGGTGGGGAAGACACACAGAATGACACCTACTGTCCGACCAATTCTGCATCTCTGTGTTTCTCTTCATCTCTATATTGCCAGTACGTACCCTGAGATATCTAGTTGTATTTTCCAGATTTGACAAAATCCCATGTGCGACGGGGATAATGCTGGTGATGTTCACAGGGAGCGTGGCTTCACCAATGTTATCTAAGTCACTCAGCAGCACACCCACACACTCATCATTACAAGCTAAGAGAAAAAGAAAGTTAAAGTGAATGCAAAATGGTCTGCACATTTTCACGTGGGTTTGCATAAGCCATTTTGTAATGACAACATATATGGGCAGAGCCTGGCGCAAGGCTTCCATGAACCACATCTGAGCGCATTCTCACACTGGCTGTGGATGGGGGTCGGCGGGAAGCACGAAGCCCCATTCTCAGGTGATAGTGCTAGCCTCCAATCAGATCAGTGACCCCTGGGGTCACACAGAAAGAAACAACAGATCATCAGAGTGGACCCCAGGTCTGGTGCACATCCTAGTGCCCCGGGGCATTTGTTCATTTGTGACTTGGACCAACAGTATTTTCAGCCAGCGCCTGGTCTGTCGTTTTCTGAGACAGTCTGCCGACACACCTTTGGCAAGTACAAATGAAGAAGACCGGGGAAATAATGGACATGTTTTGCTTACAGCAAACACCAAAAAAAACACAAAAGCTCTCAAAGGCTATGGTCCTGACATTACTTCCTCCCAGTGTTCCCCCACCAACCACTGAGAAGACATCCCAAGATGACTACCTCATGTACTTGCTATTAAAATAAATCAGAACTGAAAAAAAAATCCACAGAAGCCAAGAGCTCTTCAGCATAAGTGAAATCTGCGTAACACGAGCGACATCCCCACAGAGGTGTTCTTTCTCTGTGCTTTGACCTTTGGCTCTGCTAAAGGAAATATTAACGCAGCATAACTATGAAGTTGGAATTGCTCTGCTGAGGGCCAGAGAGATGCATGCTGTTATCCCAGAACCTTCCGCCTCAGCTCCAAACACATTATGAGAAGCTCAGTTGGGCAGATGCAAAGGCAATCTATGCTTAGTTAAAATAAAATAGGCCTTTATCCTGTGGACGACATAAAGCACCATAGCAGGAAAACATTTGAAAGAAAAAACATCTTTAAACATTTGGAGGAAATACCCACAAACACAGTTGCTTTCCACCAGAATGTGCCTTGGCTCACATTCCTCACATCGGAGCCCGGAAGTGCCTGGCCTGCAGACACACTGCCCAGACCGACGGTCACAGTCACTGTGAACGGAGCCACTCGGGCTGCAGTCACACCTCTGGCAAGTGCCGCTCGGAGCCTGAGGGTTTCCGTGATAGCCTGAGGAGCACCTACGGAGAGGAAGACAGGCAGGTGTGGACAGTAGTCTCAACACGAGGGAGTCAATACATGAACCATCACTGGCCCGAGGACAGTGACCATTTCTGCCGAATGAAATGCAAAGGACACAGGCCCATTTACCCGACCCTGCATCTTATTCCCAACAAGGAGAAGGAGCTGGTCACAGAAAGTGCATTTACCTCTCTTAAGACAGAGGAGGTGCTCTTAGAATAGCAATAAGGTCCCATATGGCTCATGCACCCTGACACCGACTCCCAAATCACTTCAGCAAATATATCCCACACGTACCAAAGGAGCGGGCATGCCTCGCGATGTCCACGCGATAGCTGCCAACATACCTTTCACAGTACCGCCCTTCATAGCCCAGAACACAGGCATCACAACGGAAACCATGACCGCCGTCTGAGACACAAGTGGGGCTAAAACTGGAAGGAAATAATTAAAAAATTTTTCAGATATACAACTTCAAATGGTACTGATTCATTACTGTTAGGATATATGATATTGTCTAAAAGTTAAGTACACCGGACAGTTAAACCAGCATTTAAGGGCTTACAACCTATTGGGCAAAAAGACGGAAAATAAACGCGTAATCATGATGAGAGATTGCACCTCTTCCATACAAAAGACACTCATCAGGCACCTGTCCAGTGACAACCCCGTGAGTGCTAGCTCACAGATGACAACTAAGTAGCCACCGAAAGAGTCTTGTTCTGAGATTTACACGCAGAATTCCCCGGCTTATGAGATGAAAAGGTGACTTCAGAGTGCTGCAGCATCTGTGAGCACGCATGGAAACCCACAGCAAGGGACAAACGCCGTGCCTCTGACGGACTGTCAGGAAAAGGAAAGAGGAAGGGCAGGGCAGGAGAGCAAAGAGAGGGCGGAGTTTGGAAATCAATGTTCCCAGAGGTCGGGAGTCCCGTGATGGGCCATTAGGAGCAAAATGATAGAGCCACTCAAAATGTAACACTCTACTCAGATGTCAATCATCTCGCTCACGGGTTTCAGCTTTCGGCTTGTTCCTTTCTTTTCAGCGACCTATGCCTCCAAATTTTAAATGATCAGTGCACCATGCACCACCTACAGGCTAAACTGCGTACCTGTGAACCACTGGGGAAAAAAAACAAAGCTTCGGTACTCTGGTTTTGTGGCCAGTAAGAGAAGTTTCCAGAATGAGTTACAGGGTTCTCTATCAGTCCCACCTCACTTTTGACTTTTCTTCCTTCTTAAATACCAAAGGGAGAGACCTCAGTGGAAACAAAATAAGTAGGAAATAAAGCACACATAGAGTACACACTGTCACTGTTTCTTCCTAATAGTGTAACCTTTAATTTCTTAGCATGGGCTGTGGGATGTTTAGTACCTTTTTTTTGACTGAATAACTAAATAGTAAAACAGTACAGAAGTGAGCAAAGTAGAAGGGAGAAAAATCCTTCTAAACATTTCTCTGGCACATATAGCCAGGGAGATATAGATACAGATATATGGATATGAATTTTTTTCCAAAATGGTATCACATTATATATTCAGTTATGTCATTTAATTGGTCTTTTCTCTAATTTTGTACATCCAACTATACTTTATTCTTTTCTCAGTGTTTGTAGAATGTCTTTTTCACTCTGTGTATGTACCACAATGTGTATAATCAATGCCCTATAGGCAGATATGTCAGTTTCCCCTGCATATTCGGTTGAGTACAGGCAATGCAAAGAACATGGCCATATTTACACATATAAGCAAGTGTTCTCTAGCTTAGATTACCTGAGTGAACTTATGTGTCAAAATTTATATACAGATTGAACACAAAAAAATCAAGTAATAATAAAAATAAATTTTAGGATACTTGATAATTTACAAGGGATGTTTACACAGTGCTTCTCGATTGGTATTCAGTGTCAAACATCACTTACTTGGAGATTGTAAAGTAAGATTTTACAATAAAGATAGAAGATGTAAACAAATATTAAAAAGAAAACTTCAGTTTAATATACTAAAAGTTGGTATTTAAACTATACATGTTCAATGCCTTGTTGAATATTCTTAGCAATAATGAAAAGTTATTTATGAATTATAATTTTCATTTAAGCCAAAAACATCCCACAGATATTCCAATTTCCAGTTAAAATCATTAGTTCTTCTTTGCATTCAGATAATTCTCTATAAGCATCAAGATTACAAAGTAGAACATGGCCCCAGTTTAATTACTAGGTGGCTTTTCCACCTTCATCAGTCATTGGCATATATAAATTCTAACCCCCATGCCCTTACATTAACAGGAATTGAAGTCTTTGTATCAACATTCATAAAATTAATAATTTTTCTCTAGGCACACTGGTACATAGGTTGAAGGCCAAAATTAGTATTCAAAAAACAAAACCTAAAAGTCCTTTCCTTAATTGGTTCCATCCTATGACCCCAATACCGACACAGAGACTTTGGTTTTGGAAAGATTCCCTCCAAATGCTGTGATAATGAGTGCTTTCTCTTAAAATTAGCCTTTGTCAACACATCGGGAATATTGATTAATACAGGCCACGTAGAGAACCTGGAAAATGAGGGGGACAATGGCAGCAGCCCCGGCTTTGGTGGCACGGGCATGCCAGTGCTCACCTGGCAGGGGGACTGTGAGGACAGGTGCACAGAGAACAGTCGCCGGCCGAGCCAGCCACCTTGCCGTAATACCCAGGAGCACACGCGTTGCAGTGGTCACCAGTGGTGTTATTGCTGCAGTTCTGGAGCGCCACGTTTCAGGAGAGAGAAACAATGGGAAATTGTTAGAAATCATACCTTACTTGGTAATACCTAAGCACAGCCACTTTTTACATCAACCAGTACTGTTCTTCTTATTCTTAAGGAAGGGAGATCATTTTTCTTCATATTTTTTTACATCCTGGAAACATTACCAGCTCTGTGGCCTTCATTCATTATAATGAATACAGCCTAGAAGTTATTAATACATTCTTCTGGAAAATATGCCCAGGGCTAATATGTGTTTGTATATATGTATATCTCTCTCCTAAAACTGCCAACTTTGAGATTCTTAAAATACAGATCTAAAATATGTAGCGACCTGAAAAATGATCTGAAACACACCAGTTTTGTGCATGTGGGAAGTCATCATTTGGACCTACTAAAGAAAAAAAAACCTGTGAGAGGGCAAGTAATTCTTGGCATCTGATTCTGATGTGAAATCAGCTTTGGCTCAGCTGGACCCCATTCACTCAGCCTCTGGGCACTGGATTCACGCCGGATGTAGGGGCTGCAACATGAGTAACACTGGGGAGGCACTGAGCATACTAGCGAACATACTCAGACCTTTATCCTCAGCAGTGAGAGACAGTGTGCAAAGAAACCATTTTGTATGTCTGAAAAACTAATTTTAAGTTCTTTTTAATTAAAAAATACTCTAGCATTGTATCCTTATTTCATCTGATGAAAACAGATTTTACTGGAATTCACTTGGCCCCTAAACGTGGTATCTCCTTGGAAGTAAAATTTGCAATCTCTCTCTTAAAAAGAAAATGTGTTAAATAGTTGTTTTAATGACATAACACAGAGCTGATAGGAACAAACATTAGATGATGGGAGAGGATTGAAGCTGATCTTTTGGGTTTTGATTGCTAACACCAACTCCAGCATTCAGAACTGCCTGCCCTGTGATGGACGGTGAGCGCCCTGGTTTTCAAGGTCCTGGAGAAGTGAAGACAAGCTGCCCCAAGGAGTGGCAGGGAAAGAAGAGCCTGTGAGTGTGAATGAATGACGTGTGGGATGGGTCAGCTGCTAGGGGAGATGCACAGGGAAGCCTGTCAATTTTGCATTTCCAAAAAAAGGTTAGATAAGGGTCAGGGTTAATTTAGGGTTAGGGATGGGGTAGCAGGGGAAAGGGACTCCTAGGGTATCTCCCTGGTCTTAGACTTCCCACCCCTTTCCACATTTCTGATCAATCACTTTTCTGATAATACCAAAGTCCCAGTGACATGAAGATGGAGGACTATGCAGGTGACAAACTCAGATCCAGAACGGTCCTGACACCTTCCTTTATGATAGGCACATATGGGGCGCTTATGAAATCTTTTATCACATGGAATTGAGCTGTTGCACTAAACCACAAGAGACTGAAGAGGAAAGGTACTGTCCTAAGCTCAAAGGGCAAGGACTCAGGCGCTGATCTGTGGACCGAAAGTGAGCGTCTTCGTGTCCAGGCAGCTCAGAGGCAGCAGTGACTGGGCTGCATTCATGGGAACAGTGCCTGCAGGTAGAGAGAGATGCCCCCCAGCCACACCTGGAATAAAGCACTGGGCTCTGGGCATGATACCTTAATGTCAGGATGGTGGATGGACTCACAGCCAGTCCGTATGACCATCAGGCATATAACTTAGGATAGCTGACCAGAAGGGCTGCAGATTCACTTCAGGGATCTGAGAGAGGAATTTTATCAAGTAGTTTCGCAAGTTATTTTTTAAGGTCCTGCCACTTTTCATGAACAAATTTGAACTAGGGATTGATCTCAATGGCTCCAAAGATTGAATCTCTGCCAACACGTGGAGGAGCCGGGGCATGAGCTCAGGAATAAGCAGGCTGCCCACAGATGAGCTTGGATGCTGTGTGAGCGAGCTCCCTGTTGCTGGAGGTGTGCAAACATACATTAAATAACCACCTGGCATGAACATTGTAGTTCAGACTTAAGATCTGAAGGGATTGTGACAAGAATGGAGGATCTGTTGCCATCTTGAAATTCCAAACTCTGAGCCCAGACACTATTTTTTTGTTGAGAGTGAGTTTTGATTACAGTAATTTGATTACAATAAGGGGTAAAGAAGTGAAACCACTTAGTGAAGAAGTCACTAGGGACAAACAGAGAACACAGATCTTGCTTAAAAGGGGGGACGAGCAGTAAGCAAAATGTGCTCTGCTCAACACCGCGAGACTGCAGGAGAGCGACCTACATTTATAATCTATGCTCAGTCTCCTTGCAGCATGTACATCCATTGTTGTGTACTGCAAATTTAATTAATAGTCCCAGGGGAGATCTCTTATGGCTTCTAGGTGACATCTGGCAAAACTCCCCCGGAGCAGGGACCTGTCGGAAAGCTCTGCTATCGTTTATGGTAGGAGACTCTTTGCCACCGTTTTCCATGAATTAGGTAGGCAGGCTGTGTTCTTTCAAGGGTACTAATCAACAGGTCAGCTACTGATCTTGGAACTTTGTTCTGGTTGACTTGGGCTAAAAACGTCAGGGTAATAATTTAAGGTTGGAATCCCTAACCTTGTTAAAATAGCAGCACCAAAGAAGGTGCAGCAAGAAAGAAGCGCTCTACTTCTTCAGATGTTCATGTGACCTTTGCCCCCGTGATTGGCCAAGGGAGCTTCCCAGCTAATTACATCTCACTTTACATTGCCTGAAACCAATTCTCCTTAAATCTTTAAGTGAGGTTTTCTCATTTTCTCTATCAGGACTTCACTTATGCTTGGAGCATGAGCTGATTAGAGTGAATAAATTTTTTTAAATAGTGGTGCAGCTATTTGCATCTTCATTAAGTCCATTTTACCTTGTATGACTGGAATAACTCTTTAATTCCACATACATAATGAAGTCAGCAAAGGTTAACATATCTTTTTAATTGAGGAAACCACAGAGTACTTCAGTTTCTAAATTCACCTGCACGCTGCTCTAGCTTAGTGGTTTCCGCAGTGGAAATTGCCTTTAAATTCCACTTGAAAGATGCTTCTGAAGAGAAGAGGAAGACAGATTCAGTGTGGCTGAAGGTCAGACAGAGCCCATCGTCCTAATTTCTCTGTTTCATTCTTCATTTTAGGCCACACCCAGGGTCTTAAAGGTTTTAGGTGTGTCTTTCTGGGTAGGCAGTTCCTTTCCTTTCAGTGAGTTCTTTCACCTGAGGTGAGTTAGTATTGGCACAATTTATACAAAAAACCAATGTTTCCACATGAGTTATTATACAGAATGAGATTTCAGGAGTAGGAAAAGAGTATCAGGTTATTCTGTGTTATCAATAAGGCCTTGTCTGTGATTTAAGCAAAATCAGAGACACAGGAGTGTGTCCTCAGTCAGGGCCACAGGACTTCTGTCTGGGTCATTCGTTCCTTTTCAGTGGTCAGAATTCTCTGTAAGTCCCTGAGATCAGTCTTGGTCTAGGGGTAGGTGGCTGAGAGGTAAATGCATACTAAGATGTCCAGGAGAATATGCATTTTTAAAAAATGAAAATATAAAGCAACACTTTACCCAGAGAAATAAATTCTCAACATTGACACTCACTGATTTTAAAACCTCCAGGGGCCCCTCCAAATTGTATGCAAAAAGTTCTCATCTGCTTTGACTACAAGTGTGAGTTCCACAAGTTCACTTAGCCAATTTCCCATTTGATGCCCACAGACAAATTCAAGGAAGTACATTTGATAAAATACTTTCTGCCAACAATATCAAACTTAGAGAAGACGTTCTGAAGGAAATATATGTACATTTTACATTTTGTTAAATTTAAGCTCTTTCTAAATCAAGGAACTGGTATGACTTTGGACTGGAAATGTAAAGGCTCCGTGCCTATTCTAGTGAATTGCACAAACAGGCATACCAGACACTTCCCAGTTTCTGGGTCACAGGCATCACTGTGGTTGTTGCAATTGCAGGGCACACAAAGAGCAAGCAGGGGGCGGGGTCCTCTGCCGCTTTCCAGGAGCTTCTCTCTGTGGTAACCAGGTGCACAGTCCTGAAGAGATATGGAAAGAAATGCACAAACAACCTGATTAAACAGTGGGTAAACTTGTAATGGCTCTAATGCAAGTCCCACTTCTGTGCACCAATTATAATTCTGAGACCAGTTCCATTGCACAGCTTTTTTTCCCCACATCAAGCAATTCTTAGATACCAGGTGGGTATCCTACAATTCAACTCAGTTCTGATACTACCTATCTGGAGATCACATCGGATCTCGCAGGCTAAGGGCTCAGTTCTACAAGACTGCACCCCCCCCAAATTCAGATGCTAATCACAAGTCCAGGTTGTCACCTGGCCCAACTGGCTATAGATTGTAGGTTCCAATGTCCCCCTCCTTTAGTTTGAAATTCTAAACTCTAGGCCGGATACTAATTTTGTTTAGAGTGGGTTTTGGTTACAGTAAATTGTTTACAATAAGTGGTAGCCTTGAATGAAGGAGAAGTCGCTAGGGACAATCATAGAATGCAGATCACAGAGCATTCTACATACTTGATTATGAGTTTATTATAAAAGGATGTAACTCAGAAACAGCCAGATGGGAGAGATGCTTAGGGAAAAGTATGTGCAAAGGGTGAGGAGATTCCATGCTTTCCAGCAGCACCATTCTTCTCAATCTCCATGTGTTTAACAACTGGAAGCTCTCTGAATCTTACACTTTTGGGTTTTTAGGGAGGCATCTTATACATATGCAAGATTGATTAAATCATTGGTCATTGGTGATTGAATCCAATCCCCAGCACCTCTCCCCTCCCTCTATGGAGGTTGGGGATGGGACTGAAAAGTTCTCTAACTGGAAGTTCAACTGAAAGGTTGGTTCATCTGGAGACCTGCCCCCATCCTCAGATGATCTAGGAGATTTCCTAAAGTCACCTCGTTAATGTAACAAAAGATGCTTTTATGGATTTCATCACTTAAGAAATTCCAGGGGTTAAGAACTCTGTGCCAGGAATGGGGTAAGAAGACACAAGAATATATTATTTCTTCTTATGAATCAGTATCACAACTTGAATAGGTATTTCTCCCAAAGAAGACAGAAATGGCTAACAAGCACATGCAAAGATGCGCAATATCACCAATGATTAGGGAAATGCAAATAAAAATCACAAAGTCCCACTTCATGGGATGACTACTATTAAAAAAAGCAGAAAATAACAAGAGGCATCGAGGATGTGGAAAAATTGAAACCCTTGTGCTTTGTCGGTGGCAATGTAAAAAGCAGTGCTGCAGAGAGCAGTATGGCAGCTCCTCAAAAATTAAAAACAGAATTATCGTATGATCCAGCAAGTCCACTTTGGGGAATAAACTGCAAAGAGCTGAGAGCAGCGTCTTGGAGAGATACTGCACACCTACGTTCATAGAGGCATTATTCACAATAGGTGAGTCACAAGAGGTGGAAGCAACCCAAGTGTCCACTGATGGATAAATAAAATGTGGTAAATCCATACAAGGAAAGATTATTCAGCCTCATAAGGAAACTGACACATGCTACAACATGGATAAGCCTTGAGGACATTAGGCTAAGTGAAATAAGGCAGTCATAAAATGACCAATATTGTATGATTCCACTTACTTGAGGCACCTAGAGTAGTCAAATTCACAGAGACAGAGATTAAAATGGTGGCTGGCAGGGGTTATGGGGAGGGAGAATAGGGAGTTGGCATTTAATGAGTACAGAGTTTCAGTTTTTCAAGATGAATTCTGGGGGTTGGTTGTACAAAAATGTGAATGTACTTAACACCGCAGAACTGTCGACTTAAAAATTTTAAGTTGGGAAAGTTTATGCATATTTTACCACAATTTAAAAAAATTAAGGGCAAAATGAAATCATAGATACACACAAGTTCTGTCCATCACTTGAAACTTGTGTAACAAGCATATTTCAACAAAGCCAGGAAAAGGATTTTAACCAGTTCTCCCTACCTGACACGAGGATCCCGCAGAACCAGGAGGACAGAAACACTTCTCTAAAAGGGATGCCGCCTCCCCCCCTGGGTGCAGCTCTTCAGCCTTTCTGCCAACCTCCATTGACACATTTGAGATTCTGTGAAACCGTTGAGTGAAGAAGTGTGAGGGGAGTACTTTCTAATATTTAGAAAACACTTTCTAGAAACAGAGCACATTACATAATAATATTTGCACATATATTAAACCTAAGCTTTCCTGCCAGTTTGAGAGTAGTTCCTACTAAGGACTATAAAGGAAATGTGTAAAAGCCCATTAATATTGTCACTACACACTGAAGGTCCTCAGTTGACATTTTAGAACTTAAAAATAATGTTACAGACAATGCAGCTGAAAGAACTCTGTGAGTGCTAACATGACCATAATTTTCTTTCTTGTGACTTTCTTTATGGGATAAAGATGAGCAGGTGACCCTATTCTTGATGCATCATTATAAAGAAATGGGCATGTGGTTCTTTTTAAGGGCAGAAAAGAGCAGAACTTTTTATTGTGCACAATTTATACTCACCTAGGACATCACCATTATGTACATCCATATTAATATGGATGATAATCTATATCACTTTTCACAATTTTCATAATAATATTAATATTTAATAACGTTTTGGTGAGGAACAGAAAGATGCATATTAATAAAGATAGGGAATGGGAGTGAAGCAGATCAAATCCCTTCAGCTTGGTTTCAAATGAGAAAAATATTTTAAAGTTCTAGAAGTTTCCAAATACCTGCTTTGTTGTAATCCTTGGCCATAAGATGCTTTTATGAGGATGTACTCAATGTTGCTAAGGACAGACATAAAATCTGAACGTGTGACAGGTTTTTCCGAAACAGAGTTAAAATATTTCCAAAAATTCTGTGGGTGAGAAACACATTCAATTAAATTTAGAGTACAAATTCTCAGAGGCATAGGAACTTAATTTTCTTTTTTAATTTCTCCAGAAGTGAGACCAGTCCTATGGATGATACTAAGTTCAACTGAGGAAGCTCTCCGGTCACCTCCCAGGAGCATCGGCACAGCCAGCCACACACACGCTCCAGAAACACCTGCCGCGTGAATGAATGAATGCTTCCCAGGCTCAAACAGGTCCAAAGCCTTCATATCACTATGTCCATACAGGTGAAGACTTCTGTACCCAGATAAAGGATTTACAGTACAATTCCCGCTAAATTAACATAAGCCTAAAATACATTTCTTAAGAATATAAGTGAATTTTTACAAATCTTGCTAAACTCATTTGAATTCTGGTCCCAGGGTCTTCTTGCTCACGCGTGTGTGAGAGCTTTGTGATGTCATTATGGCCACTGAAAAGTCCACAGCTTTCAGGAAGCTTTTAGGCTCACAGGAAAAGAGCGCATGATCACCTCTTTCATTCCTACTTCCTGCTCTTGCCTGACTCCATTCTCCGGCGGGGGCGCATCCACGTAAATGACTTGCTTTCTGGCCCGGCCGCCTTTGATGAGCACTTGAGGCTCAAGGTTGAAGGTGCCGATGCCACTGGAGGAGTAGAAGGCCACGCTGTACCTCAGTTTGCCCCCATAGGCCATGAGCTGCCGAATAGTAAAAGTTGTTTACTGTTCTGACATAGCATTGGTTTAAAATACCTCATGACAACCTGCTGCCCTTTGACAGAACTCTTGTATCTTAAAAATATGTATCAATCAATATTTAAAAAACATCACATGGGTGGAACATGTCTGGAATTTTCTCCTTTCTAGTTCTATTTAATTATGAATTACTAAGTTGACTTATGCTATAGTCTGCCATTTTTTAAAATAAGTGATTTCTAAAACGTTTTTAAAGCACTTTAACGAGGTATGATTGGCATGTAAAAAGCTGTACATATTTAATGTATACAACTTGGTGAGTCTGGGGGTGAGTGCACACCCACAAGACTACCACCATCATCAAAGTCAGACATATCTGTCACCTCCCAGCTTCCACTTGATGATATGAACAAAGGTAATCGCCGAAGCAACAGGTCAGTGTGTTAATGACCCTGATTAGTTTTGAGCTCCTTTGAATTAAAAATGATCTATGGCTAAATAAAGGTGCACTGGCTGTATATTTGCAAATCTTAACGATCAGGGTAAATTCACACATAGACTCCAGTGTTTATTTAAACAAAAATGCAAGGGGTGCCTCCAAGACTCTTTAATAGTAGGTTTTTATTCCCCTCCCAAATGAGTAAGGATTTCTTGAGAAGGACCTCCAAGGCCATAGCACCTTGACTTGTACTGGGTTTATATTAGTATAAACAATAAATGTTTGTTGAATGAGTGCTTTAGCAAAGAGAAAAATAATATGGTTTGAACTTTAAGACACTCTCAAAATAAATGAAAAAGTTTAAAGAGCCATACATCTGGGGGGATTTTTATGTGTTAAACACCCCTTTCCCCACTTGGAAGAGGAAATTAATAACTAGTCCAGTTAACGGTAGGCCAACACAGTCTACTGTGACTTCCAGAGATACCTGTACCCCCAGGAACCATGGGCCTCACCTGGTCCCCCTGGAACTGCCCCGGCAGCCGCCAGTAAAATGGCTCTGCATGGACACGCTGCCTGACGGTCACAGCGTCCAAGAGGACATCAGGGGCCTGGTAATACACCCCCTCGGTCGTGCCCCTGAGGTTACTCTGAGAAACCACACGCAGAAGAGGCTGATCTGAGCCCAGAGTTACCTGGTCATGAAAGAGAAGAAAAATGCATCTTAGAATATAAATTAACTCCACACTTTTAATTTATCAGATTCTACCACTCTTTCACAGATGAGATAGCTTCATTATTAAGACAGGAATAAGAAAGACTGTTCGTTAAACTTAAACATCTGGATTAAAATTAGCTGCACCTGTTTTACACTGTTGCATTTAAGGTCAAACTACTGCTGTATTTGGGCAACGCTCAATTATAGGGAGCAGGCTGAGATGCTGCAGCTTTACCTTCTCTCTACCTAAAGCTTTTAATAGATTAGCCAAGGAGCAACCCTGAGTGCCTTTACTTCCGGCTTCGTTTATTTGCTCGGACAGCAGAAACAGAGCTCTGACTCACAATGAACCCAAACTAGCTCCCTAGAATCCATGATGCCGTAGGAGCAGAACGTAAGGTCTTGACTTGACTCTCTCCCGCCCTCACCCAACTCCCATTGGGAAAGGGGTTTAAAACAGCACATTTTACCGTCTGTGTAACTTACTGGGATCCTGACATAACCCTCCACCTCTGAGCAGAGGTGTGACAACCCAAAACAGAAGCATGGGATGCATCCCAAAGGGTTGTCGGTGTGGAGGGCGTAGGTGCCAACTCGACACTCACTGCATTGAAGGCCGAAGACATTTTCCTAAAGCGAAAAAGTCATAGATTCGTTTTCACCTGGGAAGAAGACACGTTTCTGAACACACAGAAATGAAATGAAAAATAATAATTTTGGATCAACAGACATCCCTGAACTAGCCGTTTCCTTAGACAAGTCCCTAACCGCAGGCAGCACCAGCTCTCTGACCCATCTTGGCTGATACTGCCATGGTCTTGGAAGCTTTTGGAATATACAGATTCCCTGAAGAGACTCTCCAGAGCTCCGGAACCCTCCTTGAGGCCCCAGGCGACTGATGACCAGCCAGCGTGCAGACACGGACCAGATGACCCTGAGGCGTGTGCACTCTCCATAATGAGAACTGCTATCGGAGGCCATAAGCCAAAAAACGCCCACCACAGTTGCCATTACGCCCAGGCGCTAGCATCCCCATCCTCATCCTCAGGCAGTACTCAACCTGCTACCCTCTGTCTTCCCTGGGAAAGGCCCAGAGAAGGTGGCCAATGACCTCCTAATAACAAAGCACAATAGGAAAAGAGATGGAAATACATAGAATTAGGTGTGCAGAATTGAGATGTTGAAATCTCACCTCCTGGGAAAACAATTAACACAAATTTCCTTCAGTCTGGCCAGCACATACAAAATAATAATTACTTACCAGCCATAAAATCACAAATCTTGAAGCCCTGTGTTATCTATTTTACCTGTATATTCAAGAAACGTTGGCTACTCAGCCAACTGGAACAGATGATAGAAATCTCAGTGTGTTTTTCAAGTCAGTTCCATCATCTGACACTTGTGATCACCAGTAAAACTTCCCTTTAAGGACTCGTCCATCCTTCTAGAGAAGCACACACAGACTTTCATCTCAGAGAGAGAAGGCAGCACCAGCTCATCAGAGAAGTGTCTGAAGCCTAGCTGCTCATTTTAATAAAAGCCCAAATATCATAATGACAGTAGGGGAAAGAGGACGAAGGGGATGCCGAGGGCCAATACCTTGCACGAGCAGGTCCCTGTTTCCTCTGCACAGCTGCAAAGACCCTGCTCCTCATCACAGGTGTCTCCCAATGTCCCTCGCAGGTCACAGTCACAGGCCACACAGTCTGGAAAGTCTCTATAGCCCAGGGAGCACCGATCGCAGCTGGGCCCCCCAAATGCAGGCTTACATTGGCAATGGCCAGTGAGCGCATCACACTGATGAATGACTGACCCAACCTGACTGCAATTGCACGCCTGAAAGAAAAAGAACTAAATAAGGAAAAAGCAGCTTTTACATTTGCATAATGTACATATGTAGGGTTGACAAGAGAGCACTAAGTGTGGGGAAATTATACCAATGCATGGACGTCTCTCACTATTGCTACCTGGACTCACTTTGCCACATGCCCACAGGAACCAGGGGCAATAGCGCCGGACATTTGTGCATCTTTGTGGCACATGCACACTGGGCCAAAATGACCTGAAATTCATTGTATTTAACAGGTCAAAACAGTCCAGCAACACCATCTTAAAAGTCAAAGTTAAATCTGCTTTTAAAACACAAACTATATCTAAGTTTAACTGATGAAAGATACGTAGGAAATAGACCCATTGAAAAGTGGACATAACCCCCCAGTGAAGTGATTTATGCCCCCTCTCCTGCATTGTAGAATATATGTAAAGGGCACTAAAATAAATTTTTGAACTTCTATGTTGAAGAAAACTTAGAATAACATATTTTAAAGGTTCTGCTTCTTCCACTTTATTTCCTACAGTCCATACCGAGTTTTAAATAATAAACCACAGAGCTATTCAACAGGGTAAGATCAGAAGAAGAGATAAACGAAAAGGAGTGAAACCTGCTACAGCAAAGTTACTTTCAGCTGAGAAAACAGAGGTGGAAGTGCACACCTGGCATCCGAGTTCTGGGTTGTGGCCCCAGTATCCATCCTCACATTCTTCACAGGCCACACCCTGAGTGTGAGGAGGGCAGGTGCATGCTCCCGATTCTGGGTCACAGGTATTCTGGGTGTGAGCACAGTCACAGGCTGCAACAAAGACAGACGGTGTTACAGACAGCATGGTGGTGTGGCTGCAGGATAAGCCTTCATGTACAGTTATTTCCCTTTTATTAATAATCTAAATCATTCTTCTAGTTCTTAAAAGAGATTTTTGTGATTCCTAAGCTACCTCTGTGTCCCATAGAGGGTGCCTGTTCCTCTGAGTCTAGAGATGCTGCTGAAGGGAGGTCACTGGGGCAGAGTGCCAGAAATAGAGAAGAGATCAGAGAAGACCCAGAAATGCAGGAAGAACAGACAGAGCTAATATTTACTGAGCATTTATTGTGTGCCAAATGCCATGTTAAGGACCTTACGTTCAACCTTAAAAACTACTCCTGCATGGAAACTGTTCAGCTTCTCCATTTTACAGACGAGGAAACTAAAACTCAGGGAAGTTAAGTAAGCTAAGCTCACACAGTCAGTAGAGCCTGACCAAAGCTTATGGACAGACCCAGCAGAGGGGTTGGGAAACAGAAGAAAGGCTTGAAATTATACATGTCAAAAAGAGAAAAAGTACAGGAACTTAACAGAATTAGTAAGAAGTAAAGGAGAGCTCAAAGAAAAGCCTGGGAATTGCATAAAGTCTCAAATAATGAATTTAAGAGCTTACGTGTACAGCCTCCATCCCTGTAAGCATAGAAGCCATGTGCACACCTATCGCACCTCTCCCCAGCTACACCTGGGACACAGCGACACTGGCCTTCCTCTGTGCAGTCGTCCGACATGGAGCCCGAAGCGCTGCAGTTACAGGGCAGGCACCCAAGCCCTGTGTCCAGTCCATGATAGCCGTGCTGTTGCACAGGGGGGCAGAATCATAGAAGCCAAAATATGTTTTAATAAGCAATTAATATCTACTAAAACGTTTCCCAAATCAAACATAGGGTATTTCATAGAATCATAAAGTGTTCATGACATCATTCCAACTCCAAGTAAACTGAACACAAGCTGTCTGCGTAGGGGCGCATGGCATCCGCCAGCAGTGTCTCAGGCAATGGCTTTCTGGCAGCCATGAATTCCATTTCGTTTAATCAGTTACAGACATCACAGACAAATATGCTAATTCTGTGCATTATCAGCAGGTGTCTTACCAGGCAATGGTCACAGTGCTGTCCGCTCACATGTGGTCTGCAGTCACACAGTCCAGTCTCCAGGTGGCAGACACTGGAAAGGGAGCCTTTTTCATGGCATTCACAGGCTGGCACACACACAAAAGACACATTTGTGCCCATTTCTGGATATGATTGTCATAAGATAATTCTCAAAGGGAAGAATTTTAACATTCATGTTTTAAATCATAAAACTAAAAAAAGATACATTACTTCACAATAACCTTAATCATTTCTTATTTTTCTGAAGAATCAGCCAAAAAAGGGTTGGTGGAAGGAACCATCAGAAAGAAAAAACTACTGAAGTATTTAAGGTAATAATTAGCTAATGAACTTAAGCAATTCCATGAATTCCTTGAAATGTTTAAAATGAGCTGCCAACGTATGAAAAGGAAACTTCACAAAAAACATGCCATGGAGATTTCAAAATCAATTTATCCATTTGCTCTCATCCCAATCATATATATGGTCAGTATTTCAAAACTCAATTACAACAATCTAGATAACTAATACTGTATTTCCTTATTTAATGAAAAATGTTCTCCTGTTCTAAGTCTTAATTCATTTGTAGTTCTAATATATTTCCCTTCGGGCCAGACATTTCAGTGGTATCTACATTTACAATACTGATAGTTAAAGCCACAGAGTCCCCGCCTTTTCAAAGTGATGCAATTTAACAGGTCCAAGAAATGTTTAATGATATTCATACCACAGTTGTCAATATGAACTTCATTCAAAATACTTAACGTGCTCACCAAAATATCCCAAGGACATATACTATTTATGAATGCTTGAGCTCAGAAAATGCACACTCTCTGTCATATGGTACAAATGATATAAGGAAAGGAAAGAAAATGCATAAATGATCTCAGGCCAAGCACACAGACTGCAGTGGGGGCTGGAGCGCTGGTAGACGCTGGAAATTGGAAGGCTGATGGTCAGAAGAAAGGTGGTGGGCTTCTGCCTCCTTCACTGACTGTGGCCAAGTCCCTCACCAGGGTTTTCCTGGAATGAGTTGATTGATGCTCACAGCTCCTGTGGGATGCTGGGGGAATGCCACGGGCCCCACTCCCCACTGCCCACCCCTGTGGCTTACCTGTGAATGCTCTAACTCTGTATTAAACATGCCTTTTTGTATTTCCTGTATTTCTTGTGCCTCAGCATTTGGGGCTTGCTGATCCTGAAGAGACAGACAGCCTCTCCCAGCGGCAGTCAGCGGCTAATCGTGAGGAGTTCGCTCGCCAGGTTACCTTCTATGGCAAACAGCCAGTGCGGAGCCCACACCCCCGCCGCCTGCTTTTTTGAGCTCTTCCTCTCATTTGGGCTCCCACATTCCGCCGTCCGCCCAGTGGCCACGCGTCAGACACCCAGGGACAGCCCTTGTGCTGCTGCACTCATTCACACTAGCCAGTCCTAACCCGAGTCACCCGGCCTTGCCCTAGCTTCCTGTGAAAGCCACAGTAAAGGCTCTAGGCCACACTTCCCCTCCTGACCAACCTGGGTGCCTCTCGAGCACCACCTCTGCCCATGCCATGGTGTGTCCCCTCCTCCTGGCATCTGTGAGTAAAAAGCGATCTTTTCAGTGGCAGTTATCAGCTGTTCTGCTGGCCTTGCCATACTAAATAATAATAAAACCTGTATTTAAAAAATCTCCTTAGCACCCTACTATTCTCAGCTATATTCCATGGGAAACAACACACACAACTCTCTCTGAGGTTCCATCCACCAGACACTCCCCATCAATTGTCTCTGTCTCCCTCCCCCTGGCACCATCTGGTCCAACTTCCTGCCTCCTTTACACCTTGTCTGCTGAAACCACTCTTCCTAAAGTCTCCAGGGACTTTCCAGGAGCAAATTCAATGAGCTGACGCTGTCGGCATCTTGCTGCGTCCTTCTATGCGATGGGCGGGACCCATCAGCCACTCTCCCTTTCAACCCTCATTCCTGTGGAGGCTTTGGGCACCGGCTCTTCGGCTTCCTTCCTATTCTCGTGTATCTCGTGGGAAGCTCCCCCTTCCTCTGGGGAAGATTCAAAATCCACTATGAGTATGAGCATCACAAAATGCTGATGGTAATAAGTCGTCTTCATCGTACTGTCTGTGCACTTGAGCCTGTCACTTACAGCATCTCACTCATCCTCCCTAGCAAATACCAGAGGGAAGCACTATGATTTTCTTTATTTTTTGAAGTGAAATATAAAACTTAGAAAGATGATGTAACTTGCCACAGGTCACACAGCTATTAGTAATTATCGTTCTACGGTAACAATTATAATAGTGATTGTTAAGAAGAAATCGTTCATGTAATAAGTAATACTCATTTAAAATAGTTGCCAATTACTGACTGCCATGTGCTTTAGAAATATTTTGATTCTCATAAGAACCCCACAATATAAAATGATGCCCACTTAAATTCTTTTATATGTGGTTCCTTTAATACTAGAGCTTAAGGGCTCTCACACCCCTGTGCTCCCTCAGTGCCAATCTCTGTCCTGGGCAATTGTAGCCACACTCAGCAATTCAAAGCTGACGATTATCCTGTCTACATCCCTGATTCCTGCACTCCTGAATATCCAAATGCTTTCCCACAGCCCTGAAGGACTTCCTAGGTCAGTAATATTGGATCCTGGGATTTTTTCTTAGGTTAACCTATTAAAATATGGTATTATATTTGCTTTTGGGGACCTCTGGGAAGTCCATATAAAAGACCTATATTATAGACCTGGAAGGATTTCAGTGAAATATCCAGAAATAGTAGGAATCTGTCTCATCAAAGCTGGAGAAACAGAAAGAGGAGAGGAGAAAAGAATAAAAATTGTAAATGCTCAGAAACTAGAGAGCAGGGACAGTGCCGTCTCTAGCCAAGCCAGCTACCTGGCCAACACTGGGGCGGAGACCCGGATCCTCCTCGTCCTAACCCCACCCTCCATTCATCACCGAGATCTTCCAGATGATGACTTCCCCACTATCCTCATGACAAAGGCTCTGATGGAAGCCCTCCTTATTTTCATTGAAATATAACTGATATACAATAGTGTATTGGTTTTCCATGTGCAGCACAGTGATCCAGCAACTATAAACACTACTGAATGCTCCCCACAGTGTCCAGTTATCATCTGTCATCATACAAAGAAATTACAATATTATTGACCCCACTCCCTATGCTATACTTTCATCCCCATGAGTAATTTATGTTATAGCTAAAAGTTGTTGCTCTTTATGCCCCTCACCTATTGCACACACCTCCTGCACTCTCCTGCCCCTCTGGCCACCACCAGTTCATTCTCTCTTTATGAGCCTATTTCTGTTTTGTTTGTTTTGTTTCTTAGATTCACATATAAGTGAAATTATATGGTATTTTTCTTTCTCTCACTTATTTCCCTCAACATAACACATTAGCTCTCGCCAGCAAGATTTGTTTCTGCTGCTGTCCCTCCTCTCACCCGTGTCTATCTCTTCCACAGTGGTCCCAGAGCAACTATCTGAAAGCTGCCTTGTGGGGGAGTCTGAGCCCCAAGGCCTGTTCAGCATGGCCTGCTGCCCTCTGCATCTGCCTGCTTCTGCCAAGGGGCCTGCCCTCTGTTCCCTAGCTGCTCTCCCCGGCCTCGGCGCCTCGGACAGGGCCTGCCCTCT
>JAQQAC010022866.1:1995777-2008247 GCA_029783875.1 Phataginus tricuspis | reverse complement strand
TTCTCTAGCTGCTCTCCCCGGCCTCGGCGCCTCGGACAGGGCCTGCCAGCTTGCCTGGATGACATCTTGTCCCTGCTTAGGGGCCCGCCTGGGTATCCCGTCCCATCCTTCAAGCCTCAGGTCAAGCGGCACCTCTCCCAGAGGCCACAGTGGAAGGCCCGGGACAGATGGAGGGGCCGGTCTCCCTCTCCGGTCCCCAAGGAGCTTAGTGCACACCCCAGGGGTATGATTCCATATCCTAGAGGCCTGCCTGTCCCCCACGTGGGCCTCTGGCTGCACCTGTCTCCTGGGCCCTGGAGATGTGGTTGGTGCAGCAGAAAGGAGTGGAATTTCTAATTCAACTTAAATGATAGACGTGGGGCAGCAATTTGGACCAGACCCAAATCCTACCTGTTCTGACCCTCCTCCTTGCACTTTCCATTCACACCAAGTCCTATTTAAAGTTTTCTCTTCTGTCCCCATGCAAAATAATGAAGCAGTTTTGTCAATGTGGATACAAATATTAAAGGAAAATGATTTTTTGGTCACTATGGAAAATTTAAAATACATTTGAACAACTTGGGTATGTGAATCATTTTTTGCAGCTGTGAATTTTATGTAATCTAAGTACAGATCAGGTATTTCTGATGAAAATTAAGCAGCCTAATTGAAATAGGCTATAAAAAATGCACTGAATTTTGTAGTTCTATTGCATAAAAAAAGAAAGCAAGATTGTAGATTCAAGATGGCTTCGTGAAGAAGAGAGGTGAAACAGAGAACTCCTCCCAAAACCATATATAGTACGAAAATATAGTTAATTCATCTAATCCTAAAAAAGCAAAAGGAAAGAAGGCTGCACCAGACCATATACACCTGAAGAACAGAGCAGACCTCACGAAACAGGGAAACGTACCAAAGCCTTGATGCAGCGGGACCCAAGCCCTTCCCCCACCCCAGCTCACCAGCAGAAGAAAGAGAAATGGAGTGGGAGGGGGTGGAAGCCTAGGACTGCTGAACACCCAGCCTTGGAGATCAGCTTTGGAGCATAAACCTACACTGTGTGGTGCTCTGGAAGTTGTTGGAGTTGGGACAGGCAGAGAATGCTTGAGAGACTGAGATTCCAGCCACTTGTGGAGGACGGGAATCCACACCTGTGCACTCTGGGACAAAGGAAAGGCAGGCAGTCTGAGAGGCTTCCTACCAGTGAGAGGGCTGCTGAAGGCACGGGGTTTGCACAGAGCTTGCTGCGCAGAAGAAGGGATAGGTGGACAAGGTTGTCTGGGCATGCTCTGCCCAGCAGGTTGGGAACTTTGACAAGCTTCAGGAGCTCCATCCCCCTGGCTGGCTACTAAGCTCTGAGGCCCCCCCACTGTGACATGCAGCCTGCTGCACCTTCCTCCTGGCCTGGGGGCACTGGCTCGCAAACTGGCAGTCACTGCACTGGCATCAGACCAGCCAAATGGAGGCCCCACCTGCAACAGCTGGAGACACCAAGCACAGAGGCTTACCTGTGTGTGCGTGGCCCACTGGCTCTGACACTGGAGACAGGCACTGCAGCCGGAAAGCAGGAAACAGCTCTTTCCACCCCAACAGCACAAGTGCCTCCCCTCTGTGACCCCCAACCTCACTCCAGAGGCTGAGCAGCTCCAGAGACTAGAGCTTCTGGGCACTAGAGGGTGCCACACAGAATATGAAACATCAAAAGAACCTGATCCAGACCAAAATTTCACAAACCCCAGAAAAGGGACAAATGAAACTGAACTCACTAATCTTCCTGAAAGAGAGTTCAAAACAAAAATCGTAAACGTGCTCATGGAGGTACAGAAAAATACTCAAGAACTCAGAAATGAATTTAGGATGGAGACTCAATCATAAGAAATTCTACATCTGAAATGAAACATACAATGGAGGGATTTAGAAGCAGATTAGATGAAGCAGATGAGACAGTAAATGGAATATAAATTAGAGAAGAGGAATACAAAGAAGCTGAGGCACAGAGAGAAAAAAGAATCTCTAAGAATGAAAGAATATAGAGAGAACTGTGTGACCAATCCAAATGGAACAATATTTGCATTACAGGGCTACCAGAAGAAGAAGAGAGAGAAAAAGGGATAGAAAGTGTCATTTAGGAGGTAATGGCTGAAAACTCCCCCAATATGGGGAAGAAGATAGTCACTCAAGACATGGAGGTGCACAGATCTCCCAACACAAGGGACCCAAGGAAGACAACATCAACAACATTATTATTAACATATAATAATTAAAATGACAAAGATCAAGGATAAAGAAAGACCGTTAAAAGCAGCTAGAGAGAGAAAAAATATCACATACAAAGGAAAACCCATCAGGCTATCTTCATATTTCTCAAGAGAAACCTTACAGGCCAGAAGGAAGTGGCATGATATATTTAATGCAATGAAGAAGAAGGGCCTCAAACCAAGAATACTCTACCCAGAAAGGTTATCATTTAAATTTGAAGGAGGGATTAAACAATTTTCAGAGAAGCAAAAGCTGGGAGAATTCACCTCCCACAAACCACCTTAACAGTGCATTTTGGTGGAACAGCTATAGATGGAAGTGCTCCTAAGGCTATCACCAGGGGAAGTAAAACCACAGCAAAGTAGAACAATTAACTAATAAGCAGATGCAAAATCAAATCAACTACCCCCAAAGTCAATCAAGGGATAGATAAAGAGTAAGGAATATGATACCTAACATATAAAGAATGGAGGAGGAAGAAAAAAGAGGAGAAAAAAAAAGAACCTTTAGGTTGTGTTTGTAATAGCATATGAAGTGAGTTAAATGAGACTCTTAGATAGTAAGGGAATTACCATTGAACTGTTGGTAACCACAAATCTAAAGCCTGCAATGGCAATAAGTACATACCTATCAATAATCACCCTAAATGTAAATGGTCTGAATGCACCAATCAAAAGACATAGAGTCAATGAATGGATAAAAAAATAAGACCCATGTATATGCTGCCTACAAAAGAGTCACTTCAATCCCAAAGACATATACAGACTGAAACTGAAGGGATGGAAAAAGATATTTCATGCAACAAATAGTGAGGAAAAAAGTAGGAGTTGCAGTACTTGTATCAGAAAAAATAGACTTCAAAAAAAAGAAAGTCACAAGAGACAAAGAAGGACATTACATAATGATAAAGGGTCAGTCCAACAAGAGGATATAACTATTAGAAATATCTATGCACCCAACACAGGATCACCTACACATGTGAAAAAAAATACTAAGGGAATTAAAGGGGGAAATATAATGCAATGCATTCATTTTAGGAGTCTTCAACACATCACTCATTCCAAAGGACAGATCAACCAGACAGAAAATAAGTAAAGAGTCAGAGGCACTGAACAATGTATTAGAACAGATGGACCTAACGGATATCTACAGAACACTCCATCCAAAGGCAACAGGATACACATTCTTCTCAAGCGAACATTGAACATTTTCAAGAATAGATCACATTACTAGGCCACAAAAAGAGCTTGAGTAAATTCAAAAAGATTGAAATTGTACCAACCAGCTTCTCAGATCACAAAAGTATGAAACTAGAAATAAATTACAGAAAGAAAACGACAAAGCCCACAAACACATGGAGGCTTAATAACATGCTCCTAAATAATCAATGGATCAATGACCAAATAAAAAAAGAGATCAACCAATATATAGTGACAAATGACAACAATAATTCAAAACCACAAAATCTGTGGGATGCAGCGAAGGCCGTGCTAAGAGGGAAATATATTGCAATACAGGCCTACCTCAGGAAAGAAGAACAATCCCAAATGAACAATCTAAACTCACAATTAATGAAACTAGAAAAGGAAGAACAAATGATGCCCAAAGTCAGTAGAAGGAGAGACATAATAAAGACTAGAGAATAAATAAATAAAATCGAGAAGAATAAAATAGTATAATCAATGAAGGCAGGAACTGGTTCTTCGAGAAAATAAACAAAATAGATAAACCCCTAGCCAGACTTATCAAGAAAAAAAGAGAGTCTACACACATAAACAGAATCAGAAATGAGAAAGGAAAATTCACTACGGACACCACAGAAATACAAAGAATTATGAGAATACTACGAAAAATTATATGCTAACAAACTGGATAACCTAGAAGAAATGGAAAACTTTCTAGAAAAATACAACCTTCCAAGGCTGAGCCAGGAAGAAACAGAAAATCTGAACAGAAAATTACAAGCAAGGAAATTGAATTGGTAATCAAAAAACTCCCTAAGAACAAAATCTCTGGACAAGATGATTTCACTACTGAATTTTATCAAACATTTAGTGAAGACCTAATACCCATCCTCCTTAAAGTTTTCCAAAAAGTAGAAGAGGAGGGAATACTCCAAAACTCATTCTACGAGGCCAACATCACTCTAATACCAAAACCAGGCAAAGACACCACAAAAGAAGAAAATTACAGACCAATATCCCTGATGAACATAGTTGCAAAAATACTCAACAAAATATTAGCAAGCCAAATTCAAAAATACATCAAAAAGATCATCCATCATGATCAAGTGGGATTCATTTCAGGGATGCAAGGATGGTACAACATTTGAAAATCCATCAACATCATCCACCACATCAACAAAAAGGACAAAAACCACATGATCATCTCCAGAGATGCTGAAAAAGCATTTGACAAAATTCAACATTCATTCATGATAAAAACTCTCAAAAAAATGGGTATAGAGGGCAAGTACCTCAACATAATAAAGGTTATATATGACAAACCCACAGCCAACATTATACTTAACAGTGAGAACCTGAAAGCTCTTCCTTTAAGATTGGGAAAAAGACAAGGATGCCTACTCTCCTCACTTTTATTCAACATAGTTCTGCAGGTCCTAGCCATGGCAATCAGACAACACAAAGAAATAAATGGCATCCAGATTGGTAAGTAAGAAGTCAAACAGTCACTGTTTGCAGATGACATGATATTGTACATAAATAATCCACTCCAAAACTACTAGATCTAATATCTGAGTTCAGTGAGGTTGCAGGATACAAAATTAAGACACAGAAATTTGGTGGATTTCTATACGCTAATGATGAACTCGCAGAAGAGAAATCAGGAAAACAATTCCATTCACAATTGCATCAAAAAGAATACAATACCTAGGAATAAACCTAACCAAGGAAGTGAATGATCTATACCCTGAAAACTACAAGACACTCATGAGAGAAATTAAAGAAGATACCAATAAATTGAAATACATCCCATGCTCACAGATAGGAAGAATTAATATTGTCAAAATGGCCATCCTGCCTAAAGCAATCTACAGATTCAATGTAATCCCTATCAAAATACCAACAGCATTCTTCAACAAACTAGTGCAAATAGTTCTAAAATTCATATGGAACCACAAAAGACCCTGAATAGCCAAAACAATCCTGAGAAGGAAGAATAAAGTGGGGGGAATTGTGCTTCCTGACTTCAAGCTCTACTACAAAGCCACAGTAATAAAGACAATTTGGTACTGGCACAAGAAACAGACCCATAGACCAGTGGAACAGAACAAAGTCCAGATATTAACCGAAGCATACATGGTCAATTAATATATGATAAAGGAGACAATGACATACAATGGGGAAATGACAGCCTCTTCAACAGCTAGTGTTAACAAAACTGGACAGCTACATGTAAGAGAATGAAACTGGAAGAGAAAGATGAATGGATTATTGTCTGAACCCATACACAAAAGTAAACTCAAAATGGATCAAAGACCTGAATGTAAGTCATGAAACCATAAAACTCTTAGAAGAAACATAGGCAAAAATCTCTTGAATATAAACACGAGCAACTTTTTCCTGAACACATCTCCTCGGGCAAGGGAAACAAAATAAAAAATGAACAAATGGAACTACATCATGCTAAAAAACTTCTGTAGAGCAAAGGACACTATCAGCAGAACAAAAGGCATCCTACAGTATGGGAGAATATATTTGTAAATGGCATATCTGACAAGGAGTTAACACCTAAAATATATAAAGAACTCATACGCCTCAACACCCAAAAAGCATAAAACCCTATTAAAAATATGGGCAGAAGGTATGCACAGACACCTCTAAAGAAGAAATTCAGATGGCCAACAGGCACATGAACAGATGCTCCACATTGCTAATCACCAGGGAAATGTAAATTAAAATCACAATGAGATATCACCTTACACCAGTTAGGATGGCCAACATAGAAAAGAATAGGAACCACAAATGCTAATGAGGATGCGGAGAAAGGGGAACCCTCCTACACTGCTGGTGGGAATGTAAACTAGTTCAACCATTGTGGAAAGCAGTATGGAGGTTCCTCAAAAAACTCAAAATAGAAATACCATTTGATCCAGGAATTCCACTCCTAGGAATTTACCCTAAGAATACAGCAGTCCAGGGACTTCCGGGAAGATGGCGACGTGAACGGACCAGCAGAAAAATTCCTCCCAACATTATATTTATTCACGAAAATACAGCAAATACAACTATCCCTAAAAGAGAGACCAGAATACACAGGAAAGTGCACAGCGTACAGCTACACCTGTGAGAACTTGGCAGCCGGTGAGGCGGAGGGGATACGGAGCAGCGACCCGGTGGGACTGAGCGCTCCCCCCCCCCCCCCCCCCCGCCCCCGCGGGCCGCCCCCCCCGGCCGGGGGGCGGGGCACCCCGCGAGGCTGGACGGAAACGCGATCCAGTGAGACCAGAGCGCCCCTCCACCCCAGCACTCTGGCGGGAGTCCCGGCAAGGCGGGTAAGGTAAGGAGCCGCGAGCGGACCAAGCGCTCCTCTCCCCGAGCTCCAGTGGGAGGAGAGGATTCAGAGCCGGGAGGGAGTGGAAGTCTGCGCCGGGAGCACCGACACACAGCCTGCGGTGTAGCGGAGATAGGAGAGACAGAGGGCACAGGGTCCCAGCCCGGAACATGCAAGTTGCCCGCGGCAGGCTCCGGGAAGGAAAAAGAAAGGAGAAAAAAGGGAAGAAAAGCGCGCGCTCTACCTCAGCGGTCTTAAAGAGACAGGAGCTCAGTAGAGGGGCCGGATAGCCCCGCAAACTGAGCCCAGCACGTTGGGAGTCCTGGGGAACTTTGGACCCCTTGGCTGACGACTGTGAAAGGGTGCCTGCCATTGAGACCCCCACGGAGATGAGCTTACCATTCGTTCCCAACCCAACCAGAACTATAGAGTGGCGCTGGAATAGTGGAGCAACAGCGCCACATACAGCACTCACGCGGAACCCACCCTCAGTGGCTTTTTTTTTTTTTTCTGTTTTTTTTGTTTTGTTTTGTTTTGTTTTTGTTGTTGTTGCTGCTTTCTTTTACGTGTTGCTGATTTTCTTTTTCTTTCTTTTCTTTTCCTTCTCTCTCTCCTTTTACTTTTTTATTATTAGTAGAAATTTCTTTTTTTTCTTTGCTATCCTTTCTTATCTCTCCTTGCTACCAACAACCAATTCTATAGTCATGAGAAGACAGAAGAATATGATACAGACAAAGCTTCAGAAAAACACCACCCAGAGAAGAAGCTGAAGGAATGGCTATGCACAGTCTTCCTGAAAAAGAATTCAGAATAAAAGTCATAGCCATGCTGACGGATCTACAGAAAAATGTGCAAGAGCTGAGGGAGGAAGTGAGGGAAGTGAGGAAAGACAATGCAGAAATGAGACAAGCCATCGACGGGCTCAACAGCAGATTGAATCAGGTTCAAGACACGACCAAGGAATTACAAGACAGGGAACAGGAATACAAAGAAGCTGAGGCAGAGAGAGATAAAAGGATCTCTAAAAATGAAAGAATATTAAGAGAACTGTGTGACCAATCGAAAAGGAGCAATATTCACATTATAGGAGTACCAAAGGAAGAAGAGAGAGAAAAAGGGATAGAAAGTGTCTTCGAAGAAATAATTGCTGAAAACTTTCCCACGCTGGGGAAAGAAATATTCTCACAGTCCATGGACGCCCACAGATCTCCCAACACAAGGGACCCAAGGAAGACAACACCAAGACACATAATAATCAAGATGGCAAAGATCAAAGATAAGGACAGAGTATTAAAGGCAGCTAGAGAGTGAAAAAAGATCACCTACAAAGGAAAACCCATCAGACTTCTCAACAGAAACCTTACAGGCCAGAAGAGAATGGCATGATATATTTAACGTAATGAAACAGAAGGGCCTCGAACCAAGAATATTGTATCCAGCACGATTATCATTTAAATATGACGGAGGGATTAAACAATTTCAAGACAAAAGAAAGCTGAGAGAGTTTGCCTCCCATAAACAACCACTACAGGATATCTTAAATGGACTGCTCTAGAGGAAAACACCCCAAAGGCTAAAAAGATGTCACCAGAGAAAATAAAAGCATTGCAAAGAAAGCAGACCATCCAAATACCAACTAAAGGCAAAGAATAAAACACCTAATATATAAAGAAAGGAGGAGGAAGAATAGGAAGGGAGAGATAAAGAAACATCAGATGGCGTTCACAATAACTTGACAAGAAAGTTAAGTTAGATTCTCAGATAGTAAAGAAGCAACCCTTGAACCTTTGGTAACCACGAATCTAAAGCCAGCAATGGAAATAAGTACATATCTATCAATAATCACCCTAAATGTAAACGGACTGAATGTACTAATCAAAAGACACAGAGTAACAGAGTGGATAAAAAAGCAAGACCCATCTATATGCTGCTTACAAGACTCACCTCAAACCCAAAGATATACACAGACTAAAAGAGAAGGGATGGAAAAAGATATTTCATGCAAACAACAAAGAGAAAAAAGCAGGTGTTGCAGTACTTGTATCAGATAAAATAGACTTCAAAACAAAGAAAGTAACAAGAGATAAAGATGGACATTACATAATGATAAAGGGGTCAGTCCAACAAGAAGATATAACCATTATAAACATATATGCACTCATCACAGGAGCATCATCACATGTGAAACAAATACTAACAGAAGTGAAGGAGGAAATAGGCAGCAAGGCAATTATTTTAGGAGACTTTAACACGCCACTCACTCCAAAGGATAGATCAACCAGGCAGAGGATAAGTAAAGACACAGAGGCACTGAACAACACACTAGAACAGATGGACCTAACAGATATCTACAGAACTCAGCACCCAAAAGAAGCAGGATACACATTCTTCTCAAGTGCACATGGAACATTTTCCAGAATAGACCACATACTAGGCCACAAAAAGAACCTCAGTAAATTCAAAAATATTGAAATCCTACCAACCAACTTCTCAGATCACAAAGGTATAAAACTAGAAATAAATTTCAGAAAGAAATCAAAAAGGCTCACAAATACATGGAGACTTAACAACATTCTCCTAATGAATCAATGGGTTAACCACCAAATCAAAACAGAAATCAAAGAATATATGGAGACTAATGACAACAACAACACAAAGCCACAACTTCTGTGGGATGCAGTGAAGGCAGTTCTAAGAGGAAAGTATATTGCAATCCAGGCCTATTTAAAGAAGGAAGAACATTCCCAAATGAACAGTCTAAAGACACAATTATTGAAATTGGAAAAAGAAGAACAAATGAGGCCCAAAGTTACCAGAAGGAGAGACATAATAAAGATCAGAGAAGAAATAAATAAAATTGAGAAGAATAAAACAATAGAAAAAATCAATGAAACCAAAAACTGGTTCTTTGAAAAAATAAACAAAATAGATAAACCCCTAGCCAGACTCATTAAGAGAAAAAGAGAATCTACACACATAAACAGAATCACAAATGAGAAAGGAAAAATAACGACGGACTCCACAGAAATACAAAGAATTATAAGAGATTATTAAGAGCATCTATATGCCAACAAGCTGCAAAACCTAGAAGAAATGGACAACTTCTTAGAAAAATACAGCCTTCCAAGACTCACCAAGCAGGAAACAGAAAAACTAAACAGACCAATCACCAGCAACGAAATTGAATCGGTAATCAAAAAACTACCTGAGAACAAAAGCCCTGGACCTGATGGTTTCACCTCTGAATTCTACTAGACATATAGAGAAGAAATAACACCCATTCTCCTTAAAGTTTTTCAAAAAATAGAAGAGGAGGGAATTCTTCCAAACTCTTTCTATGAAGCCAGCATCACTCTAATACCAAAACCGGGTAAAGACCTCACTAAAAAAGAAAATTACAGACCAATATCCCTGATGAATGTAGATGCAAAAATACTCAACAAAATATTAGCAAACCAAATTCAAAAATACATCAAGAGGATCATACACCATGATCAAGTGGGATTCATCCCAGGGATGCAAGGATGGTACAACATTCGAAAATCCATCAACATCATCCATCACATCAATAAAAAGAAGAACAAAAACCACATGATCATCTCCATAGATGCTGAAAAAGCATTTGACAAAATTCAGCATCCATTTTTGATTAAAACTCTCAATAGAATGGGTATAGATGGCAAGTACCTCAACATCATAAAGGCTATATATGACAAACCCACAGCTAACATCATACTTAATAGCGAGAAGCTGAAAGCTTTTTATCTAAGATGGGGAACAAGACAGGGGTGCCCACTCTCTCCATTGTTATTCAACATAGTACTGGAGGTCCTAGCCACGGCAATCAGACAAAACAAAGACATACAAGGCATCCAGATTGGTAAAGAAGAAGTCAAATTGTCAGTATTTGCAGATGATATGATACTGTATATAAAAATCCCTAAAGACTCCACTCCAAAACTACTAGAACTAATATCTGAATTCAGCAAAGTTGCAGGATATAAAATTAACACACAGAAATCTGTTGCTTTCCTATACACTAATGATGAACTAACAGAAAGAGAAATCAGAAAAACAATTCCATTCACAATTGCATCTAAAAGAATAAAATACCTAGGAATAAACCTAACGAAAGAAGTGAAAGACCTGTACTCTGAAAACTACAAGACACTCCTAGGAGAAATTAAGGAAGACACTAACAAATGGAAATGCATCCCATGCTCTTGGCTAGGAAGAATAAATATTGTCAAAACGGCAATACTACCTAAAGCAATCTACAGATTCAATGCAATCCCTATCAAACTACCAACAGCTTTCTTCAATGAATGGAACAAATAATTCTAAAATTCATATGGAACCAGAAAAGACCCCGAATAGCCAAAACAATCCTGAGAAGGAGGAATCAAACAGGGAATTACGCTCCCTGACTTCAAGCTCTACTACAAAGCCACAGTAATCAAGACAATTTGGTACTGGCACAAAAACAGACCCACAGACCAGTGGAACAGAATAGAAAATCCAAACATTAACCCAAACACTTACAGTCAATTAATATTTGATAAAGGAGCCCTGGATATTCAATGGGGAGAGGACAGCCTCTTCAGCAGCTGGTGTTGGAAAAACTGGACAGCTACATGTATGAGAATGAAACTGGACTACTGTCTAACCCCATACACAAAGGTAAACTCAAGGTGGATCAAAGACCTGAATGTAAGTCATGAAACCATAAAACTCTTAGAAAAAAACATAGGCAAAAATCTCTTGTATATAAACATGAGCGACTTCTTCATGAACTATCCCCCCGGGCAAGGGAAACAAAAGCAAAAATGAACAAATGGGACTATATCAAGTTGAAAAGCTTCTGTACAGCAAAGGACACTATCAGTAGAACAAAAAGACATCCTACAATATGGGAAAATATATTCAGAAATGATGTATCTGATAAGGGGTTGACATCCAAAATATACAAAGAACTCACGTACCTTAACAAACAAAAAGCAAATAATCCAATTAAGAAATGGGCAGAGGGCATGAATAGACACTTCTCTAAAGAAGAAATTCAGATGGCCAACAGGCACATGAAAAGATGCTCCACATCGCTAATCATCAGAGAAATGCAGATTCAAACCACAATGAGATATCACCTCACACCAGTGAGGATGGCCAACATCCAAAACACAAACAACAACAAATGTTGGCGAGGATGTGGAGAAAAGGGAACCCTCCTACACTGCTGGTGGGAATGCAAATTAGTTCAACCATTGTGGAAAGCAGTATGGAGGTTCCTCAAAAAACTCAAAATAGAAATACCATATGACCCAGGAATCCCACTCCTAGGAATTTACCCCAAGAATGCAGCAGCCCAGTTTCAAAAAGACAGATGCACCCCTATGTTTACTGCAGCACTATTTACAATAGCCAAGAAATGGAAGCAACCTAAGTGTCCATCAGTAGATGAATGGATTAAGAAGATGTGGTACATATACACAATGGAATATTATTCAGCCATAAGAAAAAAACAAATCCTACCATTTGCAACAACATGGATGGAGCTGGAGGGTATTATGCTCAGTGAAATAAGCCAGGCCGAAAAAGACAAATACCAAATGATCTCACTCATATATGGAATACAAGAACAAAGAACAACAACAACAATAACAAAAAAAAAAGCTGAAGGAACAAAACAGCAGCAGACTCACAGAACCCAAGAATGGACT
>JAQQAC010022866.1:1984769-1995377 GCA_029783875.1 Phataginus tricuspis | reverse complement strand
TGTAAATAGTGCTGCAGTAAACATAGGGGTGCATCTGTAGATGAATGGATTAAGAAGATGTGGTACATATACACAATGGAATATTATTCAGCCATAAGAAAAAAACAAATCCTACCATTTGCAACAACATGGATGGAGCTGGAGGGTATTATGCTCAGTGAAATAAGCCAGGCCGAAAAAGACAAATACCAAATGATCTCACTCATATATGGAATACAAGAACAAAGAACAACAACAACAATAACAAAAAAAAAAGCTGAAGGAACAAAACAGCAGCAGACTCACAGAACCCAAGAATGGACTAACAGTTACCAAAGTGAAAGGGACTGGGGAAGAAGGGCGGGAAGGGAGGGATAAGAGGATAAAAGGGGCATTACGATTGGCAGACATAGGGTGGGGGGGCACGGGGGGGACTGTACAGCTCAGAGAAGACAAGTAGTGATTCTCATCTCACTACACTGATGGACAGTGACTGTGGTGGGGTTGGTGGGGGGGACCTGGTGATGGGGGTAGTTTAATCATCACAATATTGCTCATGTAATTGTAGGTTAATGATACTAAAATAAAATAAATTGTAAAAAAAAAACAAGAATACAGCAGTCCAGTTTGAAAAAGACATATGCACCCCTATGTTTATCACAGCACTATTTACAATAGCCAAGAAATGGAAGCAGCCTAAGTGTCCATCAGTAGATGAATGGATAAAGAAGATGTGGTACATATATACAATGAAGTATTATTCAGTCATAAGAAGAAAACAAATCCTACCATTTACAACAACATGGATGGAGCTAGAGGGTATTATGCTCAGTGAAATAAGCCAGGTGGAGAAAAACAAGTATCATATGATTTTGCTCATCTGTGGAGTATAAGAACAAATCAAAAACTGTAGGAACAAAACAGCAGCAGAGTCACAGAGCCCAAGGATGGGCTAGTGGTTACCAGAGGGAAAGGGGTTGGGGAGGGTGGGTGGGAAGGGAGGAATAAGGAGATTCAGGGGCATTATGATTAGTGCACATAATATGGGGGGCATGGGGAAGGCAGTATAGCACCGAGAAGACAAGTAGTGACTGTATAGTATCTTACTATGCTTATGGACAGTGACTGTAATGGGGTGTGTGGTGGGGACTTGATGCTGGGGGGAATCTAGTAATCACAGTGTTGCTGATGGAATTGTATATTAATGATACCAAAATAAAAAAACATTTAAACACTGAAAAAAAAAAGAAAGGAAATGTCTCATCAATACTTTAAAAATTCGAATACATGACAAAATGATACTTTTATAGATCAGGGAAAATAAGATATATTATTAAAATACATTTCATCTGCTTCTTTTTGTTTTCCTTAATGTGATTACAAAAGAATTTAAAATTATAAGTGTTGCTTACATTTCCACTGGGCAGCATTGCTACAGAAAACAATAAAAAGTACTGTTCTTATTGCTGGCAATTATAATAGCTACCATTTGTTTAATGTCTGGAACTTTAAATTTGTTATCACATTGACTTCTCAAAAAGGCCTCAATATATACATATAACTATGTCCATTTTATGTATGAGGAAACAGTGGCTCAGAGAGGTTAATAAATTTTCCCAGTGTCACAAAGCTGGTCAGTTACCAACCCTGGGCTGTAACCATATATCTTCAGACTCCAAAACCTGAAACCCACACATGTGCTTTTCTTCTGCACCATCATGCATATCTCCCCAATAGATCTGAGCCGTAATCTTCCAACTTCTATTACAGAACTTAGTATAGTTCCTGGGAAATATCAGACACTTAATAATAATGATAAATGAACGAAGGAATGAATCATCAGAATTTGCAGTAGAAATGAAAATAAATGACATGAGAAATTGTGAAAGCATTCTGTAAGCTTGAAAGCTTTATACAAATACCAGTTATCATAATCATCCTCCTATAAGAACCCATCAAGGGGCCGTGCTGAAGAGCACGTAGATCAGCCAGTTATAAAACATGTTAATCCTTGGTGTGTGCCCGTGAAACTATCTTTTCTGTGTCACTAGCACCCTCTTGTGTCTCCATGTTATAATAGCAAAGCAGGATTTCAGCATTTATAGGAAATCAAAACAATTTCTCATTGCCATTTTTTCTCTTTCACTCCTTCAAGAGCTGTGCAAAAAAGTCTAGGGGCTGAACCTGCTCCAAGGCCATAGTTTGTCATCTCAGGCATATGGAAGTTGCGAGTGAGTTCTACACTCTCCATAACTTCAGAGATGGAAGCAGGGCTCTGCAGAACAAGTCTGTGGTTCAGACCTGGATGGCGAAAACGTGCCCGTTTCCAGGGTTAGAGTCTCCACATTTTCGACAACATACTTGAAATCCCCTTTGCCTCGGGAAACCCCTTAGCACCTCATGAAGGTGGCAGGTTCTGATCCCCGTCCTTCCTCATCTTAGTCGCTGGGAGCAGGGCTAGAGCACTTTGTGAAGCACAACCTTCTCCTCTAAAGGCAGGAGGCTTCTAGGCCATCTGACCTTCATTTAGAGCAACTAACCAAGCTGACACGGGGCAAACCGGGAAGATTTAGGTCTGGAGTCTTCGCCTGGCACTAGCACAAGTACCACTTAAGATGAAGTTACCTCATGGGTGAGCCCTTTAGACACGTTAGTAGATGGACGGAGACCGCACACGGCCATTAGTAATGGACTTGACTTCACGCCCGCACACTCACCGCGGCAGTTTTTTGCAGTCACTGCATCCCCGTAGAACCCGTTGGCACACCTCTCACAGTGGGCGCCATCCGTGTTCCCGAGGCACTTCAGGCATTCCCCGGTGACTGAGTCACAGTGCCCGGCCTCAGAGGGGTCCACATTGCCACTGCAGTTACACGGCGTGCAGGATTCCCCAGGCACTGTTGGGTTTCCATAGTAACCGTCTGCGCATCTGCATAGGAGATTGAAGGAGGGATGCAAATAAAGGCAATTACTCTAGACATTATCCCCCATCCAGGGACTGATTGGGTAATGAATCAGGCCGACTCTTTCTAAGTAAGATTTGCTGTGAAAGCAATGGCAACCCCAGGTTCAGGCATTCACAGACTTCCTGCGCTCACTGTGAAGACAGACAGCGCGTCCAACATGAGCCGTAAATCCAAGGGGCTGTGCCCCTAGCCCCAGGCCAGGCCCCCCAGCACCCTGTGACTCAGGGATGCCATGCAGCTCTCCTGCGGACATTAGCCAGAGCTCAGCACCCAGGCTTAATGGGAAAAGATGACATCAGCTTTCAGGCGCCAGAACAACTAATAAATCCAACCACTCTTCCCCCGTGGCATTATCCAGGTAATGGGATTTAAAATGGTGAATAGTAAATACCGACTCCTTGCTATTTCCCGTGTTAGTGATGGAGAACTCAGATTAGCTGGCGATCAATGCTGTTGCTGAAAAATTCCCGGGGAGTTTTAATGTTGTTTTTTTTTTTTAACCAATACACTGGTTTTCTCTATACTTATGTAAAATAATTACACACCAAAATTCTAAAATCATACCTAATTTTTAAAACTTAAATGCAACTTTTGGAAGCCAGTTTAAGCAGTGCAGAGTACCTCTCGCACCAAGCCCCTGAGTACCCCAGGGCACACTGGTCACAGACCGCCTCGTCTCCGTCGTCTAGGCGGCAGGTGGGGCTGAACCTGTGAAAACATTAGAAACGAAAGAAATTCCCAATAAATGGTGCAGAACTTCTAAAAATGTAAAGTGCTTAGTTTCTACCATTCCTGCGCATACAGACTTTCACGGGGTCCCCATGAGCCTCGCTCCTGGCCACTGGACACCCACTGCTCCTGGCTCCCGCTTGTCCCTCAGTCGCGAGGGCACTCCTCCTCCCTGCCTGCGCTCAGCTGGCTCATCCCCCAAGGCCCGGTGCAGCTGGGGCCTTCCGCAGGAGGCCCGCTCTGGTGCTCCTGCCCCACTACATCCTGTCCTCCAGGCCCGCTGGTACTGGTCTGCGCGGGCCAAGAGTGAGCTCCAGCTGACACGCCGCAGTAACCAAGGGTCCCCAGAGGCCCCACGGCTGACTGAGGTCCCTTCAAACTCCATGCCTGGGTCTTGGGGAGCCCAGTGAAGGGAGGAAAGGGGGAAGCTGAAAGTCCCCTACCATTTCATCAGAGAAGCCCTGATTGAATCTGTTTTATTCTCTGAAGTTTTATGTAAAAATCCCCAAGGGAGAATTCTTTGGGCATGGGTGGAGGAAGAGTTCTAAAGGTAACCTAGTGAGAGAGAAAGAGGCTTTCAGACCGCTGGCTTGAGGGACACACAGGCCCCAGCGTGTGTACAAGGCTTGCCAGGGTGGCTCCCGCCGCCTCCCCCGCGCGTTGTGCTCCAGGACCAGCTGCAGTCCCTCCAACAGGACCTGCTCCTTTACGCTTCCTCTGCCTGGAAGCCCCTCTCTGCTGCCTTCAAATTCCTTCCCACTCTTCAAGGGCCAGGTCAAGAGCCTCCTCTGAGAGTCACTCCTGGCAGATTCTCACTGTACAGGGACATGACTCCACGACACTCAGCTGTGCTCTCAGAGCACCTACCATGATGCCCAGTGTATGGTAGGCACTCCAGAAATATTTGTTGAATCAACAAATGACCTCAGCCCATTCTCAATGAGCCTCATATTTACATATTTTGGTCATTAGATCAAAGTCTCTTTTCCCTCAGGAACCACATTTTATTCATTTCTCTCTCCCTTCCTCCTCCTAGCCTGGCAAGAGGCACACAGTATGTACTTGTGAAAGAAGTGAGGACCAACATGAGACCTAGAGGGAGGAAATCATGCCGATTTCCTTGCCATCCCACAGTTTTCTTGCACAATTTAATAATCCAAGTGCTTTTTCCTTTTTTAAAGAGAATCAGCCTCTCCATCTTTAATTCTAATAATTACCACCAGGCAAAACGTTCACTCTCATTACACGGAGTTTGCTCTGCTGACATCAGTACGTATATGACTGGCAATCCTGGCTATGCCTGGCTGGGTCTACCGGTGGAGGTGACGGGCTTACTTGTTGGTGGCGGTGGAGAGGGGACAGGCACACGGCTGGCAGTCCCCAGGAGTCCCTCGGGAAGGCAGCCCGTAGAAGCCAGGCACGCACTGCTCACAGTGGTTCCCCGTGGTGCTGTGCTCACATGCCTAGGACACACGCATGAGAAGAAAACTCAGCTCAGAGCTCCCTAAAGGATTCTCAGATTCATTTATAAATAACTTGAAGTCCAAGCAGAAAAAAAAAGACAAAATGCTAAAATAAGCCACCAAACTGTTATATGAGGGAGAAGAGGTTGCCAGATTGACTATTAAAAATGTAAGTTGTATAAAAGGGATGTGTCAGAAGTTTCACTCCTGACCATGTTGGGGTAAGTGGTATCAGACTTGCCTTCCTGTAGGAAACAGCTGGGAAACTAGAACAAAACATATCAAACAACCCTTCTCAGACCCTGGACAACAGAGTGTGCAGGTGTGTGATCCCTGAGAGAAGGGAGACGATGGGATGAGTCCTCAGACTGCAGGTCTTCCTGCTGAGACACTTGCCACGCTGGAGTGGGGGAGAGTTGTGGAGACAGAGGTCAGAATCTGGGGAGGCTGAAACCCCTGGAATTTGGGCCAAGGAATGGAGCTTCATAGAGTAAGATTGCAGTACAGTGCTGC
The DNA here is from genome assembly GCA_029783875.1 of Phataginus tricuspis. Lineage (NCBI taxonomy): Eukaryota > Metazoa > Chordata > Mammalia > Pholidota > Manidae > Phataginus > Phataginus tricuspis. Next base: position 1,989,727 of record JAQQAC010022866.1, on the reverse strand, counting down.
CTGCCAACCAACTAGGCACAGAGGAAGTGCTGGGACTAGAGACCTATCCTTTTGCAAGCATCACAGTAAGTACTGGTTGGGCAAAAAGTCATCAATGACTGCAAAGTCCCAGTGGGAATTTCAATGAGGAATAGGATAATTGCAGGCTCTTAGTGTCTCCCTCGGACTGCTCAGCAATTGCAAAGAAAAGAGTAGTAAATATATAGTGGAGAAATTGGCCACCTGGCCTGTGTGACCAGAATTAACCCAGCTGAGGGGGGTGGACATTGTGGGCTTCACATGCAGTGCGCTGAGAAAGACGCGGCACCGCTAACGAGGTAGTCCGGCCTGAAAGGTAGAGCCTGAATCTACTTATGGGAAAAAAATAGAAGAACCCCAAATAAGGGGTGTTCTATATATTCTATAGTCTACATTGTGTTCTTCAAGGTGCCATTGTCACAAAACACAAAGTAATGATGTGGAAATATTTCATATTAAAGGAAACTAAAGAGACATGATAATAAAATGCAATTCCCAATCCCAGATGGGGGCCTATAATGGGGGAAAATGTTATAAAGGACATAATGAAGTCAATTACAAAGTTGAAAAATAGATGGTAAATTAGAAAATGAGAGTATCAGTGTTAAATGTATTGATGTTGATAACAATTTGTGGTTATACAGAAGAAAATCCTATTCTTAGGATATACACAAAAGTATCTGGTGATAAATGGACATAGTGTATGCAATTTATTCTCAAATAGTTTAGAAAAATGCTATGATTAGAAAGGTGATGAGAATAATAAAGCAAACAGAGAAAATGTTAACAGTGAGTAAATCTGAATAAACTATTCTTATTCCTATGACTTTTGTATTAACAAAAATATTTCCAAATGAAGTGTTTTTTAAATGTGGGATAATACCTAGGAGATATAAGAGGCCAAAAACAACAAAGAAAAACAAATATGATTACAACCAAGAGAAAAATCTAAAAAGCAAGCAAAGAAAAAGACACAACACACAAGAATCATGTTGACAATAATTACTACTGACTTTTCATCTGAGATGATAAAAGCCATAAGCAAACAGAACAACTTTCAAGTGCCGAAAGGAAAATATGTGAAAATAGATCTCAAAATCAAAGGCAAAGGAAAGTCTTTTTCAGATAAGCAAAAGATGGGAGAATGTGTCCGCAAAGAGACGTTCTCTGTGTCTGAACCAGTCCCCGGGTGACACTCATGCGGCTGATCCTCAGACAGCACTTTGGTAGCACATCTTAGACTCAAGCTCTGTTTTCCCCATCCCCCATATGACCTTGATTTTGGTAATTAACTCAAACAAACATGTAACTGGCCTTTGTAAATAACTACATGGTTGAACTAAAAGTATTACATGAAATAACTAGCTTCATTAAAATATATTTTATTATGCTCGCTTGCAAAATGTCTATGATATACTTTCTTTGCTCAAAGGGCCAGATAGAGTTTTTTTCTCACTGGGAAAACTATTAGGTAGTTTACTGAAAAACCTGGTGAGGGTGTGTTTCAGTGTTTTCTCAGGCACCTGCCACCATCCCGTTCAGTGATCTTGTTAGTTGGTGGATCTGGTTCCTGAAGGCATGAGAATGCTCATCTCCCTAGAATGGGAACACTTCTCTTGTTTGGAAAAAGAAAAACGTGAAGGCCAGAGACCTCCACAACTGCACATTAGGCCCCTTTCTTGCAAGAGAAAGGTGTTGGTTTCTCTCTGGGAAACAAGCAGAAAGCTCAGAGGAGAATAGGGACCACGGTAAAGCATGGCCTTTGGGTGGTAATGATGTGTCCATGTGGGCTCACCAGCTGTAACAAATGCACCACCCTGCTGGGGATGTGGATCATGTGAGAGGCCTTCCATGTAGGAGCCCAGGGCAGTGGGTGTATGGGAATTCTCTGAACCGTCCCCTCAATTTTGCTGTAACTAAAACTACTCTAAAAAAATAGCCTAGAAAAAGAACAGAGGCACTAAATACAACTGGAACCCTCCCTTTAATAAACTGTATGTAAGGAGTTAGCTCCTATAAGCTAGATGCCTATGTACAAGGCCAAGAGCTGTAAACAGGAGGAAGAGTTAAAAGATTTCTTTAAAATAGAAAAAAAGCAAAGTTAGACTAAGCAGATAAATGATGCTACCGAGTTTCTATATTTCCTTAAATCCCAATCTGGTTTTCTATTATTTTTGCCCCTCAAACATTAATTACTTAGAAGGGAAAAATAATAACTTTACAGCAGAAAAAGCTGGCAGACTCCACGTTATCTGGGTGAGTCAGGCTCACATTCTTGGGAAGAAGACAGTGGCATTGCACACCCCTGGCAGTGCGCACTGAGAGGGCACATCACTTCCAAGTCTTCTTGCTGAAAATGCATAACCTATCCCCTGGTCATAAGAGAACAGACTTCTGGAGAATGTCCAGCCCTCTTCAAAAAAGCCACAGTCGTGAAAGACAAGGAAAGGCTGAGCAACTGTTAGACCGAAAGAGGCAAGGCCACTAAATGCAATGTGGGATCCTGGGTTTGATGTTGAAAAATAAAAAGGGACATGAATGGAAAAGCAGTGAAATCTGAATGACATCTCTAGTTCTGTTGACTGGATTGCACCAGTGTTAATTTCTTTGATACCTATACCATGATTATTACCTGTACTATAATAACATCAGGGGACGCACAGGGAAGGTTACACAGTAACTCTCTATACGATTTTTGTAAATATTCTGTAAATTTAACATTTCCAAAAAAATTTTAAATTATAAAAATTGTTATCTATTGTAATTAGAGCATTAAGGCCACCTGGTGTTTAGCATTTTCACTAAATGTAAATATATATATTTTAAATATATATTAATACAAGTCTGTACAGATACTCATTCTGCTTACCTGTACCTAAAGCCAGAGGTATCACAACCATGACCTGCTGACCACCTCCCAAATGCTGGCAGAGGCCTCTGAGAGGCTGGTTTTGAGAAGCCAAACGGCAAAGGGAGAGACATTTTTAAAAAGCAACCACCTCATCAAGCCGTGAGAAGCTGTGGGCCCGAGGGACCGAGTCTGTGTGCAAACCATCATTTCACAGTTTCTTCAGACACTTCCTTTACAGAACAAAGAAATGAACCGGGAACCAAATGAAGACTTTACTTATAAGAATCAAGAAAAATTAGGCACTAGGGAGAATAAGCAATCCATGGCATCATGCCAAGATCTTCCTTGTCGGTCTGATAAGTTTCCTTAGCCCTGGGATTCAATCAGTCTCTTCTGGGAGGAGCATGAACATTTCCCTGTACGGTGAATAGGCTTCAGCTGATTAACCCACGTATTTTCTCCAAATCTGTGCAGTGAATCCATTAGAACCCAGGAGTATGGCCTGGATTCCACGCATAAGATCCTAAAAGAATTCCTCATTGAAGTTAAAAAACAAGTCTTGCCTTGTATCTGCCCCAAAGTTTATTCTCAAAATAAACTACATATTTGTTAAGCACTGTTTCAATTCATATTGCATGAAAGACATACTTGTCTGAAGAGTTTATTCTAGCTAACAACTAAAGTATTACATACTGTGCCAACGGGAGTGATTATTAGAAGTTTCATTATTTCTCTTATTATACTACGTAATGTAATGTGAAAAAATAGTAGGACTTTCATTTAAAAGACACACCTTTTTTACTTAATCAGTGAAAATTTCTGCCTTTCCATTCTTTTATAATCTTGCAAAGTAACTAATTAGTTTTCATTGTTTGGATAAAAAACCTGCAATTGAAATTACATATTTCTTTTCCATTATCACCAAAACAACGTTTTTTTTAAAGAAAGGGTAAAAAGCAGGAAACTTCTTTTTTAATGACATGCACTTAAATCTACAAATTTCCTTTGGGGTCTGCAAAGGCAGGGATATTCTTCTGTGGAGAAAGAATTTCTTAAAAATCATTTCTGCATAGCAGATGGCTTTGGGATGGTAGGAGGGGGCACTCAAAGTTTTAGCAGTAGACTCACAAAGCAAATGCCGTGAATATCACACTCAGCTGCATGGCCGTGGCATTCACAGGGTTGACAAATTCCTCCAAAGAGTATTCCATCCACACGGTAATAGCCAGGGAGGCAGGACTGTAAAAGAATGACAGTGGCCCAAGCTGGTGAAGGCCACTTTGTACATTGCACAGATCATCTTCTTTCCAATTCATTGGAAACACAACTTGCTCAATTTTCTATGAGTATTCAAGCTTCTTTCTTTCTTCTCTGTTTTTTTGCCAAGCATCTTTACTGAGGTATCATTTACATGCTATAAAATGCACCCATTTCAAGGGTACAATTCAATGATTTTTTAGTAAACTTACCAAGATGTGCAACCACCACCATAATCTAGCTCCCTGTTTCTTTTTTTTAATTGAAGTATAGTTGACATACAATATTACATTGGTTTCAAGAATACAACAAAGAGTTTGGCAGTTATCTACTATATTAGATGCGCCCTCCAACTAGTGCAGTTACTATCTGTCAACATAAGAAGATGTTACAGAATTACTGACTACCATTCTCTATGCTGGACTTTCATCCCTGTGGCTAATTTATATTATGATTGAGATTTTATGCCTCTTTATCCCCTTCACCTATTTCACCCACCCACCTCAGCTACTTCCCCATGCTTCATTTCTTTTTAAAACTAGAAATACGCACACAAAACTTAATGGCTATATGATGAGTCAGCATATACTCTAGCTGTATTCGACTGTAATATTATTAGAAACATAACACTCAGCCATTTAACCAGTATTTCAATCAAAAAGACCTTTTCTCTTAACTTCATTTTTTTTCTTTTGCTTAAAATTCATTAAATGTTGTCATCAAAGGGTTCAAGTGTAGGTCTGTGTTAAACTACATCAGTTTAATGGAGCAAACATTACAGTGCACTTTCTGTGGGCTAAGTTCTGGGCAGGCCACGTGAGCATTCAAGGAT
>JAQQAC010022866.1:1957046-1979769 GCA_029783875.1 Phataginus tricuspis | reverse complement strand
CACTTCCTGGTGCCCAGCCCACCTGGAAGAGGCACCAGATTCCTTTAAACAATTCAACTTCTGATATTCTTACCTCCTCTCAAAGTCTGAAATAAACATTGGGTTCTATAGCTATAATTCAGATGTGGGTAATTACATCATCTTCAAAGCACTTTCTGCCCTTTGGAAGGAACAAGACGAGCACACAGGGAGTCCTACCTCGCAAGAGATCCCTGCGTAGCCCTGGGGACACTCACAGCGCTCCACCTCGGTGGCCGGGGCCGGGGCTATAACGTTAGGGCTAGCTGTGTCCAGAGAGACAGAATCCAGCCTACAGACAGACAGGCGTCATTGCATGACTTACACCCTCACAAACAATAACTAACACCTTGATGAAGATGGATTCTTAAAACATGATTTAATCAAACAAAATGGTGATATGAATTTTGTAAGGAACTAAAGATTTTCACAACAATAGGCTTTCTGGGAACTGTCATTATTCCCTGAAAACCCATCAACATTTGGTGCAAAGCCGAGCTATAGCCCAGTCAGCTGCAGGAAGGGTCCGATGCCCATTCTGAGTTGAAGCACTTCGGAAAAATGAATCCATCCAATCACCTTATCTCTAATACAGAGAGATGGCCCTTCAGTGGATAATTCTGTGTTTGCTTTAGCTGCATCCAACACTCATGCTTAGCCTGGCATTGCCCAAAACTGACCTTTTCAAAGTAATAAAATGACTAAGGCTGGAACCATTAGCTTCAATAGACTGTAAAATCTCAGACCATGAATGTCAGAGGCTGAAAACCAGATGAACATGGCCTAGGCAGTTGCCAGCTCATCACGCCTTTCTCAGAAAACCATCGTGACAGTTTCTGATTATGACACCAAGTCTATCTCCTGCTAGACAGATGAACAACTATTCTTACATCTTCAATAAAATTATAGCAATAAAAAAAAGCTTAAAGATAGCCAGTTCCATTAAATGTGTCCTTAAAATAATCAAGTAAAATCTATTAAGCTTAAAAATATATAATAAAGATAAGATCGAAATGCCACCTCCATAGGTTTTCCCTCCTGCCAATATACACCTGTAAAGGGCCTTTTCTGCAGAATTGTAGCTGGCTCTTATCAAGAGATGTGTCACGTTGGCAAGGACAGTCATCAGCTGGTCTCGATCTACCTCCCTTTTGTTATTAAAATCTTGGAAGTTTTCGGGCACAAGCCTAACCATGCTAAAGTGCTCTTCATGGGGTTGCAATGACAGGCCCTCAGCCCAGGTGCTGATCATGCGTCCATTGCCCTAACATTTAAAGACAAAAGAAAACAGTCATAATTCAGTTTTGTGATTTAAACACAAAAGCAAATTTTGTATTCAGCACCATGTCTTTTCTCTTTTGCTCAGGTTCTTCAGGCAAACTTGTAATGGTGCCTATAACTCTTGGTCCAGACGATCAGAGAAAAGAGGTTTTCTTGTATTCCCCTCAGAGGGATTCAGACAATAAAATCTAAAGACCGTGTCCTTCGCTGGGCTCTTAGGAAGGAAACAACATGTATTTGCTCAGTTTTCCTTAAAGCAACCAATCTGACACCCTTGATCTTTAACTGGAGAACAAAAATAGAAAAAGTATGTAAATATACTTGTAGCTTTTCATAAAATTGCTGTTAACGAAGATGATTTACCTTACATGGTTTCTACCTGCTACAGGTTGGAGGGGGAGGTACAGGTGATTGAGAGGAACGCAAACACTGCAACCAAGACCCCAAAGGGGTTTCTTACCACCTTGGGAATCCTTCAGGGTGAGGCTGAACTGGGTCTTTTCTGTGATGGGGGATCAGGGAGTGAGGATTCAGGGACAGCGACAGTGGCTGAGGATAAAAATGGCAACCTGTCACATGTCCCCAGACTGCTGAGCCCTGCTGCCTGATGGCTCAGGTAGGGGCAACAGCAGGCGGAAAGGGGTGCTCAGAGGGATGTGGGCTCCCCTGTAAATGTGGGAAGATTGTCAGCTGCAGGATCAAGGGAAGAGAAGCCTGTGCCATCCTAGGTAACTCCCGAAATGGGCCCAAAGCCAGAATTCTCACACTCCGTCCCCATGGGTGTCCAGACCAGGCAAAGGGCTGCAGAATGGCCACAGGCCACGAACTCCCTGCTACTGCAGCCCACTATGGGCCCCTAAGCCTTCCAGCTTTCTAGAAAAGCACCGTGAAAACAATTACCTTAATGATAACGTCAGCGTGAGAGATGAGGTCGCTGCCCAATGCCTCCACTGGAATATCATAAGACACCGTGTACTTCAAGAATCCACCAAATGCAGTCAGCTGAAACATTTAAGTGGGCATGAAAACCAAGGGGAATAGGAGCACATCCCCTCATAAGAGGAAGTGGCCGCTTGGATCCTTCTGGAAACAACTAGGTTGCAAGACATCTGAGTAGCCACAATATGTAAGGAAGTCCGCATGAAAGCCAGTGAAAAGAAAGCATAATATATGTATATCTGCTGTTACCAAAATGCAGGATATTATTTAGGTGCACAGAAGGGAGATGTACTCCTCCTTGGAGGCCCCAAGGTGAATTAGTATGAACTTCTGTTAATCACACAACAGACATTTATTTTACTTAATTACCCTGGTGGAAGGGGAGTTTGATCCCCGGCTATGACCTCAACCTTTCGATGTCACTGCCCTGCGTGTACGAGAAGAGTAAGGGGCATGTCTGACCAGCGAGAAGGACCAAAGGTCTTTCTTCCTGATCAGGCCCTTTAATGTCTAGAGGAGAATGTGTTTCTGACAGACGTTTTACAATAATGCAATGTTCAAGATCCAATCTTTGTGCCATAAAAGTGGAGAGGTGATCTTAAGAGAATGACCTTTGGTGATAAGATCACATTGTAAATAGTATGCATCTTCTAGGGTTATAATTTGATGGGAAATATAACCACTCTCAAAAATAAACACTACTTAAACATACGCAAAATGCATTATAAAATTAAAATATTGCCAACAAATTAAATCGAACCTTGCCAAGCTACAAGACCTATGCTACTACAAAACCTGCCCTTATTTTAAAACAAGCCAAATGCATGGCTAGGATAAGCAGGAGTTATAGTTGAACTAGATTTCACTGAATGTATTTTCAGATCAATCAGCATCTGGAGAGAAGTGGCATTATTGGTGGGGAGGGATGGACCAGACTTTGAAGGGGAAAAATCATATTCACCAAATCTCCACTTCGTTGAATCACCTTCTGCATGTTCTTAAAATGGAAAGTTTTCCATCTGTTCTTCAGTGTGAACTTTATGTGAGAAACAGTCCGTCATGCTAAGGGAACTGGCACAAGGCCCCTGAGTGCTTCCTCTGTGCCCGGCCCTCCACTAAGCTATGGGGGCCAAGACAGTCATACAGCCACTAAGCAATCAGGGATGTGACCGCCACTTCACCAAGGCCCATGCACTCCAGGAACCCAGAGGAAAGCAGACAGTCTGTCAGGGGAGAAGCGGGCAAGACCTCACGCTGCAGACCCCCCAGGGCGGATGGGCCAAGAACACAAGTTCTCATTTTAATGACATTAATAGACTCAAGCAAGGATAAAAAAGACCCTGTGAGTCAAGTGTAAGTAAATGCTCTTTGATTCTCTATCAAACACTCAATTGACCAATAACACTACTTAATATGCAATAAAAGTTTTTCTTAAAGTACTCTGACATCTTGTCCAGGATGTCATTACATCCAGCGACGGCCTTACCTTATTCCCCAGGTAGGCCTCTGGGGCCGACCAGTAATACGTGGAAGTCAGCCTCTGCACAACAGCGGAGTTGTTGGCCATGATCTGATGGCGTCCACCCAGCGCATTCTGCTGAGCTGGGATCTTATTTGAATTGATCAGGTCCATGACCAGCCACCCAGACATATCCTTCACCTTAAAAAAAAGATACAAGGATTTCAGAATACGAAATAGAAAACACCTTATATTCATTCAGTACAGCGCCAATATCATGACAATGGAAAGACAGATTGAAAAGGCTTAGCTGGGGGTGGAGTTAACACACTGTGGCCACAGGACCCCATGACCTGTGACCCTTCCACTTGTCAAAGAACCGGGAAAACCTGAGAATGAGGTACACATCTCCCAGATCCAGAGCAATTATAAGCAAAACTGTAAAGGCCACAGACACGTTTTATAAATTTTTTTTAAAAGCAAAGACTTGTATAAATGCATTGAATAAAATGTCTTTTGCTAACTCTGATTTCTTCATTATTGCCTGTTTTTTTTTTACACGAAAGACAAAAAAAATGTATAAAAATAACTTTCAGATCCTATCCTCCCAATTTGACCCCTACACAGAGATGACAAAAGATCACCCCAGCACTCTGAGCACAGGAACTCACCTTCAGGTACAGATGGGAGCTCCCCCACCTCCCCCAGGCCCCCCCACTCCTCCCCAGCCTGGCGGTGGTGGAGGAAAGGAGGGGAAGAGGAGTCAGGGACTGGCCCCCTCACCGGCTCCTCCCTGTTGAGGTCATGTCCTGAGATGGCATGTAGGGAGGGGTTACCCTGGGTAAGCCTTGCCCCCTGCAGCTTCTCCCTGGCCTCCAGCCATCACACTCTGTCCACTCCTAGTCACCATTTGACACCCTCAGAACTCCCTTTTTCAAAAACAACTGGGGATACCTTGCCTATCCTCATAATCCCTGTGCCACCTGCTATTGTTGCCACCAATTCCACCTTCTTGGTGCCAGAACATTCTGCGTGACCCACGTCCTGGTGTGTTTCCTGGACTGAGACCTACATGGAGCAGGTGGGGTGAGATCTGACTCCAGAACCCATGCATTTCCCCACAGAAGAAATCTAGACATGACACGTTCTGCAAGACCATGATAGCCTATTGTTTGGATAGGAAATTGTCTGCAGGAACCAACACATGACCTAGGAAGAAACTTCAATGACTCTCTAGTAGTGGGCTGCCTTTGAGCCATGCTGATGTCACCAGAGAGGACGAGAGCAGCGTTACAGAGAAAGTGAGCCTCGCAAACTCATAACACAGTCCTGCAGAGCTCATTTGGGGTGGTGCACTTATTATATCCTGGCTCGGGGAAGGTGCCCGCACCTGACCGATGGGCCAAGAAAGGCTGTCGCAGACATCAGAGACGCCAAAGCAGAAGCACTCGGAGCAGCCCTGGGGGTTTCTTTCTTTCAGGTCATAGAATCCTGACTTGCAGCGATCACAATTCTTCCCCTCAACATTTTCCTGCAAGTTGGAACAAAACAATAGCTTCTGAAAGCGATGTGTCTTGGGCAGAGGGAATCAAATGGCTAACATGGCATCAACAAGAAAGGAGGTCTGTGATCCAGAGAAACAGGTGAATACAAAGTGGCTCAAAGTAAATGTCAAGCTAGTGAAGTCAGTATTCCCAGAATAGAGACCTCGAAATAATTATCATTTGATTTTGTAGTCAATGGTGAGGCTAGGAAACTCGGAGCTTGGTCATTACAGTTGACCCCTGAACCACACAGGTTTGAACTGTGTGGGTCCACTTATATACAGATTTTTTTCAATAAATATATTGGAAAAAATTTTGGAGATTTGTGAAAATTTGAAAAGAAATGCTTTCTTTTCTCTAGCTTACTTTATGTTAAGAATGCTGTATATTAATATCTGTAACTTAAAAAATATGTGTTAATTGACTGTTACCAGTAAGCTTCTGGTCAACAGTAGGCTATAAGAGTTAAGTTTTTGAGGAGTCAAAAGTCATATGTGGCTTTTAAACCGCACTGGGGGTTGGTACTCCTAACCCCTGAATTGTTCAAGGGTCAGCTGTATATCAAAATGGTTGTTTGTACTGTTCTGCTTTAAATCTTCCATTTTTATTGATCTTTCAAGAATTTTAAAATCTGAAGAGGGCTGTATAATTGTCTTACTAATAAATGCTCAAGATTATTTTCAGCCAAATATAATATGTGCCTAAGACTGTGGTTACATGGGAATAAGCACATAAGATACAACATGTGATGTGAAGTCCCACCAATTATGAGGGAAATGGTTATGAATATCAGATAGCCAAATAAAACACCTCCCTGGTATCTAATTCATGCACTCCTTATTATTTTCCAACTCCTTTTAAAGAGAAACCCTAAGTAACATACGTACCTTCAATTAATGTTCTTAGAAATTTAGTATTTACCTGGTTCTCCTCTAAACATAAAGCTGGAAAAGAATGTCATAGAGGAGTTAATAGCCAAGGCCTAAGACACGCAGTATTTGATTTCCTCTAGGGAGTCACAGAAATTCATCTGGAATATATGTCCATTGCCCAGAAGGCACCAGAAAAGCAAACCAGATACCCGTCTATGTCTAAGGACACATACTGTGGCCAACTCTCTCTGACATAACATCATGCTTCTCAGGAAGGGGCATGTGGGGAGTTCTGCTTAAAAAGAACTGATCGCCTGAGCCAATGGGATGTGCTCCTTTCTCAGGAAACCTCAAAGGAACCTCACAGATGGCTGTGATCTCCCTGCATACCTTACAGAGACAAGGCTCTGAGCACGGGTCCTCGTTCACACTGCCAGCCCGATTGCAGGCACAGCTGACACAGGCTGGGTAACCCTTATAGCCAAACTGGCAGTGATTGCATTTTTCTCCTGCATAGCCTTCTTTGCATGGACACTGACCCGGCCACTTTCCTGGGAAGAAAAGAATGGCAGTGACCCAACAGGAAGGCAGAAGAGGTTTATAGCAGGGAGTGATGAATTATTTCTGTAAAAAGTCAAAGATGAAATATTTCAGGCTTTTTGGCCAAAATGTTTCTGTTGCAACTACTCAACTCTGCCACTACTGCTCAAAAGCAGCCACACATAATACAAAAGCAGATGGGCACAGCAATAAAACTTAATTTACAAAAGCAGGCAGTGTTCCACATATGGCTCATGGACCACAGTTTGTCAAGCCCTGGCTTAAAGAAAGAAAACAGAGATGAAACGCAGAGGCTGGTGGGAATGTAAAACGGTATGTTGACTTTGGAAAACAGTTTGTCATTTCAAAATGTTTTGCAGTTACTATATAATCCAGCAATTCTCCTAAGCGTTTATTCAAGAAAAATGAAAACATACATATAAAAAAAACCTTATACGTGAATGTCTATAGCAGCATTATTCATAAAAGCCAAAAATGGAAACAATGGAAATGTTCATCAACTGAAGAACGGATATATAAAATGTGGTGTATACATACAATGGAGTATTATCTGGCAGGAATAAACAGCTGAGGTACCGATGCATCCTACAACATGGATGAGCCTTGAAAACATCATGCTAAGTGAAAGAAGCCAGTTACAAAAGACCACATCGTATGGTTTTATTTACATGAAATGTCCAGAACAACAAATCTATAAAGCTAAAATAAATTAGTGGCTGCTTAGGGCTGGGTGTGGCAGGGGTAGGGGGAAATGGGGAGTGATGGTCAAAGGGTAAGAGTTCTTTTTATGGGGTAATGAAAATGTTCTAATGTTAGATTGTGGTGAAGATTGCGCCCATGAATATATCGAAACACACTGACTCGCGCTCTTTAAATGGGTGGACTCCAGGGTAGTGAATTATATCACATGACAAAGTTGTTTTTTTAAAGCACAGGGGCAAATGGTAGAGGGTGATAAGCACCATCCACTCTTTCAATGTCAACTCTGAGACTTTCTAGTTGTGTAACCTCGGCCAAATTTCTTAACTGAGCTAGTTTCCTTGCCTATAAAATGTGTTGACTGATTTCTATCTACTGTGGATGAAAGTTTAAATGATATATATTTTTATATGAACCCAATCAAGGGTAATTGTCATTATAAGCATCCTCACCCTCATTATCATCCCTATTACCATTCACATGTAAGAACTGATTCATTTGTGTAATTTACCCTCCATATTTCCAGGTTCCCCCCACCCCAAGTTGGTACATCCTTTGCTTGTCAACAATCCATCTTAACTGCTACGGACTGAGAATTTGACGGGGTCACAAGTCTTTGAACACAAGTCTCTCATGGGGTCACAGTCTCCTTTTCAGAAGATTCTGGTATTTACAAGTCCATCTGCCAGTTTTTAAAACAGAAGGAACACTGACATTTACAAAGTTAACTGGAGAATTGTTTGCCTTGTGAGATGATGCATACAAAAGCCTTTCTAGTATCTTCTAAGAGCTAAATAGAGTGATTGCTATTTACTGTGTTCCACATAGGACTTTAAGCTGAGCCTGATTTCTTCTTTCATCAAATGCTCAATTAGCTGCTCAAATGTCCTTTCATCACCCCCACATGGCCACCTTCACATCCCATCTCCCTCCAATCATGATTCCTAATTTTGCTCAATGCCCAAGGCACTTATCCTGCCTGGAGTTATATTACACAAGCCCTTGTTTGTTCAGTGTCTGCCTGTGAGCAGTAACTTTGACCTTCTTGTTCAAGTTTATATGCCTGGGTCCTAGAAAACTGCCTGACACAGAGTAGGCACTCAGTAAAGACTTTGTGAACAAAAGACTCAATAGAGAATCACATCATCAAATTGCTACACAATGGTAATAATACCACTAGGTACAAATCTCCCACCAAAAAAAAACAATGAATTACTAGCAAAAAAATGAAACCAAGTACGTACCTTTGTGTAAGTCAGAATGGAGATCATCCTTAATACAGACAGAGCCAAGGGACCCCCAAGGGTCACAGTCACAGGGACGACAAGGGTCATCCTCATAAGGAGACACCTGAAAGGCAGAGTTTGTCCTGGATGATCTTACAAGAGAATAACAATGAGTAATAATACAACAATCACACCAATGGCACAGTATAGGCTTTTTATTCAAGATGTGACTATTATAGTGATTTTGTGAACCAGGGGTTGTGGGTCTCAGGAAGAGAAGGTGAGCTCAAGCCGAAAAGCCCCAGGCATCTTTTTGATGATGACATCAGTGAGTATCATTAGCAAAGCGAAATCCTTTCCCATTACCACTGGGTCCCTGGCCTGCCTTGCTCTGCTGTTTCTCGGAGCCACATGTAAATATCACCTATGACCACAGCACCACAGGGCGCTGTGTGACAGCTACCAACTGGGGCTTGACTGAGCACTCCCTATGGGCAAGCTGCTTGGTTACCAGCTGACTCCTCTCATTCAGCATTACTATTACAAAACCCTGGCATTATACAGCTAATGGGCCCTGAACCCAAGTTAAATAACACTGAATGAACACCCTACTCTGAGCAAGAAAACAGGACAGAGTAGGAAATTAATATCTGAAAAACACTGCTAACATATAAGAATATAAAGGAACTATTACAAAAGTAAATGAGTCATGATACTGAGGTTGACACATGGCAAATTCTCTTTTCCACCTTGGGAGACCAATGAAGCTGGGTTGTAGAGAAGAAACACTTACTTTGTGCGGTCTATAATATCCATCAATACAGGTTTCGCAATTGATTCCCATGGTGTTCTGCAGGCAATCTGTGCACACCCCTCCTCCTTTGAACTGTCCCGCAGTATTCAAACTTCTCTTCAGAATTGCTACACTTTCATCATAGTAACAGTCTTTGGCTTTATTGTGACAGTTACATTCTAGGAGAATTTTAACATCTCAATTAATATATTTATATCCTATATAAAGAAAGCCCTTCCCTCCCTATGTAAGTTTCTATGACTATAAATTAAAATTCCAGAATAAGCAATTTTAATAGGATATGAGCAGTCTTATGGAGGACAATTCGAAATAGCTACCAAAATTTTAAATATGGATACCCATTTGACCCTTCAGTCTGTCTTCTGGGATTATATACTGCAGAAGTACATGCATACTTGTGAATGACCATTGCATCACTGCTTGTGTTAACAAAAGACTAATAACAACCAAAATATCCATGAATAGGTAGCTGTTTAATATGTTACATTTATATAATGGAATTCAGTGCTACTGATCTTTAAAAAAGCATTTTATACTGCTAACATGGAAAGATTATTGAGATATATTGTTAAATATAAAAGCAATGTGTAGAATGACACATGTAATATGTCAGGTTCTGTGTTTGAACTCTTTTGGGGGTAAGAATATATTAATACATGCTTTACTTGCATAAAAATTTCAGGAAGAACACACAGGACATAATAAAAAGTGGGAAAGATGGAGACAGTGGAAATAATGTTTTTCACCATACACTTTATATATATTATTAGATGTTGGAATCTTGTGACTATATTGCCCATTTAAAAATTAAATTCAAATTAATAATGAATAAATTAAAATATGGAAAGAAGAACTTTAGATAAAATAGCAAATCCACAAAAGTTCTGTAGGCTTTAATACCTTAAGTTGTATTAAGGTAATTTGTAGCTTTAGGAATTAGTTGAATACCTAAGAAAAGAAGCTATGTATTAATTACAAATCTTAGGTCATCACAAAGTTAAAAATATTAAGAGGGGGGAAAAAAACTGCATTTTTCCAGTTCCCAGTGGACTTACGTTCACATGTGTTACCAGAAGAAATGGTTCCGGGCCTCCAGGGCTGCTGGTGGTACCCGGGACAACACATACTGCAGCTCTCTCCGCAGGTGTTATGTTCACACTGACACTGTAGTTTCTAGACAATAAGGAACAATAAGACAAATTTGCATCCAAAAATCTACTTGCATATATTTTTTTAATTTTATTTTTAAAGGAACCTATCA
This sequence comes from Phataginus tricuspis, assembly GCA_029783875.1. NCBI lineage: Eukaryota > Metazoa > Chordata > Mammalia > Pholidota > Manidae > Phataginus > Phataginus tricuspis. The sequence continues at coordinate 1,969,095 of JAQQAC010022866.1, read as the reverse complement.
TGGTCAAACATATAGCAAGACTGTGTGAGTAAGGATATATACCTGTATTAAAGCAAACTGGCTTTTCACTTTTAGAGAAAATATATACGTATGACCTGGTTAACAGAAGTGAGAAAGAATAAAGCAAAACTACAATGTGGGTTAACCAACAAAAACTTTTCAAAAAAGATTCATTGACTTTAATGGTTTATAAGCTTCTATTAATGATTTTCCTGGTATTCATCTATATAGTTTTCAGCATCAATAGGAGAAAAGTCTTATTCAAGAGTTAAAGAATAACAAAGACGGAAAAAAATAAGCAACTTGATATAAGTTGCTTAAAAGAAAAAAGGTGTCAAGTTGTTCACTTAATATTATGCTAAAACAGATAAGCTTTATCTTGATTTAATACCACAAAAATGGAAGAGGTACAAAATAGGAGGGGAATCCACTTAAAAAACTATAACCAATATATATTTTATAAATTTATATATGTTTTTTGTTTGTCTGTCTTAGAGAAGAGATTCCAAATTCAAGGACCTTGAATGTTACACTTTAAAATGGTCAAAATGATAAATTTTCTTTTATGTGTATTTTATCACAAAAAATGCATAGTAAAGGTTTAATTAGAAATATATCCCCCCAAAAAGCAAAATAAAATTGTTCAAAAATGTGAAGTTCATTAAATCATCCAACAATCTTTTTGGCAGCATGATTTTATACCTTTCAACATTTGCCTTGAGTAACAAAAGTAATGCAAACATTATAGCTGTAACTTCTGTTTTGATATTTAGTAAAATGCATAATACTAGAACTCACCTTTGTAGTTTCATCCCACGGGCAGCTGCTAGCGTGGCCATAACAAACACACATTCCTCCAACAGAAATATCTTTGATTGAATAGTAATACTATGGAAAAAGAAAGTTATGGAAAAAATTAAAACCTCTTCTACTTCAGTGAAGAGGAGATTTTGCAGTGGTAACAAATATCTTGTTGTTATTGGTAATCTAAAATATAATTATGTATATATTTCAAATTGTATTACATGCACAAAGAAGCCTTGTGTTCACTGAGGGATGGGAGAAAAAGGTGAATGGGATAATGAGGTACAAATCTCCAATCATAAAATAAATAGGTCACAGAGATGAAAAATACAGCCTAGGAAATGTAGTCAATAGTAATGTAATTACATTTTATGGTGGCAAATGGTCACAGCACTTATCGTGGTGAGCAGTTTGTGGTGCACATAACTGTCAGATCACCATGCTGTATACCTGAAACCAATATAACACTGCACTTCAACTATATTTCTATTAAAAAAATTCTTAAAATAAATAAAGCTCAAATTAGGTCTTCAACAGAAACCAGGGAAGTCTAAAGGAATTTCTCAACTTGGCTGCAGCTTAAGCCATGGCATTTGTATTCAAAACCCATGTTACTGAAAAACTTAAAAAACAGTACTGAATACGGAACTATAAATTGGATAAAGCTCATGACCAGTGCGGTATCTCCCAGAAAGGTAAAGTTATTTTCAAACACAAAAATCAATAAATGTAAATCACCATATTAACAGAATGAAAGAGAAAAACCATATGATCATTTCAATAGATGCACAAAATACAAAAGTCAACACCTTTCATTAAAGAAAAAAAAATTCAGTAAACCAGTAGATGAGAACATCCTCTGCCTAATAAAGGGAATCTGTGAAAAACCTAGAGCTAAGAGGGAAAGACTAAGTGCTTTCTTCTTAAAATCAACTCCCACCATTTCCATTCAACATTTTGTGGAAGGTCCCAGCCAGTCCAATAATGCTAGAAAAAGGAAATTGAGGGCATTCAGGATGCATAATAAGACTGAGCTTTCCTTTTTGTGTAGATGACATTATTGTGTACACAGAAAATTCTACAAAAAAAACTACTAGAAATAATGGGTGAATTTAGCAATGTCTCAATATGCAAAATCAATCAGTAAAAATGAATTGCATTTCTCTATGCTAGCAATGAGCAAATGGAAAATAAAATTTAGAAAGCAATCTATTAACAAGCAAATCTATTAACATAGTAACATGCAGAAATGTAAAATACTTAAGAATAAATTGAGCTAAAGATGTACAAATAAATAAATAAATAAACATTGCCAAGAAGAATTAAAGAAGGCCTTGATGAGTGGAGAGATAAACCATGTTCATGGATTGGATGACCCAATATTATAAAAATGTTTTCCAAAATTCTTCCCAAACTGATCTATTGAATCAATGGAATCCCAATAAAAATCTTAGTAGGTTTTTTTTTGTCAGAATTAACAAACTGATTCTAAAATTTATAAGGAAACACAATGAAACTCTTATAGCCAAAACAATCTTTAAATATAATTGAGTCAGACCACTATAGTGCCTGATTTCAAGACTGACTATAAAGCTATGGTAATTGAGAAAGTTTGCTATTGGCATAAAAAATAGAAAAATGGAATAGTACAGAGTTCAGAAATAGGCCCAAAATAATAAAACCAAATAATATTCAACAGAATACCAAAACAACTCAATGGGGGAAAGTATTTTCAACAAATGGTACTATAACAATTTATATGTATGTGAGGGAAAAAAAGAACCTTGGTTTCAACCTCACACTAAACACAACAATTAATTTCAAGTGGTAATAGATGTAAAAGCTAAAACTATAAAAGTACCAGATGAAAGCATGGCATAATAGCTTTGTAAATTGGGATAAGAAAATATTTTTCAGAAAGGACGTAGAAAGCATTAACTATAAAAGAAGATGTGATAAATTGGACTTCAATAGAATTAACATCTCAAATGTCATAATTAGGAAACTGAATAAGCAAGTTCCAAACAGAAGATATTTGCAGTACAGACATAGCTGACAAGGAACTTGTATACAAAATATAGAAAGATCTTCTATAAATCAGTAATAAGGAGGCAGATAACCCAATTTAAAAATGGACAAAAATATTTGATCAGATACCAGTCAGCACCTGCTCAACATTTATCATAAGGAAAATACAAATTGATGCCACAAGAAAATGCCACTATTTTGCACATTAAAAAGCCGACATGAAGATGATTGACAACTTAAATCTGTGACTGTGTCTGGCACACAAGAATTCTCATATGCTGCTCTATAAAATGGTACAACTACTTTTCATAAAGCTCAGCAATTCTTAAAAATCAAACATACAGCTACCCTCTAACTCAGTAATTCCACTCCTGATTTATCCAAGAGATTTAAAACTGTCCATACTAACCTTATATATTTATTATTCACTTAAAATCTGAACATCTTCTTGAATGTAAATTATATCTTGAACTCTAAAATTTTAAGTGAAAAAAAAGAAGGAACAGCCCTCACTTGTTCAAGATCAGATGTGGAGTCAGACGAGAATGCAAAGTGATGCCATTACATTGAATACATTATGGCATCACGGGAAGGGGGCGCGGTAAGGAGGCCTGAAGATGCAACAGCAGAATGGCCGCCTAGTCAAAGGTGGCATTTTAAACAAAGTTTATATAACAATCATCAATAAAATAAGAAAAAGGACCAACGTGGGAGGAAAAGGCCAACCAAGAGGAAAAGTCTGTCTCCCTTAAACAAAATGAACTTTCCATGCAGGGCAGGACAGCTGCCACAGACTTACTCGTCTGGTGACGATAGGGTCGAGGTCTCTAGGGTCACGGTGGCTGAGGGTCATAAGGTCGGCATTGAGGGTTCTAATGCGCTGTAAGCGAAGGCGGATGTATCGTGCAGAAGTAAATTCCAACAACCTGGGTGACAGATCGTCAGCGCTTGGTCTGCCATTGATTAGTGATGTATGAATCTAAAGACAGCAAAATAAACCAATGTCGATTTTAAGTATGCAAAAGTATGCCCCTGGTTGTTTAACTTCAGAACATAACCTTTACAAATCGAACCAAACAACTAAAATTCTTGTAGAAATCTAACATTTGGTAACTATTTGTGAACACCATGATCAAAAAACATCTTCAATTAATCTAAAACTATCGATTCCAGTGTCTCAGAGATTGCTGGAAACCTTTTCCCAGGACCATTTCTCCATGCAGTGAGGGTGCTTTAACACGTACCATCACGCTATGACTTCTCTGAAACTACCCCTAAATGCCATGAATAGGCTGTGGAGAGTGAGCAAAGGTGCCAGAAAGCTTTGTAATACCTGGGCCCTTAGTTAATCTTTGCCTTTGAAACAAGGCAGGGCTTGGTGCAGAATTCCTGCTGCAGAGAGCACTTCGGAGAGTTTTTGTAGTTTTAGCTCATCAAGCCAGGTGCTACTAAAGAATGGGTTGTTTTTTATTACACCCTGACTTTAATGAAATGCTTGCAGTCTGGGCCCCTTGAGCACTCAGCGGGAGTACTTGACAAGCCATCTCCAATCCTTAAAACACTGACAAGGAAAAAAAAACTTCACAGAGAAACCTGGGAAGACTAACTCTCTCTTTAATATTTCAACAAATGTTCTTGCCCTGGTGTCATGGGAAAGATGCTCCTGGGAGGATTTGATGGAGTTATTAAATCACAGCAGAGCTAAAACCGAGGGATCTCCTTGAAGGGAAGAAATCAATAAGGTGAAATGTATCAGGTAGGATATTAATCATCATTAGGCATCAGTCACCGGTACCTTGCACATGGCTAGATAGTTATATTAAAGATCTCTGCAATCTGCACTAAGAGAGATACATTACTACTATTTAATGTTGGCTCTTATAGGGCTCTCTGAACATTTGAGGTGGGAGCTCTCTTGAAAATACAGACAGCCTGCAGTGGTCACAATACCTCTCCATGCTCGAGTGGCACCAGTCTAGAATAATATGAGGTGCAGATCACTTCGTCATCGGCCCTGTAAGTGGGCGGCCCTTGTCTTGGAGTTATATTGTAACGAGTCAAACACTCCGTGTCACTAACTGCATAATACTGCCAGGGGCTGAACTTGGTGCCATCCAGAGAACGCTCCAAAATCCAGTTTCCAGGTCGAGGGGCATTAGCGGCTTTGATGATGACATAGGCCACCTGAAAGACCTGAAACAAAGACACTGAAAAATCTCAATCAAGAACCAATAGCAACTGCTCAAAAACCAGAGTGCCTCTTGAGAGAACTCTTACATGGTGATCACCAAAGTCTGAATGCTTTTTGAATTTAACTTGTAAGTGTTAATCAGGAATACGTCTTCTAAATGTTCTGTTTCAAGATAAACTCAAAAGGTACTCACAAATAAATTACTATTATTATTATGAAAAGCGTTAATGTTAATATCAGTGCTTCTTCTTTTGTTTCTAATGTTTTTCTCCATCTGGATTCTGAATGATAGTAGCAGTAATCTATTATATTAATAGTAGTGTTAAATATATTTCTCACAGCGAATATGAGAAAAAAACGTCCCCTGCATGTACGCTTATTGAATGGCTTAGAACCAAGGCACTGACAACCCTAAGTGCTGGCGAGGATGTGAACTCTCACTCACTGCTGATGCGAAGTTAGAACGTACAGACTTTTTGGAAGACAGCTTATCAGTTTCTTACAAAAGTAAACATACTCTTACCATGCAACCCAGCCATTGCACTCCTTGTTATTTACCCAAGTGAACTAAAAACTTCTGTCAGTGGATGGATAAACAAAGTGTGATACACCCATACAATAGAGTATTATTCAGTGATAAAAAGAAATAAGCTCTCACACTACAAAAAAACATCGAGTTTTGCACCTGTAGCCTACGGCTTGCCTGTCTCTCTGTGGTGACCCTTGGAGCTGTCCTATTGCTGACAGAAGCCATGTGACTGTTCTACGTCCCATACTTAGATTTAACCTTTAAGATAAATATTTTAAGTGCTTTTCCCCAGTATTTTATATGGAACATTTCCTTTTTATTTCGCCTGAATATAAAATAATGATACACTACTTAAAAAAAAAGACATGGAGTTTATAAATGCATATTGCTTAAATGCACATGGCTAAGTGAAAAAGCCAGTCTGAAAAGGCTACATACTGTATGATTCCATATATGACTTTCTGGAAAAGGTAAACATATAGAGACAGGAAGAAGATCATTGGTTGCCAGGACCACAGGGGATTTTTAGGGGAGTGAAACTTTTCTGTAGAATACTATAATGATAGACACACATCGTGGTACATCTGTCAAAACCCACCACAGAATGTGCATCACAAAGAGTGAAACAATGTAGATTATGCACTTAGTTAATATGGATATACCAACTGTTGGTTTATCAGTTAAAATAAATGTTCCACACCAATGCAACATGCGAATAATAGGGGAAATAGATGGGGAGATGTGAGAGGTGCATATGGGAACTCTGTACTTTAAACCAAAAACTACTTGAAAAAATTAAAGACCATAATTTAAAAAGAAATACAAAGAGAGTAGGGAGAAAGCAAACAGGGAAAAAAGGGATGTTGATGAGCACTAACAGCATGAGGAAGCTAGCCAGATGAACCTAAAATTTGGAAGGGACCTTGTAGTGTTGTAGGCCCCAATTCAGCGCTAATGAGCATCTCTCCAACAACCAGCCCTCGTGGAGCACTTGCAGAGACAGGAAATTCATTTGCTCCTAAAATTCTTTTGTTTTATGGAGACTTCTCCTGTTACAGAAAGGTCCGATATTGATCCGAGGTGCCTCATAAATAGTATGCTCTGGAGCTACAGAAAAGATGTTGATTGTTCTTTCTTGTAACTGTACTTTAAATATGTAAACTTAACTATCATTTTCAGAGTCCAAAGTTTTCAGCTTCAGCTTTCTGATTACCTGAAAATATTTGTCCTTTATAAAGACCTCATCAGCTTGTCATGATGCTCTGGACACAATCTTAATTTAAATTTAAATTGCAGTCTCATGAACTGCACAAATTCCAAATGCTTTCTGAGTTGGGAAGACATATTATGACAATATTATGTCCTTTAGGTTTTAGTAATTCAGCCTTCACAAGCATTTACTCCCATGAGAGTAAACTTAAATTAGTAACTTGAGCTAAGCATGCAAGCTACAACGAAATGCCTTTTTCAAAGTGAACTGCTATTTACTCCAGATTTCCTCTAACGCAAATTGATAAAGGCAATTTTTTAAAACTAAAATCAACTACTTTTTATTTTGTAAGATATTTATGTAATATATGTATGTAAATGTATATACACACATCTGTATTTATGTGATTATCTATGTATACATGTGTGTATACACACATATGTGTGTATGTTGGGAAGGAAGATGTTACTCACTTACTCTAAGTCTTATTGCCTTTTCGGTTTTTTGTTTTGTTTTGTTTGTAGCCTCTCCCATCTTGGCCCTCACCAATTCCGGAAATACAAGAGCTCCTTAAAATTAACCCCCATAAACCAAGTAATTTTACATTCCCTTACTGACTTATTCTCTGAGAAAGACAGTTACGTCTCATTATAATAACTCCTCACCTATAATTATACCCCCAACCAAGTTTTGTCTGCAGGTGCTCTGTGTCCAACATTGTGACTGATCTATGTACATGTCCTCTGAAACACAACCACTATTTCTAAAGAACATTAGATATAAAATAATGTTCTCAGGTTTCAATACTGAGGAAAATCAAGACCTGTGTAACTGTTAACACTTGGACTGGAACTGAATGTGCAATGTTTAAAAATCTAGAAACATCTTCATCAATTTAAAACCACTTTAAAAAATTAAAATAATGCAAAGACTATTTTGTCCTAGCACAAACATCTCCAGAAAATTCTCCTGTGAACATAGTTATATGTTTTTTATTTTTGAAAGCTTATTAAAAAACCCTTTTCCCCAATTTTATAATTCATATATTCCATAATTTATATATATATATGTCCCTGATTTACTATGTTTTAGTGATATTGAAATACCAAATACTTCTCGAAAGTACCTGGCAATTAATCTTACTGTCTCCTCCATAGCTAGCTCTGAAGAGCACCCAGCATCTGTTTTCTGGCATGGTGGTTGTTACTTTCAGCTTTGCACAGGTGCAGGGCTGTCCTGGAATACCACGACGGAATCCATCCTTAACAGCTTTCCATTTGGTTTTCAAAGTGATGCCTAAACTAACTGTAGGGACAACATCCTCATCTTTACTCACTAACTGTCCAATTGCTTTGCAAATATTTTCATCATGAAAGTATAACTTATGAGCATGTGGGTGGTGATCATTTACCGCTGTTGAATACGTGAAAGGGGGGTGCTAAGTGAGACAGTGTGATGAATAGTCCATGAGGGAGGGATGGAAGATGAGGACATTTATAAAGACAGCTGACATGAAATGTATTTACCTTCTGCTTTCCAATTTTGCATTTTAAAGTGGAAAGAACCAATAGGACTATCTCACGCATGTTAAAAGTTTATGTGTGTCCTTTCATTTAATCCCAAGCAACCCCATGAGTTCAAATGATCACTGTGTCCATTTTACATATTTGGAAACCGATGTACAGAGATGTTAGAAGACAAACTACTGAGTTTCAGGCCTCAATAAAAAAACTATATGACCTCATCCAGAGTCTTCGGCCACCATGTATACTCCAGAGCATTACCCCCCAATGTCCACACACACTGAAGGTCACTGAACTTTCTTTTATAATACCAAAAAAAAACCCAAAAGAGATCTCCACAGTCCCTTGGGACACAGGGTTCACATCTAAACAAGCTCAGTGTCAGTCATTCTGGTTAACTCTGGGGTTTCTGTTATGAGAGCCTGAGCTGCCTTGGGGAGGCGGTGGGCAGTGGGGGGATGGAGAGTGTGCGAGAAACAAAAATGAATGACAGCTAATGCTTATGTACCACTTACCGTGGCCGGGGATGATGCTAAGTGCTTTGTTAGAATATTGGCTCTTCTAATCCTACAGTTACATTCTTCTTATGAAGTACATACTGCTATTTCCCCCACTCTAGATGAGGAAACTGAGACACAGAAATATTAAGAAATCTTCCCAGGATCTCACAGGTACTGACACATATATGGCAGGGCTTTGCTGTCTGTACTCTTAGCTATGCTACACTTCTCTAGACCGCAAGGAAAAGGAAGCATGAAGTCCCACATTGAGGCAGCTGGTGGGTATCACCCAGTTTTCCAAACTCTTATTTCAAAACTATGTTCTTGTGCTTTCAGCAACCTCAGTTTCTATACTGAGAATTTAGTCAGAGGTCAGAAAATAACACCAAGTAGAAGAACAATCATAGTGGAAAAAGTCCAGGACAATCCCTCAAGGATTGGAATTAACTCTTGTCTTGATCAAGGCCTTCGGCTATGATGCTGGACATTGTTCTCACAATCTCTCCATGGTCCTCAAGCTGCCCAAATTGGAGACAAGGAAGCAGACTGAGAAAGGGACTGTGAGCTGTAAGTCTGTGAAAAGAGGAACAGCATGCCATGAAGCATCTGAAACCACTTGCTGTCACTGAAGTTACTTGTCTCAGTTGTGTCTCCCCAAAAATCATATGTTGAAGTTCAAACTCCTAGTACCTCAGAATATGACTTTACAGGGAGGCGGGGTCTGTAAAGAGGCAGTGATGGTGAGATGAGGCCATATGGGTGGTCCCTACTCCAATACCACCGGAGTCCTTGTGAGAAGAGAAGACTGAGACACAGATGCACACAGGCCTGGGCACCACAGTGTGATGATACAGTCAAAGGCCCCTGAAAGAAGAAATCAACCCTCCCACCATCTCCTGGGCTTCCATATCCAGAACTATTAGTAAGCAAATGTCTGTTGTTTAAGCCACCCTGTCTGTGGTGTTTGCTATGGCAACCCTAGCAGGTCAACACAAGCTCTGATTTACCAACTGGGAATCTTACCAAACAGGTCTTACACATCATATAGAAAAACTGAGGGATTCCATAGAAATATACAGAGTTGTAAACCTTTGCCCAAATTAAATCCATGATATTTCTGCTGCCCTTTTGCACGGTTGACTAAACTGCCTTTTCTCTCCTTGTAAGGTTGGCTGAACACAAACTGATGATGCAGGGCTTCACCAGATTCAGAGCCGCTGCAGTCCTGCCACCCCTGAGCTGATCCAGCCATTTTAAAATGTACTTTCATGCACCCAGGGGCCTTTGTTAATGATCACCAGAGTGCACGCAGTGCCATGTAAACGAGGTAGACATACATCAAACACCACTTTCTACAGAAGAATCCAGACAGGAATTTTCATGTGGGCCTCAGTCTTAACTTAAATTTATTAAATCCACCTCAGGCACAGACATCTGAAAAACACAGATAGCCTAATACTCCAGCACCAGCTTCCCCTGTGCACAGGCTAGTGAAATCTCTCCTCTCCAGTGAAAGTGTCCCTCCTTTCTGCAGAATCTCTGCCCATAATCTGCAGGGGGCACAGCTACCACTTGGGACAATCCCTCTGGAAATTCTCCATACAAGCACCTGCTTACCTGTCTCCATGGCAGAAACTAAGCAGCAAACGGAGGAAGGTTTCCCTCTTACATGATGGAAATGAACTTTTCACAGACAAAAGACATTTAGGTTAAGAATGAAATTACATTTTAAAAAAGAGAGCGAAGTATATTTGATAAGTAATATGGCTCGATTATCCCCATGAAAGTACATTGTGCTTCTGAGCTTTATTTTTAATTAGAAAACAAAATTCAAAATGAACGCTTAAGTTAACATTTATGATTCAAAAATAAAGAAGTATTGTTGACTAGAAGGTTAATTACTAATGCAAATATGAATCACTTCTGGTTTTACAGAGTATCAATCACTAAAGTAATCAATTGATCATCATGTGAAGCAGCAACAAAAACTAAGCAGAACAAAAAGACTTTGGGGCTTAGAAGTTCACTTGGCAAACAGGATACGTGTGATGCACATTTTAGATAAATCTCTTGTGGGCAATTACCTTAAAATGTCATTTTTGCTATACTTTTACTATGTTTTACTGTATTTTAGTTGGCTGTTTTACTGTTATCTCATTGTTTTAGGACAAGTACACAAAATTAACAGACAAAAGGAAATAGCTCCATGAATGAGAAGATAATCATGGAATAAAACTAGATTTGTTTTTCAAATTTGGTGCTGTCAATAGAAGCATAAAATAAACATGTCAAGGTCCAGTATCTTTTTTCCCCATCTTTTCTTTTCTACCTTTTCTTTTTATTGGAGAGGAGAAGGGGGACTGGCTACCAGTAGTGATAAATTTAGATCAAGATTCTTTCTTTAAAATTCTTAAGATTCATGTCTCAGACAATCAAGGAATGCTAACTTTTTAGACCATGCTCAGATATTTCAAGTAGACATTAAGATAAAGCCAAAGTAAAAAAGATAATCACCAGCAAATGGAGGGCAGAGAGATATAAGCCCATCTAAAAAGTAGAGAGTAACCTGTAACCAGTAATTGGAAGATGGGCAAGGAATATATAAAACACCTGTCAGAAGTAGTTCTGCGTGTCATCAACTAGAAAAGCTATTTCAAAAAGAGCCCATCAGTGAGCTGTGCCACAGACCAAGCGTCACTATTTCCGTCTGAGGACGAGTAGTAGGCATCATTTCAGAGGGAAAGTGTTCATTGCTTTAGGAAATCAAAACAGAAAAGGAAGACGCTGGTTTTCATTCCCTGTCTCAATGTATTTTTTCATATGATTGCTCCTAAAGCTCAATTTCACCAAGTGTTCTGGAATGATTTTGCTAAGTTTTGTGGAAGATTAGTTGGAACTAACACAAAGGCACAACCAGGCATGTCCCCAAATGCCCTTTGTGGGTATCTTCACTGTTTCTCCCTCCCTGTAAGTGTCCTGTGACAGCCCAGCACGCCTATGAAGAGATAAACCCACTGGCAGAATGCAGTTACAGGCCATTCTTGTCTGAGAAATGCAAAAAGCACCTTTACTGTCTCCCAACTCTGAACCCCACCTCAGTCAGAGCTATATGTTTTTACTTATGAATATCTTAGCCTTTAAAATTACATATGTGGAGTATAAGAACAAAGAAAAAAAAAATGAAGGAACAAAACAGCAGCAGACTCACAGAACCCAAGAATGGACTAACAGTTACCAAAGGGAAAGGGACTGGGGAGATGGGTG
>JAQQAC010022866.1:1871371-1956946 GCA_029783875.1 Phataginus tricuspis | reverse complement strand
GGGGGGGACCTGATGAAGGGGGTAGTTTAATCATCACAATATTGCTCATGTAATTGTAGGTTAATGATACTAAAATAAAATAAATTGTAAAAAAAAATAAAAATAATAAAAAAAAAATTACATTAGGCTTTTCCCTGAAAATGCAATCGCCCATTTGTTCATGTGGGAGCAGGAGTAGTAATAAATAACATTCCTTTCTTTCCCTACTGACTGTGGAAATAGATCTTGAAATCTGTCATGGAGATAGAATAAAGAAGTCAGCAATATTCCAGAATAAAAGCAAATTGGAGGCTGTGGCTTCAATGGGTGGCTTTGGGGTCTGCCCAGCATACCGTCTCTGTGTCACCAGCTGAGCAACACCTGCACAGCTGCTCGGTGGCCCTGCCTGTGGGTCAGGACCTGTGTGTCCTGAGAACAACCAGCCCAGTAAAAGACAAACAGAGATGTGGCCCTAGGGGAGGGAGAAGGGTCAGCTTGCTCCCAGCCAGAAAAATGACTGCTGATTTCCTGGAGAGGATGAGGGATAGGCAGAGAAGCAGAGATGTTACTTTCAGAGACGCTCCCCACAGGGACACATGAGGCAGGGAGCAAGGGATGCACTCAAAAGTTTTTCACTTAAGGTTCATTCAATAAACACTGACTGAGCATCTTCTTTGTAATAGGGACTGTGGCAGGTGCTACAAATATAACAGGGAAGTGGAGAACACAGTCATTTCCCACAGACTGGATGCCCTTATGGAAAAGCCAGAGGTTGGCCAAGACCCCAGACGGAAGGACAGGGATTAGGGGAATACAGGTGCAGAGAGATAGGGAGCGCAGACCTGCGGGCCCGAGCAGGAGAACTGCAGGAGAAACCTGGTTGGCTTGAGCGCAGATCAAGGGAAGGAGACTGAACCTAGTGCCACTATTTGCACCATGTTAAAACTTTAGACCATCAGAGGACCTTACACCACAGACTTAGGTGTACCCAAAGATGAAAAGGTCCCAGGATTGGATGTTGGTGCCATGAAACCATGGGAGGTGGTGGCATTGATGTAGTAAAGACCAAGACTAAAGTAGAGAAAAAAGTGAGTTGGTCTTAAAGAGTTTTCTCAAAAGTGACTCAGTCATAAAGAGTTTTCTCAAACTCTTTAAATGAGAAAGAAAGGAGGCCAAGCAGGGCTTTTCTTCTTCAGCGAGACCCTCTCTCCACCTCAGGAAGATAGGACAGGCCTCTCCCATGTGGCCCCAAACCCACAGTTCCCTTTCCTTCTTCAGCTCTAGAGAACTTCTGGATTAAAACATTCAAAACCCCAATCTTAGTCCTCACTTTGACCTATCATTCCCCAGTTGATCTCACAATGGCTAGCAGTTTACAGCCTCTCACCATTTTTATCATCCTTTACCATGAGAACACACAGTGTCACCATGTCCTACGATAGTAAAAAGGGACCCTAAGCATTAAGCCTCACAAACCCACCAGGTCATACTGTCTAGAAAAGCCATGCAGATCTGTACTTGACTAACTCCATTAAACATTAACTTATCAGTTAGACATTTACAACTCCTAGAAACAATAATTATGTGTTTCTTTCCTTTGGTCACTAAATCTAGCTGAATTGTTTGTAGATTTAGCACTAGAGAGATCAGAAAGCTTTTTTTTCCTGTTTTTGTAAGATTTCATTCTTTATGTGGAAGCTTGGTTTATATCCTACTTGAAGATTCTCATTTTTCTTTGGATCTAACTTCATTGAACATCTATCATTTGTCAGGCATCAAACTGACAAATCACATGTAAAGTTTATTTTAAAAGGGAATATCTAAATCAGGGTCATAAGTAGGAAGGCTTTTGTTTAATTAAAAAGATGTGGTGGGAATGTAAAATGGTGTAGCCATTATGGAAAACAGTATGGCGGTTTGTCAAAAGGTTAAACATTGAGATACCATATGACCTATAAATTCCACTTCTGGACATAGACCCACAAGAATGAAAAGCAGGGACTGACACAGATGTTTGTACCCCAATGTCTAGAGCAACACCATTCACAATAGCCAAGAAATAGAAACAACCCAAATACTCATCAATGGATAAATGGCTAACCAAACTCTAGGATAGCCATACAATAGAATATTATTCAGCGTTAAAAAGGATTGAAATTCTGGTACATCCTGCAACGTGGATGAATATGGAAGACATTATAAGTGATACAAGCCAGACACCAAAAGACAAGTACTGTATTATTCCACTTATAGAAATTACCTAGAGTAGTCAGATTCACAGAGACTGAAATTAGAATTGTGATTAACTGGGGCCGGGGAGGGGAGGGAGGAATGGGGGCTTACTGCTTAGGATACAGAGTTTCAGTTTGGGAAGATGAAAAAACCCGAGAGATGAATAGTGGTTATGACTGTATAACAATTTGAGAATTTTTAATGCCACTGAACTGTGAACTTCAAAATGGTTAAAATAGTAAATTTTATGTTATATATATTTACTACAAGAAAAAAAAGACATGAAAATAGGGAGAGAAAAGTGAATGCTATGAAGAGTCAACTTTGTGTGGAAGATGAAGATTTCCGAGCTGAATGTGTCCCCAGCCAGGGCTGCTTGGGGGAGTTCAGTTAAGCCTCTTGGAGGTCAAGCAAGCAGCTGAGACGGGATTTTTGAAATCTTATCTTTCCTGTGACCCTATTTCTGTCATGTTCTCACTAAACTCTGATAAGGCATGATGATACTTTGCAAAATACAAAATCAGAGCCTCAAACTGTTAGGGTTTGAAAATGCAAGGAAGCCCTGGTGATGATCTGACTGAAGAGCCACAGCTCCTAAGAGCGCCTGCCCGCTTGGTGCTGTTTCCCACACGCCAGCTGACTGGGGGCAGCCCCCCTTCTTGCCGGGCCCCATATGGCAGTCTGGTAAAAAGCTGTGAATGACCCTAAATGGTGGCCATCTCCACGGAGGCCTACTAAACGGTGGTTTCACTGGATTCTGTGTTTCCTTCATATGAAGAACTAAGGTGAATAGCTTCTGATTACATGCCATGAGATAGTAAACACAGAACATTTTACATTATAAGACTGACAATTCACACAGTCACCTTCTAAGTATGGGGCGAAGGTCTTAGACACCATCGAAACTGTACTAAGTCAGTCACTTCATGGTTTTCTTTATAAAAGATCATTAAGAATAGCTCAAATTTGATAAAAAAAATTACTATAGAGGGAGTATGTGGGAGCTCTCTGTACTTCAGTTAATTTTCGTAAATCTAAAGCTTCTCCACAGAATAAAGTCTATTCATTTTTTAAACACACACACACCCAACAAAACTATTTACACATATGAAAGTGGTTATCAGGCACTCTGAGAAAGCATAAACCACCTCAGTTGGCCAATGAGTGGTCTTAAGACTTCACCGAGTTTCTCAGGACGTCTTGGTCTGGGCAGCTGTGACTACCCAGCTAATGATCTGCAGGTTTTAATTGGATCTCACAGCTTTCCCAGGCTCTATTTCCATAGCTTATGGTGCATAAAGGGCAGGCCAGAGCGAGTCAGTGCTCTCCAAGTATTTATGTATAAATTTCAAAGGAGTCACAGGGCTGAGGAAATGCAAGGGTACAGCGGGCAGCTGTCCCAGTCACTGGAGAGTTTCTGCCTTTATCACTGTGTTGGGAGTTTTGTCATCTCACCAAGACCAGTGTTTACAAAGTTAGACTTCCAGAATTACTCTCCTCTGTAACCTTCCCAAAAAGGCAGTGATAACCAGTTAATAAAATTTTAATTTCTTACAGTCTAGAGAATTATAAAACTAAATTTAATGTCTTCAATGATTCAGTCTAAAAATGATAAGTCCAGAGGAGGTTTTCTGTACATTCCACTGCATTATTCACAATGAACAATTTGAATATAATATGTAATTCACTTATTCACATTATAAGCACAGTATGAAATAATATATAGAATAGCACAAATATAGCATAAGCAGGCAAACCCTTTATAAACCGCACGGTAGAGATGTAAGCTACTAGATGTCTGATCACTCTCCCCAAGCGCCAGAGTCATTCCTCTGACAACTGGCATCTCTCAAAATGATGACAGAATTAATTTAGTTTTGTCCTCTTTTGTTATAATCTGACTTGAAAATTCTGTACTGTTTCTTACACTGATATTCAAATATCTAAAAATGTCACCATCATGTCACAAAGCAATCTGACTGCCTTAGTACAGATTAACACACATGACATTATTTATTCACATGATGATAACAAATGAGACTAAATATACAAATATTGTTTAACCACCTGAATTCAGCCCAATGTTCTGAAATATATGTCCAATACAGTGACATAATATAAATAAATAAATAAGTTATATTTGAATAAATGAACAAATGAACAAAGTAAATAAATAATGTGCTTTTCAATTAGCAGAGAACAGAAAAGTAAAGAAAATTTTAATCTTTATGCTACTAGGAGATTATGAGATACACACTTTCATTTACTGTAGTATATAAATTGAACAATATTTTTGAAACATAAGGTAGTAAAGATCACATTTGACAAATGTTGAAGCTCTTTGACTCAATCCATTTCTTGGAATCCACACTAAGAAATAATCAGCACTACAGCCACAGAAATATCCAAATGTTTGTTGCAGTACAGTTTTATAAAATTGATAACATCTTAATGTCCAACAATGGGAGCAGGTTAAATAAATGACCGTGTACCCAGATGATGACATTTTATTCTGCCATTAAAAATGATTACAGGAATTTAGATGCTGGACATGCAGAAGAAATTGGTACTGGCCCTCCTAGAAACCTAGGAAACTGGACAAAGGATATAAAAGAGTACTTCTAAAATACTGGACAGCAGGTAGCACAGGACAGTGACTCCTGGGAGAAGAGCTTTCTGCTTTTCTGGACAGTGGTTTGTCAAAGTCTTATAATAAAGTTAAATATACACATAGCCTCTGGTCAGCAATTCTACTTCTAGAGAAAGAAAAACATACACCCAGGAGAAAGACTTATATAAGAATGTGGACAGCAGCTTTGTTTTCAATAGGCAAAAATGGTAGCACCTAGTGGATAAATAAGTTCTGGAGATCTAATGCATAATATAGTGATTATTGTCAACAATACTGTGTTATAAACCCCAAAGTTGCTAGGAGACTAGATCTTAATTGTTCTCAATACAAAAAGAAATGATAGTTATGTGACATGATAGAGGTGTTAGTTAATGCTACTGGTAATCCTATTGCAATATATACATATATCAACCAACATGTTGTACACCTTAAGCTTACACCATGTTATCTTGATATATCTTGAGTCATATCTCAATAAAAAAATAGGCACTGACTAAAAAAACAGGAATAACCCAAACAACCTAACAAAAGGTGGATGAATGGATTTTGGTATACTCATGAAGTGAAATACTACTCAGAAGTAAAGAAACAAGCCATGTATGCAGGTAACAGTGGACGAATCACACCGCTACAATGTCAGAGAAAGAAGCTAGGCTCAAAAAGGGACACAACGTTTGATGTCATTTCTATGCCGTATAACAGGCAAAGTTAATCTAAAGTGAAAAACACTCAGAACAGTGGTTCTCTGGTGGCAGGAGTGGGGAGCATCGGCAGGGAGTGGAGGGCAAAGGGGAACTTCCTGGGGAAACATTCTGTGTCTTGATAAGGTGTCCTTTACATGTATGTGTCTGTACTGGTCGAAACTCATCCAACTGCACCCTTAAGGTGCATGAATTTCACTGTTCTGGATTGTATCTAAATCAAAAGAAAAATGAAAGAAAACATTTGTGATAGAACTGAATGTGTTATTTGAGCTCCAAACACACGCTTTCTGGCACTGCACTCCGCCCCCTGCACCCTTGCTCATTCCCTCCTTCCTTCCTTCCCCTGGACCTTCCTTTGGGTTGTCTCTGATCCCTAAGCTGCTCCTCCTGGGCACTTTTCACATGTTCTCAACCGCCGCACATCCTACATCTCCCCCAAAGCCATCTGCTTCCTTGCCTGTCTCCCCCACTAGACCAGAAGCCCTTGAGAGTCAGGGTCAGCCTTTAGCAATTGAAGCAACGGTGATAATAACAGACACACAATAGGAACTCACCGTTTGTTGGGTACTTTCTCTATGCTAAGGGCTGTCCCTGGATGTCATCATTGTTTTGTTCATCAATGAATCCTGAGGCCCCAGAACTCAATAAGCAGAGAGCATGAATTATCAAATACATAGTGTTCTTAGATATGATGGATTTGAACCAAAAAGTCATTAGAATTTCAAATGATTTTTTAAAACTTTTTTCCCTATATTTTTCTGTATTTAAAAAATTAATTTTATATCAGAAAAAGGCAAGTTTCTGTATAGAGAAAAGGTCAATTAAAAACTTGTGAGACATTATGAAGGATAATTGATGTATTCATGAGTTACTTCTTTTTTATTTGTTACAGCATTCTCTTAAAAAATGATGTTACAATTCAAGTAGATTTCTAAATGAATATGTATATTTATATTTACACATATATATAACAAACGTTAGAATGGATTCCAATCTACACTGTATTTTTCAAAGAAATATTTCTTCAGAAATTTAAACTCATCTTTTTTTAGCTTCAATATAAAACAGGAAGAAAAAGATATTTTAGAACAGACCTCCCTTTCTTTCCATAAATAAACAAAAGCTTTAATCTGAAGCCAAAATAGTTGGGGATAAGAAAGTATATTTTGACAGAGTCCCGAAACCTATCTTCACTAATTTCCCGGAATCCTCCACAAGGTTCAGTCTGAGAAGCCCTACTGCGTAAGATTCACTGTAAGAGTATAGCCAGTACTCTGCCATGCAACACACACACACACACACAAAGGAAAAAGGGAGAAGGTTTGGTAAACTAAACTGTACTAAATGTAACAATAGTTACTGGCAAACCATTGATAATACACGCATGATAAGCTTAAAATAATCTTGTCAAGAAATGAAACTATGTAATCTTCCTGATGACTGGCTTCAATTATTTTTATTTATTCAGTTCATTTGTCATTAACACTGCACACTTAACGTTCAATATTTGTATTCCCATTTGATCCTATAGCTCTTACGTTGCCCAAAGGTAAAGGTGTGGTGCCTAAAAGATAAGCTCTGGAAGCCTGGCAGAAGGAGCCCCTCGGAGAAGTCCTCCGAAGTTTGAGGCAGTGGGAGTGTGAGGACTGGTCTGGAGTCCTGACCCCTCCTCCCACTGACAGGTTGGGGTTGCTCCACTTGAGTCTCCGCTGACTTCAGCAGTTGGGCGGCCCATAAGAGCATAGGGAAAGTGACATGGTGCGACTGGAGGGAGGCAGGTCTACATGGGAACACAAGGTCTACCTCTTTCTGTGGAACACTCCTGCTGGAGCCCTGAACAGCCATAAGGGGGCCATGCTAGGAGGATGCCCACCCTAGCCCACGTGGAGACCATACAGAGATGTCCCGAGGCCACCGGAAGGGAGAGCCTGGCCAGCCCCCAGCTACCCCACAGCCCTCTCCCCAGCTGCCCCAAATTCCTCCCCAGCTGCCCCAAAACTCCTCCCCAGGTGCCCAGAACCTCTTCCCAGCTGCTCCAGTCCCTTCCCCAGCTGTCCCACCTCCAGCCCCCAAGGACTGCAGCCTTAGACACTCCCACTCAGTCAAGCCTTCCTGAAATCCTGACCCCCAGAAACCAGGGTAGATATAAAATGAAAGTTGTGGTTTTATGCAATAAGGGTTTGCTTCTTACACAGCAATAGATAACTAGAAAAGAAACTGTGCATGAGAAAATAAAATTAGATAAGAAAAATGTGGAAACAAAAGAAAGACATATCTATGATACTAGCAGCTCCACAGAGAATGGATGAAAAAGATAAAGATGTCTGAAGGACAAGAATTTAGTGTGGCTTACTTCCAAATCATGAAGAACTTAAGATTTCTTTATATTCACTTTGCCAAACACATTCAAGAGAAACATAATAATATTTGAATTTGGTTGAGGCCAGTATGAAGTAACAGAAAATTGAAATAGAATGAATCACTTTGAATAAATACCAGTACACAGTAACAGAAATTTCTACCACAGTTTCCAGGAATAGTCTCTGCTTGACCTCTTTTAAGAACAGTCAAGACTCATTTGTGAAGAGAAGCTGCAATTTACATGCAGATTTTGTTCTAAAAGTCAAGAGTTTCTGTCTTAAGAATGTGAAGTCTGCCTGTTTTCTTATTTATCCTGTCAATGTGCTTAGCAAACACTTTCTATTTGGATGATATAATAATATACCTAAATACAGTTTTCATCAATTTTTCAGAAACTTTGGGGTAAAAACAGCAGACTTCCAAATTAATGAGGTCTTACAAAATTCAGCACACAAGTAGCTCTTGTCTAAAGGTCTGCATAAAACAAAGGCCCTTCTGTGATTATGTTCCCACAACAAAGTGCTACTTCCTAATTAAACCTACACATAAAATAAAGCACTGCTTCAAAAGGCAGCTTTCTTTTCAATGCCAGAGGCTATGTTTCTTTTTTCACAAAACATATTTTATCTTCTAAAGGAACACTACAATTTTTACTCACAAATCTAACCACTGCCAGTGAAATGTCTGCCCAGGTTTAAACATTTTTAAAGGAGAATACAAAACATTGATTCATTTTCCTGCTTCTTGGCCAAAAAATACTTTAGGGAGCACCCAGATCTACCAGTCACTGCAAAGTCAGGAGAGAAGTGTTTATGACACTCCGCCCCCTTCGCCGGCGAGAAGCCCTGATGAATGGCAATGTGGGCCAAGAGAGGAAGGGAAGCAGCTTAGGAAGAATCCGAACACTCCCAACTCAGGAGGAAACTATAAGAGCTCTGGCCAGTCTCCCCACAAAGTCACAATGCAAAGGAAAAGCACAGAGCAGACCAGAAACTAATGAGGCAAGGGAGCACAGTGCAGAAGGAACGAGAAAACCCGCTTTCCTATCCTGGCTGCAGCACGTAGAGCCACGTGACTCTGGGCAAGCCGGCCAACTGCTCTAGGCTGTGCTTTTCTTACCTCCTAAGTGGAGAGCATCACGTACTCCAGGACTGGGGAGAACAGACGACAGAATATGGGTGAGGAAAGAAGTGTTATATAGTCTGTAATTATGCTTATGTATGTATGTGCATAGATTTCTACATGTATGCATTGTGTATGAATATACAACATGTAAATTGTGTATTCACATACATATATAGATATTTTATTGAACTATAATTGATATACAATGTTATATTGGTTTCAGGTGTAAAACATAGTGATTCAACAATTATAAGACATTATTATTTGCTCACCCCAGTAAGTGTAGTTGCCGTCTGTCACCACACGAAGCTATTATATTTTACAATATTTACTATATTCCCAATACTGTACTTTCATCCCCATCACTAATTTATTTAATGATGGGATTTTGTGCCTCTTTATCCCCTTCACCTATTTCACCCATCCCTCTAGGTCCTATATGCTACATATAGTTTGCATATTTACTATATATAAAATTCTATAACACCATCTTACTAAATTCCACATTATTCTAAATTCTATGTATTACCTATAGATTATATACTATATATAATCTGTATACTGCATACAGATTCCTATACTTGTAGATTGTATACATGTATTCATATACAATGTATATGTATAAATTCCTATTACATACAGCCAGTGGACATTCCTTTAATTAAAAGTAACCACAAACTTGTAATAAGAACTTTGAAATTGATTTGTATTCCTTGTATTACTTCACTGGCATACACAGGAAATCAATCCTTTTTCATGGAAAGCTTGTTATTACGCATAACAGGGAAACAAAACAAATCTCAGGCAAGGGAATTCTTATGCAAATAATGTGTAAGCCAAATAGAAGAATGTTAATGCAGTTTTAAAAGTTATTAATAATGAGTTTTAGTTATATTGGGAAATGCTCATGCTATAAAGTTAAATAAAACATCAGGGCATAAACACAGATGTCATTAATCTCAGCTGAAGTGATGTCATCCAATGGGGCAGACGGAGCCCAGGCTCTTGAATCTCAGGGAATCTTACTCCGGAGCAAGTCACCTAAACTCCCCAAGACTCCGTTTTGTCATTTGTCAAAAGGAGGGAGGTAACAGTAGGACCAAACTCAGAGTGAACATGAAGATTCAGTGACAGAGCACAGAGCCCACAGAAAGCATGTGATAAATGACAGCATTACGGCAGCATCACCAAACACACGGAAATGCATGCAAAAGTCTAAGAGTAATATGCTGATATTATTATTTCAGAGCGAAGCGATATTAAGTTTTTCTGCCTCTTTACACTTATCTGTACCTTCCAATTTTTCTACAATGAGCCCATATTACATCCCTAACCAGAAAAATAAAACAGTAGTGACATGAATTTATTTTCTTAAAATCTACAAATCGCACTTCTGAGCTAATGCTACTAGTTAACTCCAATTAGTTTATATCAAGGTCTGTTTAGTGGTTCCCTTGGCAAAAGCTGAATATCTTTGGGGCTTCAAAGTCATCTGTGCGCTACAAATATGACAGAAGGAAAGGAAACTCACTTTTCTTTAATGTGATGAATGTGACTAGGAACTGTCCTTCATTGTTCTACTTTGTAAATTATGAAAGCATATCACCCAGCTACACTTTTCACACATCTCTACCATAGCACACGGCCAGAAAGTCATAATAAATCAATCACACATCAGTAAACAGAACTGCTTCCACTTCTCCACCACTGTCCTTCTTAATGTCACAGTACCAAGGTGTCACCTTATGACAGACTCTCAGCTAAGATCCAGGGACACCTAGTCTGTTGATGTATCAAAACGCAGCCTGTGATTTTGCCATGAGGATTCTAAGTTTTGCATTTGCATTCCAAAGTTGATGTAAACACTTAATATAGCATTTGTCCTTTTGTGTCTGGCTTATATACAGGATCTCACTGATCACCTTGTAACAAAATTCTGCTTCAGGACTTCAAGACTGTCCCTGCGTTCATGTCATTGCACTGGCGTGAGTGATCCCCTACTGAG
The DNA here is from genome assembly GCA_029783875.1 of Phataginus tricuspis. NCBI lineage: Eukaryota > Metazoa > Chordata > Mammalia > Pholidota > Manidae > Phataginus > Phataginus tricuspis. Next base: position 1,945,908 of record JAQQAC010022866.1, on the reverse strand, counting down.
AATTGTACCAGTTGCAAAGCACTTGTTAAGCTACCTTTCCATAGTCTGCTTTGTGGGATTTGAGTGGGGGCACTAGCAGGAAGCAGGATGTAATATGAGCTCATTGTAGAAAAATTGGAAGTTACAGATAAGTGTAAAGCGGCAGAAAAATTTATAATCCCTTCACTCTGAAATAACTGTTAACAATATCAGCATATTACTCTTAGACTTTTGGATGCATTTCCGTGTGTTTAATAATGCTGCCACAGGGAGGAGGTAAGCAGAGGGGGGCTGCTCCTCTCGGTGTGCCTGCGGTCCTGTCGGTGCACTTCACCCTGCTTGCAGCAGTTAACTCCAACCTCTGGCCTTCCAGCCCACCCCAAGCGGGCCTCCTCACCCTGACTCAGAGGTGGGGCACCCTCTCCAAACCTCTAGGTCTGCACAATCCCAACTGCCATCCTGGTTCTTCCTCAGCCATTACCACCTCTGAGCTCTCTTGGTTCTCCCTTTGCCAATTTTCTAATACTGTCTGACCAGCATCTTAAACCTGATATGTCCCTTTAACTAATGGTGTGGTTTCTATTTTCTTGATTGGAGTCTGGCTGATATAACACCATGAATTTCACAGTATAGTAACTTACAAATTGTGGCAAAATATACATAACATAAAAATTACCATTTTAGCCACTTTTGAGAGCACAGTTCAGTGGCACTTAAGCACATGCACATTGTTGTACCACCATGACCACCATCCATCTCCAGAACTTTCTCATATTCCCAAACTGAAACGGTCTCCATTAGGTACTGGTTCCCCATTCCCTGTTCCTGGCAACCACTAGTCCTCTTTCTGACTATGGATTTGTCTATTCTAGGTACTTCATATAAGTAGAATCATGCAGCATTTGTCCTTTTGTGTCTGGCTTATTTCACTTAGCATGTTTTCAAGGTTCATCCATGCTGCTGCTACAGGTATCAGAATTTGCTTCCTTTTTAAGGCAGAATAATATTCCATCCTATGTATAGACCACATTGCTTTTATCCATCCACTGTTGATGGACGCTTGGGTTGCTCCCACCTTTCTGGTATTGTGGATGCTGCTGCTACGAACATGCAAATATCTTTTGGAGTCCCTGCTTTCATTCCTTTGGGGATATACCTAGAACTTGAATTTTCATATGGAAATTCTATGTTTGACCTTTTGAGGAACCACCATACTGCTTTCCACAGTGCTATACCATTTTACATTCCCACCAGCAATGCAGAATCATTTCGATTTTTCCACACCTTCACCAATCCTTGTTATTTTGTTTTGTTTTTCTTTATCATTGCCGTGTTCATGGGTATGAAGTGATATTGAATTGTGGTTTTGATTTCCATTTCCCTAATGATTAAAGATGCTGAGCATCTTTTCATCTACCTAGTGCATCAACTTCTAAAGAAATGTGTCTGAAACTAGAAACTCTTGGGTTCTTCTATTCAGAAACTCTACCATAAAGAATACATTTGTATTTATTTAGCAGGGCCCAAAAGATTGTTGACAGTCATAAAATTCAAGAGCCATCAAATAGGCATGCTGTATCTTGCTCAGAATTATTTCTTTAAAAGTTTAGGTTTTTGCAAAAGATCTCTTACTCAGTTCGGTGGTATATGCTAAAGACCAAGCCTCAAGGTCACTAGACAGTGATCAATGCTTTATTATGGAAACTACCCACATATATGTTAGTTTTACATTTGTTAAAGTGATCCTTAAGCTTTATTTCTCTTAAAAGTATCACATTCATTCAATTCCCACAGATTTTTTTAAAGTAAGGTATCACTCAATATCTAGCAGCCTAAGTTCTAAAATACTGTGAATCAATACAAAAATGAATAGCAGCATTATTTTAAAGAAGTAAATAAATAAAAGTAATCATTCCTCTGCTAATATGTTACTAAAGCAAACACTCCAGTTAAATCTTACTACAAACTATACAACACTTAGGGACTTTCTGATAACACCACTTTTTATCTTTTCTTCAGCTTTCAGGTAACTAAACATCATACACAGAGGCTAAAAATGCTATAATTTCAACAGGGTCATCAACTAGAGAATCAAGAATGGGATAAATGTCTTTAGCATTTGTCAACATCTAACGAACATGACTGATTTGGTCATAAAACCTCAGGAACTGACATTTATTAAGTTAACGTGAACACACTTACAATATGGAGTTGTATGACTCCTGATAATACTAAAGTCTGTCTGTAATTTGACTTTAGAAATCTATTCTTCAGATTTTATATTTTTACAGGACTGAAACGAAGCAGTTGAAAGGCCTGTTTGTTGATTGTCATCTTTTAATTAGGCTAGGAACAAAAAAGAGGAGGGAAATGTGAAAAAAAAAAACGGATTCATGCTGTAATTCATTCAGTGCCTCAACTCTGCCAGTCTGGGCTTGCAAGTGTGAAAAAGACAGCCCCTCAGGCAAAATAACACGGAAAGAGAGGAAGAGAAAAAGAGGAGGAAGGGGAAGAAGCCAGCTGTGGTGCTTGCCCTCCTGGGGCACAGCATGTAGAAATTATCTAGTAGCTGGTTAATGGCTGGCTTGACAGGGAAACACTAATTCTGACAATGGAAAAAAGTCATCAGAAGGTGTAGCCATGCTCTACTTTGAGTATCAGTGAGACCTAGGAAATAAAGATGAGATGTGGGAGAGAAAGGGAGGAAACTTTACCACGGAGATATGTGGCTGTCAGCTACACAAGATTCAAACTTAGCCTCATTACTAGTGAGACAACCAGGACTGTGCCCAGTAAAGTCGCCAGGATCACCGATGATGTGCTCTGGCCAAAAATATTTAACCGGGATGTAATTAAGTCTTTTGAGCTGAGTTTAGTTTCAGGAAATAGAGGGCGTAAAGGTAAATGTCAGTGAAAGCATGATGAAATAAACCAACAAATCCTGAATGTGGATGCCCTGCAGGGTAACTGGCCTAGTTTATTTAAAAAAAAAATGATAAATGTAAAAAAAGTATCATTTAAAAAAAATGATAAATGATAAAAAAAAGTGAGAAATTCAGATTAGAAGAGGTATTAGAAGCATAACAATCAAATGCTATGAGTGGTCCTTGTTGAATCCTAGTTTGAAAAAGAAAGAAAAAAGCTACAGAAGACAGTGGTGGATAAATTGGGAAAATTCAATACAGATGGCGAAATAGTTATTAGGAAATTATGGTGAATTTTGTTAGGGGTGCTAATGGCATGGTGTCTATTCAGAACAAATCTCTTCATTTTTTGAAAATACAAAAATATTGTATTAGTACACAGTTAAAGTGACTGACATTCAGTTGAAGTCTGTTCAGCAAGATTAAACCAATATGACAAAGTGTTTAACAAACCTTGAATCCCGGGAGTTGGGTATATGCATGCTCACTGTAATATGCTTCCCATGTATTAAAAAATGCTCCCAATAAAAAGCCTCAATAAATAAATTTGAGAGATATTTTTGCAGATAAAAGCTAAATGCACATTTTTAAAAATTGAAAGCACAACAAAAATTTTACACCGTGTATGAGGTAAACATATTTCTGAGTATCAGTTGTTTTAAATAATCTTAATTTGGCAGATTATCTAAAAACACTGGAAATTACCTGGAGGTTTACACTATATGCACACGGCTATTTTTGAAACATGCCTTAAAGACCTAAAATCGATGGTCTCCTGGAGTTCCTCAAGCCTACTTGGGTGAACCCAAAGCAAAAGAGTTCCCTTCAGAATGAAGTCAAGCCTGAAACACTGCAGTAGTCTAATGTGGATTGAATCTATTTGGAGAATGGTTAGCTGTTAGTTTAACCAAACCGTATACTAACACATTCTTAACAATAAAAATGGTTATATTTTTTTCCTTGAAAAAAATAATAAATTGAAGGGGGAATTCAAGATGGAGGTGTGAGAGGTGAGACGGAGAGTTCCTCCCAAAACCACAAACAGTACAAAAATACAATTACTGCAACAAACCTTAAGACAGCAACAAGAAAGAAGGCTGCACCAGACTGTATGCAGACCTCACGGAACAGGGTAACGTACAAAAGCCTTAATCCAGCGGGACCCAAGTCCTTCCCCACCCCAGCTCACCGGCGGGAGGAAGAGAAATAGAGCTGGGGAGGGGGTGGGAGCCTGGGACTGCTGAACACTTAGCCCTGGAGATCTGCTTTGTGAGCAGAAACCTATAGTGTGTGGTGCTCTGGACATTGGGGAGCTCGGACAGGCAGAGTGCTTGAGAAACTGACATTCTGGCCATTTGTGGAGGAGGGGATCCACACATGGCCGGTCTGTATCAGAGGAAAGGCAGGCAGTCTGAGAGGCTTCCTAGCAGTGAGAGGGCTGCAGAAGGGCAGGGTTTGGGCAGAGCTTGCTGCACGGAGAAGGGAGAGCTGGACAAGGTTAAAGATTGTTGGGGCACGCGATGCCCAGCGGGTTGGGAACTTTGAGGAGCTTCAGGTGCTCCAACACCCTGGAGGCCTACTTAGCTCTGAGGCCCCCCACGGTGATACACAGCTTGCTGCACCTTCCTTCTACCCTGCTGGCACCAGTTTGCAAACTGGCAGTCACTGTGCTGGCATCAGGCCAGCCAGAAGGAGGCCCAGCCTACAACAGCTAGAGACTCAAAGCACAGAGGCTTATCCGTGTGTGCTTGGCCCACTGGCTCTGACACTGGAGACAGGCACAGCAGACGGGAATCAGGAAACAGATCTTTCCTCTCCCCAGGCACCAGCTCTGCTCCCCTACGACCCTCAACCTCACTCTAGGGGCTGAGAAGCTCCAGAGACTGGAGCTTCTGTGCACTAGTGGGCACCACACAGAAATATGAAACGTCAAAAGAACATGGTTCAGACCAAAATCTCACAAACCCCAGAAAGAGGGCCAAATGAAACCAAACTCACCAATCTTCCTGAAAGAGAGCTCAAAATAAAAATTATAAACATGCTTATGGAGATACAGAAAAATATTCAAAAACTCGGGAATGAATTTAAGTTGGAGTTTCAGTCATTAAGAAATTCCACATCGGAAATGAAACATACAATGGAGGGATTTAAAAGCAGATTAGATGTAGTAGAAGACACGGTAAATGGAATAGAAATTAGAGAAGAGGAATACAAAGAAGCTGAGGCACAGGGAGAAAAAAGAACCTCTAAGAATGAAAGAATATTGAGAGAATTGTGTGACCAATCCAAACAGAACAATATTCTCAATATAGGGGTACCAGAAGAAGAAGAGCGAGAAAAAGGGATAGAAAGTGTCATTGAGGAGGTAATTGCTGAAAACTTCCCCAATTTGGGGAAGGACATAGTCTCTCAAGCCATGGAGACACACAGATCTCGCAACACAAGAGACCCAAGGAAGACAACATCAAGACATATAATAATTAAAATGGCAAAGATAAAAGATAAAAGGTTCCAGGAAGATGGTGGCATGAGCAGGGCGGCGGAAATCTCCTCCCAAAACCAAATATATTTATGAAAATACAGCAAATACAACTATTCCTAAAAGAGAGACCAGAAGATACAGGACAACACCAGCGTGCAGCTACGCCTGAGAGGACTCGGCACCCGGGAGGCGGGTAAGATACGGAATCGCGACCCAGTGGGACCCGAGCACACCCCACCCCAGCGCACCAGTGGGAGGAGAGGATTCAGAGCCAGGAGGGACTGGAAGCACAGGCCTGCCGAATAACCAGTCCTGATGATCTGTGCCGGGAGCACTGGCACACTTGGATAGGCAGAGGCGCAGATTCCAAAACGGCAGGTCCACCCAGCCGCTTCCCCAGGACAAAAGAAAAGCACGTGTTTTTTTAGGGGTCTTAAAGAGACAGGGGCCCAACGGAGGAGCAGGATCGTCCCAGGGCACTCAGTCAAGCAGGCTGGGAGTCCTGGGGACTTTCGGTCCCCTTGGACTATGGCTTGGAAAAGCAGTCGCACGGAGACTTCCCAGAGAAATCAGCAGGCTCCCATTCATTCCCTCCCTGGCCAGAGTCACAAAGGGCCCCGCAGAACAGCGTGGTTGCGGAATAGTGGATCAGCAGCGCCACCAACAGGATCGTCACAGACACTACACCGGGCAGGAGTTTTTTTGTTGTTGTTTGTTTCTTTTTTTCTCTATTTCCCTTTCTTCTTTTTTCTTTTTCTGACCACTTCTGTCGCCATGAAAAGACAGAGAAATATGCAACAAACAAAGCTTACCCAGACAACCCCATACCAGACTACCCCAGAGAGGGAGCCTGAAGGGATGGACATGCACAATCTTCCTGAAAAATAATTCAGAATAAAAGTCATAACCATACTGATGGATCTACAGAGAAATGCAAGAGCTAAGGGAGGAAGTGAGGGAAGTGAGGAAAGACAATGCAGAGATGAGACAAGCAATCAAAGGGCTTAGCAGCAGACTGGAAGAGATGCAACAGACTGTTAATGGAATAGAAATCAGAGAACAGGAATACAGAGAAGCTGAGGCAGAGAGAGATAAAAGGATCTCAAGGAATGAAAAAATAACAGAACTGTGTGACCAATCCAAACGGAACAATATTCACATTATAGGAATACCAGGGGAAGAAGAGAGAGAAAAAGGGATAGAAAGTGTCTTTGAAGAAATAATTGCTGAAAACTTCCACAAGCTGGGGAAGGAAATAGTCTCTCAAACCATGGAAGCCCACAGATCTCCCAACACAAGTGACCCAAAGAAGACAACACCAAGACACATAATAATTAAAATGGCAAAGATCAAAGATAAAGACAGCATATTAAAGGCAGCTAGAGAGAGAAAAAAGATCACCTATAAAGGAAAATTCATCAGACTATCCTCAGATTTCTCAACAGAAACCTTACAGGCCAGAAGAGAGTGGCAACATATATTTAACGTAATGAAACAGAAGGGCCTCGAACCAAGAATATTGTATCCAGCACGATTATCATTTAAATTTGAGGGAGGGATTAAACAATTTCCACACAAGCAAAGGCTGAGGGTATTTGCCTTCCATAAACCACCTCTTCAGGATATCTGAAACGGACTGCTCTAGATAGAAGCACTCCTAAGGCTAAAAGGATGTCACCAGAGAAAATAAAATCATAGCAAAGAAAGCAGACCATCCAAATACTAACTAAAGGCAAAGAATAAAACACCTGGTATATAAAGAATGGAGGAGGAAGAATAAGAAGGAAGAGAAATAAAGAATCATCAGACTGTGTTTACAATAACTTAACAAGAAAGGTAAGTTAGACTGTTAGATAGTACAGAAGCTACCCTTGAATCTTTGGTAACCACGAATCTAAAGCCACCAATGGCAAAAAGTACATATCTATCGATAATCACCCTAAATGTGAATGGAATGAATACACCAATCAAAAGACACAGAGTTACTGAATGGATAAAAAAGTAAGACCCATCTATATGCTGCTTACAGGAGACTCACCTCAAACCCAAAGATATACACAGACTAAAAGTGAAGGGATGGAAAAAGACATTTCATGCAAACAACAAGGAGGAAAAAGCAGGTGTTGCAGTACATGTATCAGACAAAATAGACTTCAAAACGAAGAAACTGGCAAGAGATAAAGAAGGACATTACATAATGATAAAAGGGTCACTCAAACAAGAGGATATAGCCATTTTAAATGTACATGCACCAAACACAGGAGCACTGGCATATGTGAAAGGAATACTAACAAAATTAAAGGAGGAAATATAAAGCAATGCAGTGATTTTAGGAGACATCAACACTCACTCCAAAGGACAGATCAACCAGACAGAAAATAAGTGAAGACACAGAGGCACTGAACAACACACTAGAACAGATGGACCTAACAGACATCTTCAGAATTCTACACCCAAAAGCAACAGGATACACATTCTTCTCAAGTGCACATGGAACATTTTCCAGAATAGACCCATACTAGGCAGCAAAAAGAACCAGAGTAAATTCAAAAATATTGAAATTCTACCAACCAACTTCTCAGATCACAAAGGTATAAAGCTAGAGATAAATTTTAGAAAGAAATCAAAAAGGCTCACAAATACATGGTGACTTAACAACATTCTCCTAATGAATCAATGGGTTAATGACCAAATCAAAACAGAAATCAAAGAATATATGGAGACAAATGACAACAACAACACAAAGCCACAACTTCTGTGGGATGCAGCAAAGGCAGTTCTAACAGGAAAGTATATTGCAATCCAGGCCTATCTAAAGAAGGAAGAACATTCCCAAATGAACAGTCTAAAGACACAATTATTGAAATTGGAAAAAGAAGAACAAATGAGGCCCAAAGTCACCAGAAGGAGGGACATAATAAAGATCAGAGAAGAAATAAATAAAATTAAGTAGAATAAAACAATAGAAAAAAAATCAATGAAACCAAGAAGAGCTGGCTCTTTGAAAAAATAAACAAAATAGATAAACCCCTAGCCAGACTCATTAAGAGAAAAAGAGAATCTACACACATCAACAGAATCAGAAATGAGAAAGGAAAAATAACGACGGACCCCACAGAAATACAAAGAATTATAAGAGAATATTGCGAGCATCTATATGCTAACAAGCTCCAAAACCTAGAAGAAATGGACAACTTCTTAGAAAAATACAACCTTCCAAGACTGACCAAGCAAGAAACAGAAAAACTAAACAGACCAATCACCAACAATGAACTTGAATCAGTAATCAAAAAACTACCAAGAATAAAACCCCCGGACACGATGGATTCACCTCCGAATTCTACCAGACATATAGAGAGGAAATAACACCCATTCTCCTTAAAGTTTTCCAAAAAATAGAAGAGGAGGGAATACTTCCAAATTCTTTCTATGCAGCCAGCATCACTCTAATACCAAAACCGGGCAAAGACCTCACCAAAAAAAAAATTATAGACCAATATCCCTGATGAACATAGATGCAAAAATATTCAGCAAAATATTAGCAAACCGAATTCAAAAATACATCAAGAGGATCATACACCATGATCAAGTGGGATTCATCCCAGGGATGCAAGGATGGTACAACATTCGAAAATCCATCAACATCATCTACCACATCAACAAAAAGAAGAACAAAAACCACATGATCATCTCCATAGATGCTGAAAAAGCATTTGACAAAATTCAACATCCATTCATGATTAAAACTCTCAATAAAATGGGTATAGACGGCAAGTACCTCAACATCATAAAGGCTATATATGACAAACCCACAGCCAACATCATACTTAATAGCGAGAAGCTGAAAGCTGTTCATCTAAGATCGGGAACAAGACAGGGATGCCCACTCTCTCCACTGTTATTCAACATAGTACTGGAGGTTCTACCCACGGCAATCAGACAAAACAAAGACATACAAGGCATCCAGATTGGTAAAGAAGAAGTCAAATTGTCACTATTTGCAGATGACATGATACTGTACATAAAAAACCCTAAAGACTCCACTCCAAAACTACTAGAACTAATATCTGAATTCAGCAAAGTTGCAGGATATAAAATTAACACACAGAAATCTGTTGCTTTCCTATACACTAATGATGAGCTAACAGAAAGAGAAATCAGAAAAACAATTCCATTCACAATTGCATCAAAAAGAATAAAATACCTAGGATAAACCTAACGAAGGAAGTGAAAGACCTGTACTCTGAAAACTACAAGACACCCCTAAGAGAAATTAAAGAGGACACTAACAAATGGAAATGCATCCCATGCTCTTGGCTAGGAAGAATAAATCTTGTGAAAATGGCTATACTACCTAAAGCAATCTACAGATTCAATGCAATCCCTATCAAAATACCAACAACTTTCTTCAATGAACTGGAACAAATAATTATAAAATTCATATGAAACCACAAAAGACCCCGAATAGCCAAAGCAATCCTGAGAAGGAGGAATCAAACAGGGGGAATTATGCTCCCTGACTTCAAGCTCTACTACAAAACCACAGTAATCAAGACAATTTTGTATTGGCACAAAAACAGACCCACAGACCAGTGGAACAAAACAGAAAATCCAAACATTAACCCAAACACCTACAGTCAATTAATATATGAAAAGGAGCCTTAGATATACAATGGGGAGATGACAGCCTCTTCAGCAGCTGGTGTTGGAAAAACTGGACAGCTACATGTAAGAGAATGAAACTGGAGTACTGTCTAGCCCCATACACAAAGGTAAACTCAAAATGGATCAAAGACCTGAATGTAAGTCATGAAACCATAAAACTCTTAGAAAAAAACATAGGCAAAAATCTCTTGGACATAAGCATGAGGAACTTCTTCATGAACATATCCCCCCGGGCAAGGGAAACAAAATAAAAAATGAACAAATGGGACTATATCAAGCTGAAAAGCTTCTGTACAGCAAAGGACACCATCAGTAGAACAAAAAGACATCCTACAATATGGGAGAATATATTCATAAATGATGTATCCGATAAGGGGTTGACATCCAAAATATATAAAGAACCCACACACCTTAACAAACAAAAAGCAAATAATCCAATTAAGATATGGGCAGAGATCATGCACAGACACTTCTCCAAAGAAGATATTCAGATGGCCAACAGGCACATGAAAAGATGCTCCACATCACTAATCATCAGAGAAATGCAAATTAAATCCACAATGAGATATCACCTCACAACAGTGAGGATGGCCAACATCCAAAACACAAAGAACAACAAATGTTGGCGAGGATGTGGAGAAAGGGGAACCCTCGTACACTGCTGGTAGGAATGCAAATTAGTTCAACCATTGTGGAAAGCAGTATGGAGGTTCCTTACAGAACCCAAAATAGAAATACCATTTGACCCAAGAATCCCACTCCTAGGAATTTACACTAAGAATGCAACAGCCCAGCTTTGAAAAAGACAGAAGCACCCCTATGTTTATTGCAGCACTATTTACAATAGCCAAGAAATGGAAGCAACCTAAGTGTCTATCAGTAGATGAATGGATAAAGAAGAGGTGGTACATATACACAATGGAATATTATTCAGCCATAAGAAGAAAACAAATCCTACCATTTGCAACCACATGGATGGAGCTAGAGGGTATTATGCTCAGTGAAATTAGGCAAGCGGAAAAAGACAAGTATCATATGATTTCACTCATAGGTGGAGCATAAGAACAAGAAAAAAACTGAAGGAAGAAAACAGCAGCATACTCACAGAACCCAAGAACAGACTAATAGGTACCAAAGGGAAAGGAACTGAGGAGGATGGATGGGAAGGTAGGGACAAGGGGGAAAAAGGGGCATTACGATTAGCAGACGTAATGTTGGGGGGGGCGCGGGGATGGCTGTACAACTCAGAGAAGACAAGTAATGATTCTACAGCATCTCACTATGTTGATGGATAGTGAGTGTAATGGGGTTGGTAGGGGGACCTGATGAAGGTGGTAGTTTAATAATCATAATATTGCACATGTAATTGTAGATTAATGATACCAAAATAAATTATAAATAAAAAATAAAAAGATCAAAGATAAAGACAGACTTTTAAAACCAGCTAGAGAGAGAAAACATCACATACAAAGGAAAACCCATCAGGCTATCATCAGACTTCTCAACAAAAACTTTACAGGCCAGAAGGCAGTAGCATAATATATTTCATGCAATGAAGCAGAAGGGCCTCGAACCAAAAATACTCTACCCAGCAAGGTTATCATTTAAATTTGAAGGAGGAATTAAACAATTTTCAGATAAGCAAAAGCTGAGAAAATTTACCTCCCACAAACTACCTCTACAGTGCATTTGGAGGGACTCCTATAGATGGAAGTATTCCTAAGGCTAAGAAGATGTCACCCAAGGGAAGACAAAGAGTACAGAATGTGATTCATAACATACAAAGAATGGAGGAGGAAGAAAAAGGAGGAAAAAAACCAAGAACCTTTAGATTGTATTTGTAATACCATACAAAGTAAGTTAAATTAGACTCTAAGATAGTAAGGGAATTACCCTTGAACCTTTGGTAACCACGAATCTAAGGCTTGCAATGGCAATAAGTACATACCTGTCGCTAATCACCCTAAATGTAAATGGTCTGAATGCACCAATCAAAAGACACAGAGTCACTGAATGGATATAAAAACAAGACCCAACTATATGCTGCCTACCAGAGACTCACTTCAAACCCAAATACATACACACACTGAAACTGAAGGGATGCAAAAAGATATTTCATGCTACTAATATGTAGAAAAAACAGAAGTTTCAGTATTTGTATCAGACAAAATAGACTTTGAAACAAAGAAAGTCACAAGAGACAAAGAAGGACATTACAAAATGATAAAAGGGTCAGCCCAACAAGATGATATAACTGTTATAAATATCTATGCATCCAACACAGGATCACCTACATATGTGAAACAAATACTAAGAGAATTAAAGGGGGAAATAGAATGAAATGCGTTCATTTTAGGAGACATCAACACACCACTTACTCCAAAGGACAGATCACCCAGCCAGAAAGTAAGTAAAGAGACAGAGGCACTGAACAACATATTAGAACAGATGGACCTAACAGACATCTACAGAACACTCCATCCAAAAGATACACATTCTTCTCAAGTGCACATGGAACATTTTCAACAATACATCATATATTAAGACACAAAAAGAGTTTGGGTAAATTCAAAAAGATTGAAATTGTACCAACCAGCTTCTCAGATCACAAAGGTATGAAACTAGAAATAAACTACACAAAGACAATGAAAAAGCCCACAAATACATGGAGCCTTAATAACATGCTCCTAAATAATCAATGGATCAATGACCAAATAAAAACAGAGATCAAGCAATATATGGAGACAAATAACAACAATAATTCAACACCACAGAATCTGTGGGATGCAGCAAAGGCCGTGCTAAGAGGGAAATATATTGCAATACAGGCCTATCTCAGGAAAGAAGAACAATCCCAAATGAACAGTCTAAACTCACAATTAATGAAACTAGAAAAGGAAGAACAAATGAGAACCAAAGTGAGTAGAAAGAGGGAAATAATAAAGATTAAATCAGAAACAAATAAAATTGAGAGGAATAAGACAATAGAAAGATTCAAAGAAAGCAGGAGCTGGTTCTTCGAGAAAATAAACAAAATAGATAAACCCCTAACCAGGCTTATCATGAAAAAAAGAGAGTCTACACACATAAACAGTATCAGATATGAGAAAGGAAAAATCACTACAGACAAAACAAAAATACAAAGAATTATGTGAGGATACTATGAAAAATTATATGATAACAAACTGGATAACCTAGAAGAAATGGACAAGTTTCTAGAAAAATACAACCTTCCAAAGCTGACCCAGGAAGAAACAGAAAATCTGAATAGACCAAATATCAGCAAAGAAATTGAACTGGTAATCAAAAAACTACCTAGAACAAAACTCCTGTACCAGATGGTTTCACTGCTGAATTTTATCAAACATTTAGTGAAGACCTAATACCCATCCTCATTTAAGTTTTCTAAAAATTAAAGAGGAGGGAATACTCCCAAACTCATTCTATGAGGCCAACACCACTCTAATACCAAAACCAGGCAAGGACACCACAAAAAAAGAAAATTACAGAGCAATATCCCTGATGAACATAGATTTAAAAATACTGAACAAAATATTAACAAACCAAATTAAAAAATACATCAAAAAGATCATTGACCATGATCAAGTGGGATTCATCCCAGGGACGCAAGGATGGTACAACATTCGAAAATCCATCAACATCATCCACCACATCAACAAAAAGAAGGAAAAAAACCACATGATCATCTCCAGAGATGCTAAAAAAGCATTTGACAAAATTCAACATCCATTCACGATAAAAACTCTCAATAAAATGTGTATAGAGGGCAAGTACCTCAACATAATAAAGGCCATATATGACAAACCCACAGTCAATATATACTTAAGAGCGAGAAGCTGAAAGCTTTTCCTTTAAGATCGGGAATAAGACAAGGATGCCCACTCTCCCCACTTTTATTCAACATAGTTCTGGAGGTCCTAGCCATGGCAATCAGACAACACAAAGAAATACAAGGCATCCAGATTGGCAAGGCAAAGTTAATCTGTCCCTGTTTGCAAATGACATGCCCTAAAGAATCCACTCCAAAACTACTAGATCTAATATATCTGAATTCAGCAAAGTTGCAGGATACAAAACTAAAACACAGAAATCTGTTGCATTCCTATACACTAACGATGAACTAGCAGAATGAGAAATCAGGAAAACAATTCCATTCACAAACTGCATCAAAGAATAAAATACCTAGGAATAAACCTAACCAAGAAAGTAAAAGACCTATACCCTGAAAACTGCATGACACTCTTTAAGAGAAATTAAAGAGGACACTAATAAATGGAAATTCATCCCATGCTCTTGGGTAGGAAGAATAAATATTGTCAAAATGGCCTTCCTGCCTAAAGCAATCTACAGATTCAATGCAATCCCTATCAAAATACCTACAGCATTCTTCAACGAACTAGAACAAATTGTTCTAAAATTCCTATGGAACCACAAAAGACCCCTAAAAGACAAAGCAATCCTGAGAAGGAAGAATAAAGCAGGAGGAATTACACTCCCTGACTTCAAGCTCTACTACAAAGCCACAGTAATCAAGACAATTTGCTACTGGCACAAGAACAGACCCATAGACAAGTAGAAGAGAATACAGAGCCCAGATATAAACCCAAGCATATATGGTCAATTAATACATGTTAAAGGAGCCTTGGATATACAATGGGGAAATGACAGCCTCTTCAACAGTTGGTGTTGGCAAAACTGGACAGCTACATGTAAGAGAATGAAACTGGATTACTGTCTAACCCCATACAGAAAAGTAAACTCAAAATGGATTAAAGACCTGAATGTAAGTCATGAAACCATAAAACTCTTAGAAAAAAATATAGGCAAAAATCTCTTGGACATAAACATGAGCAACTTCTTCATGAACATGTCTCCCTGGGCAAGGGAAACGAAAGCAAAAATGAACAAATGGGACTATATCAAACTAAGAAGCTTCTGTACAGCAAAGGATACCATCAGTAGAACAAAAAGATATCCTACAGGATGGGAGAATATATTCATAAATGACATATCTGATAAGGGGTTGACATCCAAATTATATAAAGAGCTCACACAGTTCAACAAACAAAAAGCAAATAGCCAATTAAAAAATGGGCAGAGAAACTGAACAGACACTTCTCCAAAGAAGAAATTCAGATGGCCAACAGGCACATGAAAAGATGCTCCACATCACTAGTCATCAGAGAAATGCAAATTAAAACCACAATGAGATATCACCTCACACCAGTAAGGATGGCCAACATCCAAAACACAAACAACAACAAATGTTGGGGAGGATGTGGAGAAAAGGGAACCCTCCTACACTGCTGGTGGGAATGTAAATTAGTTCAACCATTGTGAAAAGCAGTATGGAGGCTCTTCAAAAAACTTAAAATAGAAATACCATTTGACCCAGGAATCCCACTCCTAGGAATTTACCCTAAGAATGGAGCAGTGCAGTTTGAAAAAGACATATGCACCCCTATGTTTACTGTAGCACTATTTACAATAGCCAAGAAATGGAAGCAACCTAAGTGTCCATCAGTAGATGAATGGATAAAGAAGAAGTGGTACATACACACAATGGAATATTATTCAGCCATAAGAAGAAAACAAATCCTACCATTTACAACAACATGGATGGAGCTAGAGGGTATTATGCTCAGTGAAATAAGCCAGGCAGAGAAAGACAAGTATCAAATGATTTCACTCATATGTGGAGTATAAGAACAAAGAAAAAACTGAAGGAACAAAACAGCAGCAGACTCACAGAACCCAAGAATGGACTAACAGTTAACAAAGGCAAAGGGATTAGGGAAGATGGGTGGGAAGGGAGGGATAAGGGGAAAAATGGGCATTACGATTAGCACACATAATGTAGCAGGGTGGGGGTGTGGTGGGGGGACATGGGGAAGGCAGTACAACACAGAGAAGTAGTGATTCTATAGCACCTTACTATGCTGATGGACAGTGACTGCAATGGGGTATGTGGTGGGGACTTGATAATAGGGGGTGTCTAGTAACCATAATGTTGCACATGTAATTGTATATTAACAATAGCAAAATAAAAAAATAATACTAATAATAATAAATTGAAAAAGTGATAGGAAAACCAAAATCTCCTGCAGAAGCATTCTTACCACTGAAATAAAAACAAAGGCCAGGCCAAAAAGGGGACTCATTTTTCTTTTTCTTTCAGGGGAGTTGAAAAAATCAAGATGTGACATATTAATTCAAGACATATAGCTGGAAATTACCCAAAGTTGTTATTTTACTTAAATAAATGCTATGAACCTAAACTTAGAAAAATGTCCCCTGAGCTTCACATTTTGCTACCTTATTTACTGCTGTTATTATTAAGCATCAAACTTTCCTTGTATATGAATATACACAGTATTGCCTTATCTTCTACTTAAAAATCCTGTCTATTTTAAAGGTACCAGTTTTTCAAAGAATGTTGATTATTTGTCATTAAATTTCCAAAATTCCTGTTTCAATTCTGCAGTACAAATTTCAACTATTTGTCTCTTTCAACTGATATTTCACATGATTTCAGTAAGTCCTAACGTAAGAGGAATTCAATGGAAATAAATAAGAATGTCAGGTAATGGCTTTTCTAGAGAATGCAAATCAGACATTGGGACAATTGCACCAAAATACCAGCCATCTCTCTTTTTCATCCCTTCCACTCAGGATTTTTATTCTTTTCTTTCACCTTCCCAGAAATACTGGGACAACCCAGACCTATGTCATATTTCTTGCCATTCTCCTATGTGTCGTGCAGCAAAACAAGAGGCTGCAGATGTGGCCAGAGCCAACTACACTTTCCTTTCCCAACTCGTGCTGAAGGCTCGCCCATGAAGTTCGGTCACCGCCCTCACAGACGGCACGACAGGGTGAGGACGGTCAAGAGGTTTTAAATTACCTCCTTTTGTTTCCTGGCCATATTTTTTGCATACAACCATTAAACAATAAATTTGCACAGCGATAACAGCAAGACAATAGTTCAAACAGAGCTACATGTTTCTTGCCTCTTCACCCCCCATGTGCCTGCCAACATGTAGCACGCAGCCTGGCACAGTATCCTGAATAGATGATTGCACCCTTAAAGATAATAATCCCTCAAGACAAAAAAAACTGTATGAAGGCAAAGATTAATACGGAATTGAGGAGGATTTTGAAACCTAGATCTTAGTGTTCTCAAGATCACAGCTTTTAAGAACATCGAACCACATGGAAACAATTCCACTCATCTTCTCAAAGACACCTGGGAATGATAAATGTGACAAGAAATGGTACGATGGACTACTTCCCATAT
This sequence comes from Phataginus tricuspis, assembly GCA_029783875.1. Taxonomy (NCBI): domain Eukaryota; kingdom Metazoa; phylum Chordata; class Mammalia; order Pholidota; family Manidae; genus Phataginus; species Phataginus tricuspis. Next base: position 1,928,540 of record JAQQAC010022866.1, on the reverse strand, counting down.
ATTACTGGGGTGGATTCACTGGGGGGAAAACAATGCGACCAGTATATAAACATGTGAAGAAACAGGCCAGCCTTTCCTGCAGGTCATTCGAGGAGCACAACTCGGCGACCCCTAGACATTCTCCAATGGTTCTGTCCTTGCCTACCTGTCGTAAGTCCAGAGTGATTGTGACCCAGTGATATTCTCTCCCATTTTGAATGCTCGGACTTTGCCACCAGTTATTGGTGCCATCTATTGCATTCAATATTGGATGGCGTTCTGTTGAAAGAAAATAAAAACATCATTCCTCTCAGTGTTTGGTTTAAATCTTTTAGCTTCCAAATTGCGATGCCAGTGGAAATGAACAGCACTGAAGGTGGACACAATGTTCATGCTTCCTAAAAGAAGTCCGCAGTCATCATTTCAAAAAGTGCCCATCCCCAAGGGTGCTTCCCAGGAGAAGCAGCAGCACTTGCCTTTGGGGTTCGCGCTGTGGCCATCACAGATCCGGCACTGCGCATTCCGCGCCGGTCGGCCAGGCACGTGCTCCACAAGTTTGCAGAACATTTCGGGCCCCTTCTCCCCACAGGTCGCATTGGTGCTGATGTGAGCATTGCTGGCAAGATTGAGGATGGCAGGAAACAGGCCTGAAAGTCAAAATTCACCAAATCAGTTAAGCCACTTGAAATCGAAAGATTGGGATTCCTTCATCTCGCTTTGCAGGTGAATCGAAAAGAGATTGCATGTCTATGTGCTGAGTGAAGAGAGACCTACACAAAAGCAATACATGAAGTGGTTTCATTTATATGAAATTCTAGGGCATGCAAATATCATCTATGAGAAAAAATTCAGGACGGGAACTGACTGAAGGACATGGGGAAGTTTTCTGGGGCAATGTTGTGTTCTATGTTTTGATAAAGGTTGGGATTGCACAGGCATATGTAGATGTGAAAAGTCACAGAATGTGCACATCTAACATTTGAGTAGATTTGTGTATTTTACTGCAGGTACATTTTACCTCAGGAAAAAAAAAAGAATCATAAAACAAATATTGACATAAATGCTGAAATGCTTAAGACAAAAATGTACAGATGTCTTCATCTCACTTTGAAATCCATCAAAAAATAAGTTGGATTGATGGGTAGATAAAGATGAAATACAGATACACAGGTGACAGAGAACACAGAGAAAACATTGCGGAATCTAGGTGGGAGGAGAGAGGTTCACTGTACAATTCTTTCCACTTTTCTGATTGAAAGGTTTTATAATGAAATGTTGGGAAAGTAGGTTTTAAGAAAAGTTTCAAATGATCCAGGGTAGGTATTTGCCAATGAAATTCAACACTTGTCACTTAAAAGTAGGGCATCTGTTCGGTACCCACTCTGTTCCCACTGCCTCTGTTAGTACTTCCAAGGTTGTTCCTATAATTAGGATAGTTTTCTCTCTCTTCTCTTTATTTATTGTGTTTTTATTTGTTGAATAAAACTCTAGTACACAAAGATTTAGGTTTCAAAGTTTTCTTCAGTTCAGTATTAATCTTTGCCTTCATACAGATTTGTGTCTTGAGAGATTATCTTCAAGCAGCTGGTCCAAACTATTCAGAAAACAACTTTTGGGTGGCTGTGAGAAACCCAACTCCATCAGGCTCTCTAGAAATTTGACTTTATCTTGGTAAAAGAGGATAATCACAGTGAGGATTCCATAAAGGTCTAGAAACCATGGAGTACGTGAAGTTGAAGAGGCATTCTGCATGAATGGACATGGAACCAGAGAGGGAGTATTGGGGGGGGGTCTGAACTCAGTGGGGTTTCTCTAATTTACTAAAATTTGATCTAAGGTCACAGAAGAAAATCTTTACTTTATAAAGAACATACAGTCAGTATTATTTCTGAAAAGTTTGTTTTCCAGTGAAATTTCAAAAAGCACAACTTTAGTAATATAGGAGGAATTCATGTCTTCCATTTTAATTTTTTTAGGCACTGCCTAATATTTTCAATGATCTTGTCTATTACAGTTACTTTAATAATTTAAGTTATAAAATAAAAATGGTTGTTTGTGTACGAGTTAAAGTTGCTACATTAAAAGAACTTACCATGCATCTATTTTTAAAAAAAGTTAGTATGTAGTCTTTCAAAGATTTTTCACATAAAACAGAATTTGCCATTAATAGTTCTATCCTATTCAAATAAATAGGCCCTTAGTCCCTCTATAGAAAATAGTTGCTGAATACTTGTATTCTAGAGCATTATTCTTAATTTTGAAACATAACACAGTCTTATATCATATGGTATGTCTTATATACATATTTTCATTTTTAACTTAAAGTTGGTTATTTTTATTATATTCCTTTAAAGGGATTTCTTTTTTTCATTAAATGTCTTTATGAGAAAACAGATGAATCACTATATTTAATTATGCCAATCCCCAAAGTGTTATTTTTATCAACTAGTAGTTAGATACATTTTAGTTCCTAAAGTGACATGTAATTCTTGGGAGTGTTGCTTCATGGCAAGTAGAGCTGGTATTTTTTCTGTTTGGTATGGAGATAAACACTTATTTTGTCCATCCCTTATGACCATGCTATTCTAGTAATCTAGTTTGAATGTATCTTATGAACCAGTAATTTAAAACCAGTATGGTTTTAAACTGTGATGTTTTATACAAATAGCTAAAATGATGTCTTTCTGGCTCTGTGACACCTATATGCATTTAGACTTGCAGTACAATCAACTCTATCCATCACCTTTGTGCAGACTAGCCAGGAGAGGAAAAGAAGAAAAGCTCCAGGTCATGGGAGCTGATTTAATAGCACATTTCTCTATCAACAAATACTTCACCAGTTAACAAATGTTCCAAGCTCACGTTGCTCTCCCATCCAGACATTCCACATCAGCGGAACTCCCTGCTTCCTGCCCAGGGCTCCCACCCACTCTGGAGACTGGCAGTGACCCTGAGCGGCTGGGGAGGGTGGGGATAGGCAGGGAGTCATGAGGGCACAGTGCTCTCTGCACTCAAGAGTCTGAGCCCCAAGTCACTGAGAAAAAGCTCAAACCTTGTGAACATAAACTTAACATAATTTTGGTGACTAACACCTCAAAATGTAATCAGCACCAGGTAGCCCCTTATATTAGGTTCTCAAGAACTGCCCCACTTCCTTGCCTTGCTGGTATCCTCGATATCCTTTTAATAAAAGGAAAGATAAATTCCTACATCAGCATGGCTGAGTAGAAAAACCTTAAACACTTAATTTCACAAAAATATCCTGGTCGTCTTTCATTAAAACTAAATCTCTCTTCTTAGATAAGCTAGTATTTGAAAAAAGCCACTCAATGAAAATTATTCCTTCATATTACATTTATTTTCACTTCACAGTTATAGAAAATTTATTATTCCTTGTTGCATGTAACTACATCAGTTGAAAGATGAAAGAAAGGGAGAAATATGTACTAGAGGAAACACATTTTAAAGACAATTAAAAAAAATCTCTCAGGTTGCTGAATCATTTCCAAGACTACTGAAATATTTCAATAAAGGGAAATTACATGAACTTCAAGCTGGAGGAGGGGTAAGAAATCAAAGGTTGAGAAAAAGGGCATTGGGATCAAAAACCAAGAACAAACGTTTGATTTTACGCATAAAAATCAAAGGCTGAATGAGGACTGCAGTAGCATACATATGTGACAGTTTTCCCATTACTTAGCCATACACTTGATAAATGAGACCATACATTTTTGTTGAGAGACATTACTTACTTTAATTAGTGTTACTGTTAATACTAATTTGTACTTTTTCCCCCATTCAGGATACACAAAGGAATCATTTTTCTATCTATGTATTTCAACCAGTGGTAAAGTCTTTATAATGCCAGACTCCATCAAGCATGAAATAAATTCTTTCTCATTCACCAGTAGTATTTTTTTACTTTTAATCCCCTGTCTTCACAGCCTGAGTACACTTGACCTACTTAAATGCATTTCAGGACCACATTAATCTACTGGAAATTCCCTTATTGATATTAGCTGAAAATTTGCCACAAAGCTGACAGACAACAATCTATTATACTTAATTACCAATGATTTTACTTGAGAGACTTCAGAGAGCTTAATCATTAGAGGTTATATTAATCCAAATGCAAAATTGATGTGATATTTGAAAAGAAAATGATTTTCAATTCCAAATTGTAGGATCTGGGGTGACATTTTCAGATTTTTTTTCCAAATGAAATTTAAAATTATGAATATTTTATATGGTTGAATAATCAAAGTGGTTTCGGCTATCAAAAGTTTTTTTTTTTTGAAAACTAAAGCTGCTTATTCAATCCATGGAGAAGTTTGGAAAAATAGGATTGTAAGTTTCTGAATTGAAAAATTTGTGATTTTTTTTAAAAAACATTCGAATCTATTTTGTTTTCCATTTACCCAACTCTCAATTCCCTATTCTCACCCATTTACCCAACTAAACATCTATAAATTTATGAAAGAAGGCTGGTAAAAGTACCCTATTTGCCAGCACTCTTTTTGGAACATGGGAATTGCCTGATTGAACAATAAAAAGAGCACCTCTAACTACAAATGGCATTATATCCACAATTCCAGGATAATAATATCAAGATGTTCTAATAACATAATTAATATTCCAGGTTAATAATATTAAGGTATTCTAAAGACACGAATTTGAGGAGGATGCACGAATATTTAGGGACATATCCATAGGGGTCAGAAAAAGTGGATAAGAAAGCTTGATTGAGTTCAAAAAACTTTCCAGGAGAACCTCTTAGGTACGAAGCACTAAGCTAGGCTCCTCCCTGGGACACCAGGGTGCATATGCTGGGCTCTTCCTCTCTCAGGAATAAGGCCCTCACAGCTGGGAGGGAAAGAAAGACATGTACTCACGGATTCTGATAAGAATAATATTTAAAATGCCCCAGTATTTAAAAGCATGTTAGAGGAGAGGGTCTAAAGCGAGAAATCCGGTTAGGCATAACTCAGGCAGAAACACCAGGCCACGTACACAGGGGAAGGCAGGTCTAAAGTCCTTTCATGGCTCCTCCCACTGCCCTTCCAGTCAGTTTCAGTGTCCGTCCTTGCACCTTCATACATCCATTCACGCCCTACGCATCATGCAAGTCAAGCCCACATCTTTCCGGAACTGCGGGCTCATAATGTAAATGTTCTTTGGTTCTGCTTTTAATCAGCATGTGCATCTCTGCACTTACCATTTATACAAGGTTGTTAATTTGCTGACCAGTCTCCCTCCGGTTCTTCTCCCCTCACCAGCCTCCAGGAAAATAAAAACATTTCTTGATTACACTGTGAGTTACTTCAGGACAGAACCACGGCCTACTTGCCCGGCGTTAGCCTCTGGCCTGTGGGCTGCCCAATGAAGCCTGAACAAAAGAATGAGCAAAGGAAGGAAGGAACATTCTCTCACTTCTGGGTTACAAATGCACAGAACCAGGAGCCTAATCTAGACTCTCATTCCTGGTTCCACCACCAACTACATGTCTGTAGGCAAACCAACCCTTCAGAGCTTCTGTTTCCTCAACTACTAAATAAGTAACTCTAGGAGCCCTTTTTCTTAAAATACTGTGCTTTTAGAATTTTGCTTTCATAGGCTATCTGGTAAATTTACCCACCACCTTCTATTTGGAAATTGAGCTAAGGAATTTTTTCTCCATTTGATGTATGGAACAGTAAAGAGACGTAATTTGGTAGTTCTTTAACCTTCTTGGATAAAAGAACCAAATAGAAATATAAAGTGCCTTTAATTCTTTGCTTCTTTAGCAGTTGCTCTTCAGAACTTCTCCCTGAAGAGGAGCAAAAGAGAAACAAATGATGCTTCCTACAACCTTGAGCATAAGCCAGGGAGCCCTCGGAGGTGGGCTTTGCTTCCCATCTACTCCTACGGCAAGAGCACTTCCTTCACTCTGGCCTGCTCCTCAAGAAGGGTATAAATCTCCACTGGGTGGAATTCTCCCTAAACAGTAAGTTCAATTTCACATGGCTTATTTAATGTCCAACCCGTGTGTGTCCAGGATTAAAATGGAAATGTCCATTCTAATCATGTGTTTTGGGTCAACTTTATTAGACTCCAAACTGTATTAGAATCACTAGTGCCTATGAAAGGCAACACCAGGTAAGGAGTCTAAACAGGGGCTTCCTAGCTGTGCGGCCCAGGGTTTCAATTCCAGGTCTACCAGCTGCCAGTCGTGCGGCCTTGGCTGAGAGGCTTTATGTCCCAGTCTCCTTATTTTTGCAATAAGAATAGTGCCTAGATATTTTTGTGGGCGTTAAATAAGACAATGTGGACAAGGGGCCTAATACAGTACATTAGGGGCTCACTAAATAGTTGCTGTTATTATTTTCAGATTACCCAGTAGATATCACTAGCACAAGTTCCTCAAATTAATTAAACTTTCATGGTTATATTTCATGTAATTGAGTCTGTTTCTCTCACTAAATTTTAGAGGAAGCTGTTGGTTTGCATTTAAGGGCCACTGAGCCTGACAAATATCTACCTTCAAATAGAAAAAACACTCTCAGCACAGAGTGATGTTAAGTCACGAGAGGCAAGCGTGGAGGACAAAGACCCGCCGAGGCGGGGGCTCCCTGCTTCCTTCACAGTTGTCTCCCTTCCCAACTTCCTCCTACCCCTTCTCCAGTTCCTTTTCTCTTTTTCTTATTGTTCTTTTTGTATTGCCTTTGCAACTCTGAGGAGTTGTAAATCCCTATAAGTTAAATGCACATTTGTAAATCACAATCCTGTCCTCTAATTACCCTGTGAGCGACAAGGGAAGACACCTCCGAGGAGGCGACACTTGGATAGTTACCTAAATAATGAGAAGGAGCTACCCATGCAGGGGCAGCACTAGATTTTAATACATTCAGTTTTCTTTATCACGCAGTTTTTATGCATTTAAAAACATGCTGAGAACAGGTCTATGAGCTTTGCCAAAGGTGTCCATTGGCGCCAAAAGGTCAAGAACCCTGGAAGAAAAGGATCTTCTGCTAAAAGTTGTGAACAGGAGCTGATGGCACAGGAGCTGTTACTCTCCTTTCCCCACCTCCTCCCCCAGGAATCTAGTTTGTCCCTAGACACAGGCAGCCAGGAGGCCCCTGACCCTTGGATCCAGGTGGATGACGAAGGTGAGGGAGAGGGGCTCCAGCCAAGCCAGGAGTTAGTGTCCTGCTCAGGCAGAGCCCCAAATGCCCAGGCGGGCCTGGAGCGCAGCTGCCTCTAGCTCAGGGACGCTAGTGAGCAGGCGCCCTTCCTGTCTCCAGGGGACAAATGCAAACGGTCAGGACAGCTCTCAGCCTCCCCCAAAGTAGTAAAACCCCCTTCCTAAAGTGGAAGTCACCATCTGGTTTCTTGCATTTGGCATTCAAGCTTATTTTCAGGAATGTATTATCTATGAATACTGAGCATATATGATATGGGCATATATGAAGAGAGAGAGCAGTAAACTGAGGAAGGTTTAAGTTGAAATGACAAATAGTAGTACATCCGTGGCCCCTAAATAGGCTCAGGAAGCTATTTACAAGCTGTGGCAAAATTCATCTTAATGCAAACTTTTTCCTAGAAAACAGTACAGATACACCCATATAGTATGAAGTAGGTGTATATGCAAAATAAGCATAAATGAACCTGTTCTCCCACATTCACTTCTGACAGGGGCTGACAGGGGCTCCTTACAATAACTGGTCTGTATTTCTCTGTTCCTTTCCCATGAGAAACCTGTGACCAACATTTAGTCAAATAGAATTTTAAAGAAATTCTATTTCAATTTATGTTTATAAATTAACAATGAGGTTAACCACTACTAAATGAATTTGTTTTGCATATCAAATACCATTCTGAGAAGAATGTCTAAATAATAAAACATCGAAAGTAACGCTGAAATATATGGAAGTCTTGTTTACTTGGTGTTAAACAGGGGTTTTGTTTCCAATGAGAATTATTCAAAAGTTACCAGTTAGTTATTTAACTTCTCAAAATTCTAACCCTTGGGAGCATTTTAAACGACCTGAGTCATCTCCAGGAGTCCTTTTAGCTCCAGAGACAAGCATTCACTAGTGAACGGCTCCCTCCCACCCCCTCCGCCACAAAAGCAAATACTTGGTTTTGGGATTAAACCAATTTAATCATTGATGGCTGTTAGTAAAAGAAAAGCTTTAAGATATTCCAGGGATTCCAAGGCCTTTCCAGCACACTGGGGAAAAAAGGAGAGGGGGGAGGAGAGAGAGAAAGAAAGACCCCACATAAACAGTGAGGGAAAAATCAAAATCAAATTCTTGGGAGTTTGGCATTTAACACGATTGACTTTTTTCTCACGTGGGAAGATGAAGAAAAGTTTAATCTCAGAGAAAGCAGAAGGGTTGTGGAGAGAAAGGCCTCAGTGGGGTTGTGCTGAGTGCCATTTCCATAGCAATGGGCTGAAAGTGTCCTTGACAAAGACGGAGGTTTTCCCTGTAAGATAAATACTCAGTATGAACAGGCCAGGCACAAATACTCTCAGTAGAAAATAGGGCCTTATTGAGATCCGCCTCCTCTTCCCACAAGGCTTATTTAATGATTATATTTCATGACACTACAGTTTTTGATTCAGTGTGTAAGAAGAGAAAAAGAAAAAAAAATGTATAATTCAGCATATAATAGAAAAATCTCTAATTCATTCATTTGGAAGTTGTCTTCTCAATTTAAATAATTTACCTGATTAGAAAACATTACTGCACATAGGCAAAGCACAAAAGTATCTCAACGTATATTTTTAAACTTCCTATTATTCCCATTGCCCTAGAAAGGAACTACCTTTCCTATCTCCTTCCAAATCCCTACAGGAGTGAGTGAGCTCAGCTCAAGGGAAAGTCAAAAAGCAAGAACAGCCTTTAAGTTGAATATGGACAGCCTCATTGAATTAAACTGTAGTTATATTACATTTTGCTTATATCATTTATAATGCTTACAATGTTTATATTATTTGTTAAGTGATATACAAATGATATAACATCAACTAAATCAGTATTTTTAATCAACAAATTCAACACTTTTTAACCAAGCAGTTCCCAAAAACATCAACTCTTCTACAAACCCCTCGAGGTCTTAGTTATTTCTTCCCCTTTCTTCTGCCACTTCTGTGTTCTATTACGTATATTTTATGCTTTAAACTCTGGCATCCCTGTTTAGGAATGTTTCCAGGGCCACTTCAAGGGTGTGTAATCAGTGAGGCCACCCTTGGGTTAAAGCTTTGTTGAAACTGTCTTGAAATCGTTCGTGATTTAAACAAGGGGCCCAGTGTTTTTGTTTTACACTAACAGGTCCTGAAGGTGTGTGGTTGCTCCAGTTGAGAACTGTCCTTACAAGTGTCCACATCTGTCTAACCAAACCATTAGGCATTCAAGATGCCAAATGCATCTGCACCTCTTACTGATCCCAGCCTGATGTCCCCGGGTGGCTGATCTACCAGAGGACAGGGCTTTTTACTCTGGCACATATCTACAAGGACATCTTCCAAACAAAAACATCACTAGAGATATCTTCCATCTTAGAGACCAACAGTTGACAAATACATTAACCACTATAATCAAAAGTACACAGAGTTCAAATCTCTTGGTATCATCCTCAGAGGGGTTGGGAATACTGTATTTTCTCAGTTCCACTGCCATTGTTTTGTCTTCAGAAGGTGGGCTGCCTCTTTTTACAGATATATACATTTAATGTGACAGTTTTTCTTTTTTCAAAAAGCTGTTATTAAATCAAGAATGTATACAAAAATTGTATTTACTGTCTCCAGTTCCTTGCTTTGCATTTGCTCTTCAACCTGGATTCTGTTCCTTTAAATAACTAAAAATGCCCTTTTCAAGGTTTGCATTGACTTCCATCTTGCCCCACTCAACATGCATTGCATTTTCAGTTTACTCGACCTTGCAGTACCTTTTGTCCAAATGACCTTTCTGTCTTAAGCCCTATCTTCCTTGGCCTCCGTCATACTACAGACTCCTCATTTTCCCTCTGTCACGGCAACTTGTCACTCTGCTAATTATCCTAGAGGTCTCCACATGAACTGACTTCCTGTGGAAAGCAGGAGATGTCTCACTCCACATACAGACACATTCTCATGGGGAAAAGTGGGGAGGAGTATACTTTCCCAAAAAGCTATCTCCCAAAACAAGAGAAGCAGCATAGAGTATACTCGGTGAAAGGCAGACACCGGGTTTCTACCCTAGGTGCGCAACACATCCTTGTTCAATGTTATTAATTCATTCTAATGGAGATATTGATATTAAAAAGGCATCACATGTGTGGGAAGTGAAAACACTTGGTCCTGGAATTAGTGGAATCTCGACAGTGTCCAAAAGAAAACCAGCATTAAGTTTAGTAGGGATAAGTGCAAGACCTTCCATTTGTCCCCCAAATCCTCCTGCAAACACAGCATAATCTTGGTGAAGGCGGAAAAGATGTTTTAGTTCATTGTGATAAGTACACACAATATAAAAAGAGTGCTGTGAAGAAGCCTGATCTACAGTTAAGTAAATAATGCCATATTGTTAAAGACAGGAGAAGATGACTCCTAGCATCCACAAATTTGATAATTATAACTTATGCACAAGATGACTGAAAGTCATTCTGTGTTCAGCTGTGTAAAATGAGAGTTGAAAAGTGCTTCTCAAACTTGTACATGCACAGATCACCTAGACATCTCACTAAAAATGTAGATTCTGATTCTGCAGGTCTCCGGTGGGGCTGGGATGCATGTGTCATGGCTTCAGTTAAAACAAAACAAAGGTTTTTTGGCTTAATGCAAAGAGAAAAAATCTTCAGGAGCTCCAATATGAAAGACACAACATAGAAACAATGTCAGCTGAGCATCAGGGAAATCTATTGAAACAAACCCATGGTTTGATTTATCAGCCCTGTTCCATCTGAATGTTGCTGCCTCTGGCCTGGGTCATTCAGACTGAAAATGATGCTGTTGAGGAAACGGTGAAATGCTTATAGTATAATCTTAAAATGTAAAAGAAACTCTAATATTTATGTAGCACTGTCTACCTCTGCCAGGGAGCTGCCCCTTTAAGCCAGGTCTTGCTAGTTGCTGGTATTCTGTACAGGTGTCTTGTCAGAGCCTGAGGGAGGGTCTCTGCACAAAGGACAGGTGGGACAGAGAGGACAGCATGGCATCTAACATGCAGTTGAGCTTCCAGGAGAGCGTCTAGGTCTAGGTGACAAGAGGAGAAGGAAGAGTTTTCAGGGGAGCCTCTGAGGGTGAAAGCAGGGCCATTCCCAGAGGGTGGGGCCATCTCCCCTTCTAATGAGGGAAGCAGTTAGAGAAAGGTGGGAGGTCAGCGTGAACAGGCCCGCTCTCTCTCTTTTTTGTGAAGCATTTTTTCTATTTATTTATTTAATGATAATTGCCACAGGTCTCCAAGACTTTGATGCAGGATGGGGAGTCTAGAGTTCTGGTTAAAATAGTGACAGAGAAACTGCTGGAAGAGGCGTGATCTTACCAGTCTAATGATCTTTATGCCAAGGCTTGGCTAAACTGGCCAACCCCAGAGCACTAGAGCTGGAAAAAACCCAAGAGATCATTTAATCTTCTGACAAAGCAGCAACTGAAATATTATTTTCCTTTTACTTTCTAAGTTCTTTCCTTATTTTTATTATGATAATATAGGCAGGGGAAATTTATTTCATCTCCACATGATAGTAATGAAGAGATCAGAATCTGGCTGGACCACATTAACAGATTGCTCTCAAGTAAACCACATTTATATACATCTTCTGTAATACATTTTCTTTTAGAATAAGCCAGCAAAAACCTAATGGCCTATCCTTGCTACACACCCCACTGTGATACCCATACAGGTTTGCCCTTTTGAGCAAACTGCGGGCCTGTAACTGCTGTGCTGAGGAGTAGCAAGGATTCAGCCTCCCTCCCCTGTTAGCCCCTCAGCAGGTCGCTCTCCTTTTTACTCCAGCCCTAAAGGTGTTGGCAAACTGAGGAGCCTAATTTGTTTACAGGAGAATGTCAGCTCTTCTTTCAACTTCAGAGACTACGCTCCCAAGCTGTGAAAACAGCACGTCTTTGAATGTGGCGTCCACTTCCTCATGGGCCTGTGATTCCTAAGAGCTCTCCTTCACTTGCGTGTGCTGACAGTTACTAAGACGGGGGACACCAGCTGAGCTTTGACTCATGATGACACCATGATGAAGCATAAATGGTAACTTGTACAATATGTGAAAGTTACCTTAAGATACTTCAGTATAAAGACCGTAATATTGTATGTGTGTGTCCATGTGTGTGTTTGTGTGTCTCAGGTTAAACTACCCAGATGCAGGTAGTATTAAAATGGGGATGCACCCTCCAGGGGTAGTCAGCTGGTGTTCCAATCAGGAAGACTGTCCATTTTCCAGAAGAGCCCATCCTGGTGTTATGTTATCTGTCTCTAATACCACCAATACTTTGCTAATTAGCAAGGAGAATATCAGCAATGGCTGATTAGTAAAATTAATAGCTTGTTAATGGCATGATGAATAATAGAAATGGATTCCATTAGAGAAATTCATGGTAATCAAGAGATCTATGTAGATTAAAATATTTTAGAGGGACTTCCAGATATAGCAGAGTCGAGAGGTTGACAAATCCTCTCTTAAAGAACAATTATATAATTAGACAAAATTTTCAAAAACAACCATTTCAGGACTCTGAAATCAACCCAAGACAAAGAACAAATTGGAAAGTTTTCCTTTAGGAAAAGCTGCTAGGCTCTTGGGTAAGACAAGTGGAAGTGATTAGCCTTCTGCCTGGGGTGCTCCATCCTCAACCAGTCCTGCAGTCGGCTGTGGTAGATGACCTGGGCCGGGTGAGCAGGAAAAGCAGCAGCTCCACTGCGGGAGCCAGGACAGCTGACTTCACTTGGAGCAGAGAGTGACACGTACCCAGTGATGCTGTCAGAAAAGGCATAAATTCAGCAGAAAATGGAAGGGCTAAGCCAGCAGCTCTGCTAGCTTAAGTGTACAGTCCCAGAAGAGTCAAGCTACAGCCAGCCAGCCAGCCAAATGCTTAACAGGGAGACCCTGGAAACATGGGTGTCCAAGAATGGCTAGATCAGATCTCCATACATCCCAGGTTTCATATTGAAAATAATAAAACTGCTTGAGAAAAATTTTAGCAGAAGAAATTAAAGACCAATACACTGAAAATTATAAAACATTTCTGAGAGAAGACCTTAATGAGTGAATCCATCCTTAGGAAGACTCTGTATTATTAAACAAGCAGTTCTCCCCAGACTGATCTTCAGATTCGGTCTAATTGCTATCAAAATCCTGGTTGGCTTTTTTTGTAGAAATGGACAAGCTGATACTAAGTAAATGCAAAGGACCTAGAACTGTTAGAGCAATTTAGAAAAAGAGAACAAAGGTGAATGGCTTATACACCTATTTTAAACTTTACTATAAAGCCAAAGGAATCCAGACAGGGTGGTGTTAGCCAGACATATGCATCAATGAAACAAAACTGTGTCCAGAAATACACATTTATACTTATGGCCAATTGACTTTTGGCAAAATGCTAAGGCAATTTTGTCTTTTCAACAAATGTTGTTGGAACCAATGGATATGCACATGCTAAAAATGGATCTAGACCCTGTTAATGATATATCATGTAAGCTGATGTTCGGCCCAAGCTATGTTTTTGTCATCATCTGGTGGTTGGACTGTGGGGGAGCAGCCCATCCTCCTGCATCTCAGACTTCTCCAGTGGGGGCTGCTATCCACCCAAGGGGCCCTATGCATTTTATATCTTAGTTGGCCTAGGTCAGCTGACAACAGAAACTAAAAGGATATTTATTTTCTTTTCTAGCTGATTCCTTTAAACACCATTTAGGAATTATTTTAATAATGAATTTGAAATTACTTCAGTTATAGAAACCATCTTATGCACAAATTTTCAGGGAACACTGACCACCTAAAATGAGGCACATCTTAATTTAGTCAATTATAATAATGAAAACAAAACCAACAAAGTTGGAAACCACTAAAGACACAGGATATTTTATACTCATATTTCCAGAGACTAGGCCATTCTTTCATTCAGTAGTAAGTGATTTTTATCAAACAAAAATCCATCTGTGACATAAATTCTGTATGTCTTTGTTCTGTCCAAGAGAAGACAAGGATGGCTTAGCCCAGAATGCCCGGAGGAGAACAGCTGTTCCCCCACTTAACCAAAGTCTCCAAATGCAGGCAGGTAGAGTTCTTTAAAAAAATAAAAATAAAAATAAAAGCAAATCTCTACTTTATGAATATATAACTACAACAGCTATTCAACAAATGCCAAGAAGTCTGAAGTCATGCACAATAAAGTATTCTGAAGTTACTCTCTTTAAACTAAAAGGAAACCCCATGCCATTGAAATGTACTGAGTTCCCTTTCCGTTTATAGTGATACTATTCAAAGCAGTAAGTAGTTAAAATGCTGTTCCAGATTCTGAAACAAAAATCCCTCCTGGATCTGAACCCATGAACACACTTAGTAGGATGCTTCAGGCACGTCTCACACTTACTTGACGACAAGGGGTGCAAAGATCACTGGTCACAAGTGTGTGGAACTTTCTAGAAACTTAACAACTGCTTGTTGAATATGTAAGTTAATGAACTGCTGGCTTGAGATACCTAGAAGTCAGTGGCTCCAAATCTAGAAATAAGATGTTTTTAACAGTAATCAGGGTTTTAAGCCTGTACTGAATATTCATCATCAGTCTAAATTGTTTTAATTACAAAAATGTAATCTATTTTTTTATTTGTACTGAGTTGGTAGATAGAAAAAAAAAACAGATTAATAATCTCTTTAAGTAATTAAGTCCCTCCTGTTTATCAGATTCTGTGGCTCTTCCATATTTAGACCCCCATCTGGGAGCACAAAAAGTATCTCGACTTCTTGTTTCTGCTGATAGCAGATCTCAAGTTCTGGTTTAAACTGTGAGCTAAGGACCTAGTCCCAAAAATGTTTGGCCGCCCTCAGCCCTATTTGATTACCTGGATGCTTCCTTGTGCCCTGTCCTCACACCCTGTCTGTGTGAGCTGCTAAGGCCTCCCAGACTTCCTGAGCTGGCACCCTGTCCTTCCCCTGCCCGTTGCTTCCCAGGATATTATCACTCTGCTAGGTGACTTCCCTAATCCCAACAGCCTGCCTGTCTGGATCCCTTAGTCATTTCCACTGGATTCCCTTCTAGACCCTGTTGTTTGTCTGCACTAGGACTTCCATTCATTCACCCAACTAATATCTACAGAATCAACACTAAATGCCAGGCATTGTGCTAGCTACTAGAAATAAGAACAAAAGTCTCTGCCCTCAAGGGAAGACAGGCAAGTTAACAAATAGTTACAAAGTGATGTACTCGTCAGATGTGTAGACAAACTACTGGGGCAACAAGCAGCAAGACAGCCTAAATGACAGAGTGGAGCAGATTAAGTCAGAGTGCCACAGGTGAAATAAAATGCTTTCACATAGTGGAACAAGTGTTCAAGGCTCCCAGATGTGAGCCATATGTCACATTATGGGGACCACAGATATTTCAAAATGGCTAAAACAGTGTTAGCACTGGGAGAAGCCTCCGCAGAGAGGTCTGAGCAGGAGCAGATCAGAGAGGGCCTTGTGAGTCCTGTCTGCAGACAATGAGAAGCCATTAGATCAATTCACCAGGGATGGGATGACAGTCTGTTAACTCTTGGGGAACTTCGGATGCCAACAGCATTCTGGGCTCTTAGTAAGCTGTTTTATTGGCCACATCACACTTCATCCCAGAACGTGCAGCTGGGCTGACCCTTACAGCAGAACCTGGCCCCCCCACCTCTCAGTAGATGGGCCCAGATCCATATTCTGGCTCTGTCAGTCTGGGATTAGGCAGGACAATACCTCTTCAAGCACCTTTAACTGGGAGCTGGTTTGCAGGGTTAAGTGGTGTATTCATACGTGTGTGAAGTGTGGATGTTGGGGTGTTGGGGAGGTAGGAAAAAAAGTCTCTTATTTCACTGGGTGGAGCTAGAAGGGAAATAATAAACCAAATAGTAAAAAACAAAAACAAACAAAACTTCTGAAGGGGGCCAGGAAAAGTATATGCACATGGATCATCTATCAAGGACAAAATCAGAGAAGGAGAGGTGCAGTAGGTGACCAAGGACAGCTAGACCTTGTAGTCACCAGAATTGAGAATGTACAGATTGGGTCAGGAGAAAAAGAGGTGGCCCAGAAGACCCCAGAGGAAAGGTATTCATGACTTGTACACTTAAAGGCCTTGGAAGGGAGGGACTCAGCACTAAATAATGACTACACATGGAATGTGTTTAATAACTTTTAGATGAATTAATTAAAGAATGAAAAATAATTCAATCATTTGACTCTGCAAGGCCAGATCTTATCTCAGAACACGAGGGACTCGAAATATCACATTTGATCAGGAGGGTTGCCTTCAGCAGTGCCCAAGTCAGCAAAGTGAGACTGAAACCGTGCTCATATCAACAGTGCAATAATTCATAAACACTAACTGAGCACTTACCAGGGACAAATTGATGAACAGCTACTGGACACAAAAAAGGAATTGACTTTCTCAGAGCAACTTCAATAACACAGGCTCTGCATGCAGGGATCCTCACCCCCGAAGTGTGAATTATCACCCCCACTTCACAGAGCAGTTTGAATAGCATTAAACAAACCTGAAGTGAACCAAAACGTTGGATCGGGGTGTGAGTATGTATGTACAAAGCATTAGACTGCAGGTTGTGGCCAGCATGATAGGATCAATGCCCCGATGTGCACCCCATGTGTACCCAATGTTAGCGGCTATTACCAGGTACTGTATCTCTTTTCCATGCCTGCATTGCTGTGTGGCAGCATATACTGGCACAGCAAAGTTTATGATGTTAACTTAGTGGCTTTCAAGCTGGGCTGCACAGTGAAATCATCTGTGGGGCACTTTTGAAATGCAAATAACCAGGCATCTCCCAGACCACATAAATTATAAACCCTGGACACTGAAGTTATTAAAATTTAATGTGCAACCAGGAGACAGAACTACTATATTAGCTGTGCCTGCTTTCCTAGAGCACACAGAAGAGCTAGCCAAGCAGCTGAGCTCGAGTTCCCCAGGAAAGAAAGGAAGCCTAAAGAAACAGACATCACCCAACACGGTGTTTGGTGTAGAAGCTGATCCTGTGACTCCACTAATGCCTGAGCATCTCTCTGCCCCTTCTCTTCCACCTCTCCTTGCCCCACAACTTGGCCTATGCACCTCAGTATGAACCTACGTGACTAAGCAAGCAACATATAGACAGTAACTTCCACCACTGTGACTTTAATCCCTCCATTCCTTCTTTGACCATTATTTTTCATGGAGAACATTTTTTTTCAATATATGCACTTTTCTGTTCTGAGGACTTCAAAAACAAGTTCACCAAGAATGCTAAGAAGTGACCTGGAATCATAGTGAGGAAGGCAGCTGACACTGGAGTCCTGAGACACTCTAGCTTTTGAACAATCTTGAGTGGGGACCCTAATATATGCTCACTATATGAACGAATGAGAGAATAAATGAGTGAGCAAATACAGGGAAAAATTAGAAAAACTGAATAGAAATGACAACCCCCCAAGTAAATTATTCCCTACACCAAGGAGATATTAATTATTTAAAATGCCAACTTCCTTAAAGAAAAGCAATGGGAGATTCCAAAGACATTTCACATGTTAGTGAGTTTCTTGAACTCTCCCAACCCAACTTTCTGGAATGAACAAATGTATGCCAGTGGGACCAGAAGTGGAGCTGTAAGGAGTAGGGAAAACTGCATGTTTTATTTTTAAAAAAGGTATAAACTTCTAGATTTAAAAACAGTAAGTCCTGGGGATGTAATGTACAGAATGGTGACTATAGTTAATAATGCTGTACTGTACATTTGAAAATTGCTAAGAACATAAATCTTTAAAGTCCTCATCACAAGAAAAAAACGTTAACTAGACCTATTTTTGTGATCATTTTGCAATATATATAAATATTGCATCGTTATGTTGTACACCTGAAACTAATATAATGTTATATGTCAATTATACCTTAATTTTTTTTTTTTTGAGAAAGTGCCCAAACTAGAGTTTCAGAATAAAGGGGCTAATAGGTTAGACAGTGGGAATTTTGAGGGGTGGGGAAAGAGGGCTCGTCCACCACAGGTTACCGCAACAGAGACAGGAAGTAAGCCAAGCAGCAGAGATAGTTCTGGAAACATCTATTTAAACCACAAACCCAAAAGGATCAGCTTGAAGACCAATTGGAAAAGTCTTTGCACTTCTGGATACCAAAAATGGGAATAGGGTTTTTTGAAGCACAGATTCCAGATCCCTTCTAAACCTGCCAAATGGCAAACCCTCTGGCATGAAATCCAGGAGTTTGGAGGACCTCAGGCCCAGAAGGGGGCCATATCAGGGCTGGGTCTGCCATCCAAGAACTAGATTAGGGTTTATCATTGTTAAGGCACCCCTTCCACCTCTGGAGCATTTGTGGGCAGTACTGCGCCCTCACTACCAAAGATGCAGTCTTAGCACTAGAATCCGGTACCCTCAAGTTATCTGTATATTGAAAGAAGTGCTGGGAGCTAAGGTCTTGAACACTCAAGGAAAAATGTCCCTTCTTTTTGTTCTTGACCGACAGCATTCTGGGCAAGCCATCCAGAGGACCACCTGGTAATTCTGGCTGGGAGCTCTGACATACCACAAAACGCAATGCAAATTCAGACACAGGACAGGTGAGAAAGGCTATAATAAAAAGGCTGTCCTAGGGCAGTAAGCTGGGCACTGTGCATGGGTGGTCGGGCTAGGGGTTACTAAGGAATGGAGTACAATTCAGGTAAGAGAGTGGTGCAAACAAACCACGCAGCTGTAAGTCAATACACCAGTAGCAGTTAGAGAGGAAGGAGTCATTCAGGATAGAGAAAGGTGTGGATGAGGGCTAATTATCTGTGAGCGCCTTTGCAGGGATTCTGAGGAGTGGCCTTGGGCTGTGGGCATGAGTTGGAAGGGGATGAAGCAGAGGGGTGCTTGCAGGGAGCAGCACTAGCCTCTCTGCAGCGGGAGGCTAGATTAAGAGAAGGCTCAGGCTGGCTAGCATCCGACACTTACTACACGTGGCTGGCTATAGTCATTTAGACAGCTGGTGATCATCTGCAGTGGCATAAGGGAGAAACAAACAAAAAAACAAAAAATCAGGGAATTTTTAAAGGAAAAAAGAAAAATACAAAAGGACGATTTGGGTAAGGGGTTACAGGAAAAAAAGAAAAGAAAAGAAAAGGAAGATGAAGGCAGGGTAACCGGAAGAATGTCATGAACTGGGAGGAAAAGGGAGGGCAGCCATCAAGCAGGGAAGAATTCCTGTGCGGGGCCTGAGGTCCCAAGACCATCACTTTTTCGTAGTTAAATTCTGTCATTAGTAAAAGATTGGAAGACATTTAAATGTGTGGTGTATAATAATCAGCATTGTGGTGGGAGGTTTTTCCCTTTCTAAATGTTCTCTTTGAACTAAAAATGATCTGCTAAACTTAAGTACCTTCTTTATCATTGTAGAGAACTTCCCAAGATTCTGGCAATGGATGTGGAGCAATGGAACACAATGCAGGAAATAATCTAGAGGATGGTAAAAGACAGCACTTTCCATAAACTCTTATTGTTCTAAATTTGACGTTCTCACCAGAAATACAGAAGGCACAAAAATTTGAATCATACTGTCTGCTGGGGCAACAGATCAGGCTTTAAAGATAACTTCAGGCATGAAGAGATTCAAACTTCGGAGAGTATATTCAGAGAAGAAAAAAATACACACATACACTGAAATCAGGATCTTATGTATTTCTGCACCATCGTTTCTGGATTAACACTCTGAGATAAATGCTTACTGAGGCAAGATGTTTTCCAAGCTAATTTAGAGTCTCACTGCCTCCATTGTCTGTCCCCTGCCCCCAGGCAAGACACAAAAGCACTGGGAACAAGTTAACCCAAACAAAGCGCTCCTGATCCAGGCTTGAGAAAACAAAGACTCAAGTGGAAGGGTTCTGTGCTATCAAATGGTTACTCTGGGCACTGACTGTCACACTGAGTGTAAAGGACTGAAAATGCAATGAACGCAGCCATAGTGTGGTGTTTCACGCTGAAACAGCTCCCTGGCAGGCGTGTTCCAACAGAACCCAAGTTCATGACCTTAACTAAATGACTTCTATAAAGAATTAATTAAAGAATTTCTTCTCCTCATTAATTTTGAAATGCATTTTATTTACTCAATTACCCATGGATACATATTAGTATTTTAGAAGTAAAACAAGTAAAAGAATGATTTGCAAACACATAAATAAGCTACATATGCCTTTCCTAGGAGACTTCTGTTTCTCTTGTTCATACATACATTTCTGAGGATAAGTAAGAATATAACTAAAAATTTCACCTGAGGCTTAAGATTGAGAATTTTCTCTGTTCTCCAGTTAACTTTTGTATTCAAAGTGCAGGCTTAACTTTATTCAACAGGAATTATTTTTTAAAAGTGAACACTTTCTGTGTCTGCCATAGGTGTTCCAGTAACAAATCATACTTACTGGTAAAAAAATAACACACTATCTTAAACTTCTAATAGAATTATTCTCAAACATGACTTCTCCACATCATAAATCTCCTAAAATGTATTTTTAAAAAGTATTTGCTGCTTAAGGACTAGCTTAAAATGCTATGGTAAACAATAACTTTAGAAAGGGTGCAATGGCATGAAATCAATCGATGATCTATTTTTTAAATTCTGAAACATCTAGGAAACACTGCTATAACAGCTCTGTCAAAGCCTACGTTGGCAGGGACAAGTTGCAAGGTGAAAGTTTACAAGTATGTACACTCATTTAGTGATGTATTAACACCCAGCAAGAGGCGCATTGCAGAATGAGTATGTAGAGGAGGGCAATGCAGAAAGGAATATGAGTCTATGTCTTGTCAGAAAATAACTGGTGCCTCCCTTATGCTATTAGGGAAGAAGTAGGTTTCATGAAACAGCTTGCTTTAAGAGTTACATGAAGAAATGTGGATGGAAGGACAGTCAAGAACCCAAAAGCAGTGGTTACCCCAGAAGAAGGTAACAAAGTTAAGACTTGACCTTTTTTCATCTACCGTTTAGTGCCTTTTGAATTCTGTACCATGGGCATGGAACACTGACTGAAAAACATTTTTTTAAGCTGAATTCATAAGTAAAGATATTCATTTCAATCTGGTTCAACAAGATTACATGGCTATTAACTGCCAGGAACATTGCAAAGCAATAATCATACATATATGAATACCACAATCATTGCCTTCAAAAAACCCAAGGCAGTGGGTGAGACACAGGAGCCGGCCAGTTGTTCACACCTCCAAGACAAGGATAAGGATAATAGCATTAAATGGACAGAACACTGGAGTTCAGGGAAGAACACCTAAAAATACTTCAGCATTAGGGGACCAGGAGGGTTTTCCAGGGTGCTAGACTACTCTGGCACTTAACAGTCCACCGCCAGGAAACACTGTGAGCTCTGAATAGGTGCAGTGTGCCAAGATAATGCCCCTTGGCCCTGGAAGAGCTAAAGTCCCAGTCTCCTTGGTCTACTCCTGATGTGATACACGCCATTGTCATTTTGTGTGTGCATGTTATGAAGTGAGGAGTCTGGGAGTTGTTAGTTCAAGCCCACAGGATGGTGTTTCTAGAAACATCAGAATGGTGGCAGTACTAAGGGAGAAGGGGAAAAAGGGAGGCTGAGTGAGAGAATCATCACAATATTTCATGGGAAAAACAATTCCTGAGCCTCGCTAGCAGTGGGGACAAACAATGGGAGACAGTTTTGCACAGATTTTCAGGAGGTAAGACCAACAGGTCTTAATGACCAAAAGAAGGTGGGCAGTGAAAGAAGAAGGGTGTCCAGGACAGCAGGTATGCACGTCAGGCATCAACAGTAAGAGCCATCATCATGGGTTATATGCCCATGACAATGACATGCACAGCATGTCCAACATTCTGTGTGTTATTTAACCACATTAATGTTGCCCATTTTATAGACAGGAAGATTGATATTCAGAGATGTTAAGAAATTTAACTAAGGTCATGGCTCATCAAAGTGACAGGTCTGGTATTTGGGCCCAAGACTGTTTGATTCACGATTCAGACTCTGAATTTCTGAACAATTATGCATCCTGGAGAATATAGCTTGGAAGAGGGCCTCCCCAATATATTGTTCTGTGTAAAATAGTAATAATGATGGTTGTAGATAATGCTTACTGTGGGCTAACCCTGTACCAGGCACTGCTCTAAGTACTTTTCTTGCATTGTTTCATTTGATCTATAGTATCCCCAGGGAAGCACCATTATTATTCCCATTTTACAGAAGGTAAAACTATAGCACAGAGAAGTTTTTTTTTTTTTTTACTTTTTTTTTTTTACTATTTATTTTGGTATCTTTAACCTACAGTTACATGTGCAATATTATGGTGATTAAACTACCCCCTTCATCAGGTCCCCCCCACCAACCCTATTATAGTCACTGTCCATCAGCATAGTGAGATGAGAATCACTACTTGTCTTCTCTGAGTTGTACAGCCCTCCCCATGCCCCCTTTACCTTACGTCTGCTAATCGTAATGCCCCTTTTACCCTCTTATCCCTCCCTTCCCACCCTTCTCCCCCAGCCCCTTTCCCTTTGGTAACTGTTAGTCCGTTCTTGGGTTCTGTTAGTCTGCTGCTGTTTTGTTCCTTCAGTTTTTTTCTTTGTTCTTATACTCCACATATGAGTGAAATCATTTGATACTTGTCTTTTTCGGCTTGGCTTATTTCACTGAGCATAATACCCTCTAACTCCATCCATGTTGTTGCAAATGGTAGGATTTGTTTTCTTCTTATGGCTGAGTAGTATTCCATTGTGTATATATACCACCTCTTCTTAATCCATTCATCTACTGATGGACACTTAGGTTGCTTCCATTTCTTGGCTATTGTAAATAGTGCTGCAATAAACATAGGGGTGCATCTGTCTTTTTGAAACTGGGCTGCTGCATTCTTAGGGTAAATTCCTAGGAGTGGGATTCCTGGGTCAAATGGTATTTCTATTTTGACTTTTTGGGGGAACCTCCATACTGCTTTCCACAACGGTTGAACTAATTTGCATTCCCACCAGCAGTGTAGGAGGGTTCCCTTTTCTCCACATACTCGCCAACATTTGTTGTTGCTTGTGTTTTGGATGTTGGCCATCCTGACTGGTGTGAGGTGATATCTCATTGTGGTTTTAATCTGCATTTCTCTGATGATTAGCGATGTGGAGCATCTTTTCATGTGCCTGTTGGCCATCTGAATTTCTTCTTTAGAGAAGTGTCTATTCATGTCCTCTGCCCATTTCTTAATTAGATTATTTGCTTTTTGTTTGTTAAGGTGCATGAGTTCTTTCTATATTTTGGATGTTAACCCCTTATCAGATACGTCATTTATGAATATATTCTCCCATACTGTAGGATGTCTTTTTGTTCTACTGATGGTGTCTTTTGCTGTACAGAAGCTTTTCAACTGGATATACTCCCATTTGTTCATTTTTGCTTTTGTTTCCCTTGCCCGGGGGGATATGTTCATGAAGAAGTCGTTCATGTTTATGTCCAAGAGCTTTTTGCCTATGTTTTTTTCTAAGAGTTTTATGGTTTCATGACTTACATTCAGGTCTTTGATCCACCTTGAGTTTACCTTTGTGTATGGGGTTAGACAGTAGTCCAATTTCATTCTCTTACATGTAGCTGTCCAGTTTTTCCAACACCAGCTGCTGAAGAGGCTGTCATCTCCCCATTGTATATCCAAGGCTCCTTTATCAAATATTAATTGACTGTAGGTGTTTGGGTTAATGCTTGGATTTTCTGTTCTGTTCCACTGGTCTGTGGGTCTGTTTTTGTGCCAGTACCAAATTGTCTTGATTACTGTGGCTTTGTAGTAGAGCTTGAAGTCAGGGACTGTAAGTCCCCCAGTTTTATTCCTCCTTCTCAGGATTGCTTTGGCTATTCAGGGTCTTTTCTGGTTCCATATGAATTTTAGAATTATTTGTTCCAGTTCATTGAAGAAAGCTGTTGGTAGTTTGGTGGGGATTGCATTGAATCTGTAGATTGCTTTAGGTAGTATAGCCATTTTGACAATATTTATTCTTCCTAGCCAAGAGCATGGGATGCATTTCCATTTGTTAGTGTCTTCCTTAATTTCTCCTAGGAGTGTCTTGTAGTTTTCAGAGTACAGGTCTTTCACTTCCTTCGTTAGGTTTATTCCTAGGTATTTTATTCTTTTAGATGCAATTGTGAATGGAATTGTTTTTCTGATTTCTCTTTCTGTTAGTTCATCATTAATGTATAGGAAAGCAACAGATTTCTGTGTGTTAATTTTATATCCTGCAACTTTGCTGAATTCAGATATTAGTTCTAGTAGTTTTGGAGTGGAGTCTTTAGGGTTTTTTATGTGCAGTATCATGTCATCTGCAAATAGTGACAATCTGACTTCTTCTTTACCAATCTGGATGTCTTGTATGTCTTTGCTTTGTCTGATTGCCGTGGCCAGGACCTCCAGTACTATGTTGAATAACAGTGGAGAGAGTGGGCACCCCTGTCTTGTTCCCGATCTTAGATGAAAAGCTTTCAGCTTCTCACTATTAAGTATGATGTTAACTGTGGGTTTGTCATATATAGCCTTTATGATATTGAGGTACTTGCCGTCTATACCCATTCTGTTGAGAGTTTTAATCACGAATGGATGCTGAATTTTGTCAAATGCTTTTTCAGCATCTATGGAGATGAACATGTGGTTTTTGTTCTTCTTTTTATTGATGTGATGGATGATGTTGATGGATTTTCGAATGTTGTACCATCCTTGCATCCCTGGGATGAATCCCACTTGATCATGGTGTATGATCCTCTTGATGTATTTTTGAATTTGGTTTGTTAATATTTTGTTGAGTATTTTTGCATCTACATTCATCAGGGATATTGGTCTGTAATTTTCTTTTTTAGTGAGGTCTTTGCCTGGTTTTGGTATTAAATAGAAATACCAAATTTTGGCTTCATAGAAAGAGTTTGGAAGTATTCCATCCTCTTCTGTTTTTTGGAAAACTTTAAGGAGAATGGGTGTTATTTCTTCTCTATATGTCTGGTAGAATTCAGAGGTGAATCCATCAGGTCCGGGGGTTTTGTTCTTGGGTAGTTTTCTGATTACCGATTCAATTTCGTTGCTGGTGATTGGTCTGTTTAGTTTTTCTGTTTCCTGCTTGGTGAATCTTGGAAGGCTGTATTTTTCTAAGAAGTTGTCCATTTCTTCTAGGTTTTGGAGCTTGTTAGCATATAGATGCTCATAGTATTCTCTTATAATTCTTCGTATTTCTGTGGGGTCTGTCGTTATTTTTCCTTTCTCATTTCTGATTCTGTTTATGTGTGTGGATTCTTTTTTTCTCTTAATGAGTCTGGCTACGGGTTTATCTATTTTGTTAATTTTTTCAAAGAACCAGCTTTTGGTTTCATTGATTTTTTCTATTGTTTTATTCTTTTCAATTTTATTTATTTCTTCTCTGATCTTTATTTTGTCTCTCCTGGTGACTTTGGGCCTCATTTGTTCTTCTTTTTCCACTTTCAATAATTGTGTCTTTAGACTGCTCATTTGGGAGTGTTCTTCCTTCTTTAAATAGGCCTGAATTGCAATATACTTTCCTCTTAGAACTGCCTTCGCTGCGTCCCACAGAAGTTGTGGCTTTGTGTTGTTGTTTTCATTAGTCTCCATATGTTCTTTGATTTCTATTTTGATTTGGTCGTTAACCCATTGATTCATTAGGAAAATGTTGTTAAGTCTCCATGTATTTGTGAGCCTTTTTGATTTCTTTCTGAAATTTATTTCTAGTTTTATACCTTTGTGATTTGAGAAGTTGGTTGGTAGATTTTCAATATTTTTGAATTTACTGAGGTTCTTTTTGTGGCCTAGTATGTGGTCTATTCTGGAAAATGTTCCAGCACAGAGAATTTTTAAGTAACTTGCCCAATTTTCCACAGGTAGTCAGACCATAGAATAAAACACCGAAAGCTTAAACATGTATCTTGTCATTTCCCCATAAAAACTTACTGAGTATCCATAAGACTTTGTGAAAGACTGAATATCAATAAGACTTGATAAAATGGGCGGATGCTCAAGGATGATTTCCTTGAATTAAGTGGTCACAGAAACACATCATGATACTGGCTTATAAAACAATGAAAGAGGCACAAAACACTCTTCCAGAAGAGTGTATATGTTTACTTTGTATCCTTCTTACATTTGAATTCCTCATCATGCTAGATTAACCACAGATGGAGGCTTTATATT
Organism: Phataginus tricuspis; assembly: GCA_029783875.1. NCBI lineage: Eukaryota > Metazoa > Chordata > Mammalia > Pholidota > Manidae > Phataginus > Phataginus tricuspis. Next base: position 1,902,170 of record JAQQAC010022866.1, on the reverse strand, counting down.
TAATGTCTGAAAAGAGGAAGGGAAAAAGGAATGCACCAAAGCGTAGGATATGTAGGAGATGGGCAATGATTTTATTACAAATATCTTTGTTCCCAACTGTTAAAATCAATATTTTTGTAGTGACCCTTTCTTGGTGAATAAGCTACAGAGAAGGAAAATGCACCTTTGAAATCCATTCAGGCACACACACTTTACTGTGGAGTGCATACATTCTAAATTTGAATACTATGTCATTTAGTAGAATGAAGTAAATTTTCTTCTATTCATACAACAGACTCCTCCTCCACTGCCCCAATACTTGGGATTATCTATTTTTACTTAGAGAAAAAAAAGCAGTGCAATTTAATACAAAGAGTTAATAGCCAACCTGTAAAGCAACTATGATTCTATGTCATTGCCAGCTGTGGATCTAACATTATTTTTTTGAAAGACATCTCTGTTTTAGGCTTAGGAATAGCTCACTTTAAGTTTCCATTTCAAGGGAATTGGGCCACTAGGTCATATGCCCTGTAAATTGTAAAGTAATCCAGAGGCGCCAGAAGGGATAGGAACTTCTAATAATCTGAGTGCTATTATACAGTGATCATTCCCAAAAATGTTAGCACCAGATACCTAAGTCAGCAATGATGCTGGTCAGGATTCGTTTATTATTTTACTATGATCAAATGATGCAATTTCATTACTGATTCATGCTATATACATGGGGCACAAAGTTATTATCTTTTAAACGAAAACTCCCTCCAAGATGCTTCTGAGAAAGGGTGATGGTCAATGGGGAGGGAACCGGCAAGCGGTGTGAAACATCGAAAGGCTCCCGCTGTGGGTGGTTTTCCACAGCCTCTGAAGCAGGAAAGCCCCTGGGGCCCCACTTTCTCCAAACACCATTCATAGCCGCCCCGGCCAAGCGCTGAGCCCAGAGGGGCACGGGAAACATTCAGGGCATCTCTCAGCCCAGAACTTTCAATTTCTTAGAACAATAAAGTTGAGTTAAGCTGTTCTCTCTCCACCGTGTGGGAAACAGGGACTTGCTCACTTTCAGCAACCTGCTAGAAATGAGTTCGGGTGGCAGCGCCAAGCCTGCCTTTCTTGCACGCAAAACTGTCTAAATTCCCAGCCCTAGCTCCGTGCAAAGCAGAAGCCGAGCTATTCAAAGCTGTGCTGCCAGCTCCGGTCCAGCGCTTTCATCATGAATGCTTGAATGAATGAGATGGTTTTGTTTCTGCAGAGTTCACAACTTAACACAATGCCTAAACACATATTTTTCCAACCAGGGCTTTCCACATTCCACTTACTTTAGACCTGAACTTTTTTTTTTTTTTTATGAAATATGTACTTGTGAGAATATGCCCATGGTCCGGTGTTGCATACATTAAGATGTTTTCAACAAATATTTGTGACCGTCTAGCCAACACGAAGCGACGTGGGGGAAGCTAACCCATGGGCTGAGTGGGGAGTGCGGCTGTCCGCAGCAAGGGAAAGAGGGTTTCTCCTCCCATTGACAGAAGCTTGGAAAATTCGCTTTAGGCTTCTGTTCTTCCCAAACCTTGCCACAAGGACCACTGTACCGTGCAGCGGGTGAGCATGCGAAGTCGTCCCCGGGCCGCCGCGCCCTCACCGCGGAGTGCCCGAGGTCTAAACCTGCGGGGAAACGAGCCAGTTTGGTCACTTGGGGCACTGCGCAAAGATCGCGGTTTCAGAAGGCTCATCTGCGCCCCTCGGACGCCGTCTGCTGGGGCCGCGCGGGCGGGGCCCCTAACCCGGGACGGCTGGCCAGGGGCGCGCGGAGGCGTCTCCCCACTAGCCGATCTGGGCCGGGAGTGGCACCGAGGAGCGCGTGCCTTCCGGGCCGCGGCCGCCTGCTCTGTCTTTCCCTCCCCGGACAATGAGGGAGCCCCCAGAGAACGTCCGTCCCACTCATTCCCCGCGCCCGCTGCAGCCGGGGAACTGACGGCGGGACGCGGCGGCGGCTGCGCGGCTCATCCCCCCACCCCCCGGCCCAAGCCTCGCAGCCCCGCGCGGCTCGCTGCGCCGGGGCTCGGAAGCGCTGTGTCCTGGGTTCCAAACAACAGAGGGGGCTCCCCCGCGCCAGGGCTCGAGGAGTTTAAGGCCCCAGGTCGGGTGAGGGGCTGCGCCCAGCCGCGTGGCGTCCCCAGCCCGCCCCGGCTCAGCCCCAGAGACGCTTTCCACGGGCCGCGCGTGAGCCCCACGTGTCCGCTCCCGGGACGGAGGTGAAGCAGGATGCGCGCACCGACCTGAGAAGCGGCAAAGCCGCGGGCTTTGTCCCGCAGCCTCCCCGGCTCACCTCTCGGCTGGCACCGCGCCGCGACCCAGAGTAGCGAGGCCAGGAGCGCGACCCCCGTGCAGCCGTGCATCTCGCCGCCGCCGCTGGGGCTCAGGGAAGAAAGCCGCCGCGCGGGGACTCCGCAGAGCGCGCGTCTGCCCCCCTGCCCGCCGGCCCCTGGGACACACCCCCGCCGACCTCGTCCGCGCCGGCCCCTCCCCCCGGCCCCGGGAGACCCCTCCCCCAAGGGGGCGCCCTCCTCTGCGGGCGGGGACCCGCTGCTCCTGGGCAGTGCTCGAGCCGCTCGGGGTCGGCGCGCTGCCCAGGGCGACCCCTGCCTGGGGCTTGGGGGGCAGACCTACAGTGCCGCCCGGTCGGAGTTGGGGGGGGTGGAGAAAGGGGGCTGGGGAGGAAGAGAAAAGCTGCTGGAGTGGGCAGGGCGGTGGATTCCGAGAAAATATTTGCCCTACTGACCCGTCCCGCCCCCTGCGGCACTGCAGCCCCTGCCGGGCGGGGAGCATGGGGCGCACTGCTGAGACCCACGGCACCTCGCAGTCCAGGTGCCGGGCCGCCGCCAGCCTCGCTCGGCTTAGATCACGGCCCAGGCGGACCCTGCTTCGCTGACCAGCGTCCCTCTCCCTCCGGAGGTGGCCGGGTCGAGCCTCCCGCTCTGGATGGGACCCAGGCCTTAGCTGACCAGCCTCCTCCCTCTGCTGTTGGCAGTGGTTTTTGTGAAGATTTTTCTGAAGATTGAGTTGTAACTTGTTTCTTGCTTTGTCCAAAGAAGGGAGCTTGGGCTTATTATTGTTAGTTTACCCTTATGACTGGAGAAAGAGGTCTCTTTTTACTTTTTGCAAGTTTAATCTTAACACGACACTTCAACTGCTTTGTTCTTTTTTTTTTTAACTACATCTGGTCCGAGTTAAAGAATTTTTAATTTCCTCCGAATTGTTTTATATTAAAAGTGTTCATAATACTATGCAGATCTCATGTTCTCACAATACAAACACACAAGATGAAAGTCCCTTATTGCAGCTCCATGCTTTCATTTTCTTTCTTTTTTTTTTTTTTATGCCTGTTAGGTTAATACTCTCATCTCAGTTGTGTCAATTTGATAACTTTACCAATTCCAGTTTTTCTAAAGACAGCTCCTTAAACACTTAATGAGTTAAATATCATTATAATATTAGCAATTTTTTTTTAATCATGAGAGTACAGAACATAAAGGCAGAATTTGGTCCTGTAAAAAAGATGCAATAGAGTTAGGTGAGAAGGTACTCATCGCAGCACCAAATTTAAAAATCAAGCACTGTTAACTACTAAAATATTTAAGTATTCAAGTATTAAATGTTTAACTATCAAATAAATTATGTAAATTAAATGTTTAATAAGTCATCAAGTATAATCATTGCTGTATTTAAATACAGAATTGCAATTATTTCTGCACGGAAATAACTGTAAACATCATACACACACGCATATATACACATATATATATGCGTGTGTGTGTGTGTGTCTTAAGTGCGTTCATGTAGATTATCTCATTTTCTTCCTAATCCTGTGATACCAGCAGATAGTTACCATGTGTGAAGAATGAGGAAATCGGGGGAGTAAAGATCCAGATGTCAGCAAAAGTTCAGCGAAGAACTAGCCCCCAGATCTGATTTCTGATTCAAACTTCTCTACATTATTGCACTGAGACCAGGAGGGTGAGATCAAAGGCAACAAGACGAATCAAATGGGCTCATCTGTCTCCCCATGACCTGGTTTCTAGAAATTCAGTCAAACCTAATCTTTAAACTGCAGATGGGGAACTCATGCTTGTGATTTAGGGAAGCAAAGGGTCAGCACATTTGGGGAGTGAATAGGAACTGTCAAAAGTTGCGAGTTGGCACAACTTGTCACTGCTCAAAATTAAACAGCTAGATTTCAGCAGAAGAAAAAGCTTTAGGAGCCAATTTAATGGACAAGCTTGGATAAGATGGAAGAGTAAAAATGTCACACTTCTATGTGCCTTGTAAAAGCCTGCAGTACAAATGCTCCCATTCTTTAGCACGCTTCAAAGTATCTAAAGTAGCTACAACACCATGAAAATTCAGGGGTGATGTGATTTCAGATAAAAATGATATAAGAATCTCCCTGTTTTGTGAAAAATAGAAACTCAGCTCAACCAGGCATACCAAGATACTTGCCTGAAAGTCACCTATATAACAAACCATGAGAGTGCCTAAATGCTAAGCAATAGTTATATAGTTAAGTAATTTACAGTAAACCAATGTGGTAGGCTATTATGTAGCCATTTTTAAAGTCTGAGATTTTTTAAATTGGCAAAACAGTGTGATAAGTGAGAAAAGCAAAATTCCAAATAATATGGGCATTCCTATTGTAATTACATAAAATAAACACATATGCAAATAAACTAGAAGGCAGCATACAGAAGGAAAGGGTTGTGTTCAGCTGATAAGAGGGCAAGGGGTGGTGTGCACATTGCAGGTGGTGATAAGGAACCTGGACTGAGCTCAGACATGGCTCACATTGTTCCCCCTCGCTTAACTAGGAGCTGCATCTTGGGCAAGTTTCCTTGTCTGTAAAATAGAGATAATAATACTGCCTACTTAATTCAATCAGTCAATAAATTCTTTTTGAATCACAGTTAAGTGCTAAGCACTAAGGATTTACCATTAAATGAGACAGACTATTATGGTTCTCACCTGTGTGGAACATTGAGCCTGGCAGTTACGGCAGAAAAAAGTAAACAAAAAAAATTGCAAATGTAGTAAGTTCTGTAAAGGAAACAACAGGTTGCTCAGATAGAGGATCGGTATCAAGCATCAATGGGCAGTTTGGGGAGGGTTTGCTGAGAAAGTTTGCAGTAAGGATTAAATGAGCCAATGTCTGTAATCACCATCACATGTTAGGCTCTGCCTAGCACATGTTAAATGTTCAATAAACACTAATTATTATTTCAAAAAATTTTCTAATACTATTATGTTTTTCAATTAAAAGAAAAAAGAGAAGTCCATTATGAACATTTTCAGAATGAGAGCTCAGTGCAGACAGGCTAGATCACAGCTTTTCAAAACCATCTGGGGGACCTTTTGAAATACAGATTTGGATGCAGTAGGTCTGGGATGAAGGCCCAAGATTCTGTGTTTCTAACAAGCTCCTAGGATCATGATGCTGTTGGTAGGCAGAGTACACTTTGAGCAGTAAATCTATGTTTCACTTATTCTTGATTTGCCTGCAAAGTGGAATCAATGGAGGAATTTAGAATTTGTTAATTTAAATTTTAATTGAAATTTTAAAAAGTACTGATGCTGATTTATAGCCCCAGAGATTCGGATTCAATTGGTATGAGGTGCAGCCTAGACACTGAGATATTTTAAGGCTCCATAGGTAATACTAATGTGCAAGAAAATTTGAGAAACACTGGGCTAGACAGACTGGCTTCTACATGGAAGGCTGGTCCATTGGTGGTCATTGGTGGCTGGACAAGTAGGAGGATCCAGCCTCAGAGAAGTGTGGTTATGGGCAAGAAGAGAAAGCTCAGCCTGGCAAGTGTTTTTCCTGCATGGCCCACATAGGAAGGACCCAGCCACGATGTTCTCTGGAGGCTTGGTGCAAGCAAGGCTGTCCCATAATTCTAAAGGAATTGAGGTTCTAGGCAGGAACTTGAGCATAGAAACATCATGCTAAGACATAGGAATTAGGCTTGCAATATAAAGCTGGGGCTTGGTTTTAGGGGAAGAGGTGAGGGGTCAGTTACTAAAATTTGATTTTACAGTGCCCAGTTCTGATCCAGGACAAAGCTAATGAGGCTGGCTTAAGGCCCCATGGCAACAAATAAGGTTTTAGGAGACCAAGCCTGAGAGGTGGCAGGATGAGGAGACAAAGTAGGCAAATTAGGGCTGTAGGCATAGTAATGGCACCCCAAAGATGTGCATTTCCTAATTGCTGGAACCTGTAAATACATTATGTCACATGGCAGAATGGACTTTGCTGATGTGATTAAATAAGGACTTTTTCCTATAAGTTTATATATGTATTCATAGTCCTAAACTGGAACCAAGCCATGTGTCCAACAGGAGAATAGATTTAGGAATTGTGGTATATTTTACAAAGGAATGATCCTTGACAATAAAACAGAGTGAACCATTGACTCACAACACAAATGATTTTCAAAAACATCATATTAAGTGAAAGAAGCCAGACACAAAAGAGCATTGTGCAATTCCATTTAGATGAAGTTTAGCAATACACAAAATAAATCAAAAGGACACGGTCATTGTCTATTGAAAGAGTGAAAACTAGCCAGAAAGAAGGGGCTAGAAAGGAACTTGTAGGATGGAAATGTTCTGTATCCTGATTGAGGTGTTGGTGGTATGGGTATAAACATTTACCAAATTCACTCAATCATAGAGATCTAGTGTCTGTGCATTTTTCTATATAAATAAGGATATTGAAATGATGTGGTTTTCCTGGATTATCTGGGGGTGGGGGCCAGTGTAATCCCAGAGGTCCTTACAAGTGAAAGAGGGAGGTAGGAGGAATTCAGTGTGAGGGTTCTTCCTGCCACCACTGGCTTTGATGATGGGGCAGTGGGCTGTGAAGAATGTGGCAGCTTCTACATGCTGGAAAGGCAAGGAAAGAGTCTCCCTTAGAGCTTCCAGAAAAAACAAGCTCTGTGGACACCCTGATTTCTGCCAAATGAAAGTCCATTTTGGACTTCTGACCTCCACAACTAAGGTAATAAACTTGTGTTGTTTGTAGCCACTATGTTTGTGCTAATTTCTTATGATAGCAATAAGGAACTAATATGTTAGATAAGAAGTGGAGATGATGTTGGGAGAAATAATAAGCAACTATATTGCAATCTACACATACTAAAGATTCCCTACATGTCAGTGATAAAGGAAAGGACAGAAAAAGGAAGAATTTGAAGAAAGTATGTGGATTATTAGGGAGAAGAGGAAGAATAGGTTTCAGAACACAGTGGCAGGGGAAAACTTGGGGCCTGGGGAGGGACAGGATTGCTATTATGAGGTTTATAAATTTTGGTCTTTATGCAAGGGCTGGTGTGCTCTAAACTCTGGGAACAATTGGGCAAAGCAGTTATAAAATGATAGGCAGGATCTGTTTATAGCCTTAAGTGATAGATGTCTATCTGCCTCCCCAAATCTTCTGAGAACCTGCACCCATGGAGCTGTAATTCTAGCCTCCCTTGCAGCTAGGCACAGATCTGTATTAGTCTGCTTAGGCTGCTATAACAAAACACCGCAGCCTGGGTGGCTTAAGCAACAGAAATTTATTTTCTCACAGTTCTGGAGGCTGGAAGGCCAAGATCAAGGTTCTGGCCTGTCTGGTTCCTGGAGAGAGCTCTCTTCCTGGCTTACAGACAGCCACCTTCTTCCTATGTCCTAATTCAGCCTTTTCTCACATTTTTGGATATGGAGAGAAAGACCTCTGGTACCTGTTCTTATAAGGACACTAATCTTATCGGATCAGGGCCCACCCTTATAACCTCTTTTAACCTTTATTACTTCCTTAGAGGCCCCATCTCCAAATGTAACCACAGTGGGGGTAGGACTTCAACATGTGAATTTTGAGAGGACAAAAATCATTCAGTTCATAACAGACTCTGACTAGGTTCAGGCCACATATACTTAAGCAGGATCTTAAGCAGAGGTGAAGTGTGTAACGTCACGCATCCTTTGATTGAAAACTTCCCTGACCCACATGTTGGGTCTGTCCCCTTTCACCGACTTAAACTAGATGTTGTTCCACCTTGCGGCTTCAACTTCACGGGTGCAACCACTCCTGGAGAGTGGCAAAGCAATAAAACAGAAGAAAAGTGAAGAATTTTGTGAAACAGAGCCACCTTGCTTGGGCCAATAAACTTTTCTCTTCCTTTAACTGTTTGAGTTAGGTTTTTCACTTGAAACTGAGTCCTGATGCATTTTTGTTGTTGTTGTTGTTTTAGTATTGTTATACCTTCCATTACACAGAATGTCGTGTCACATGGAATGTCAGGTAAACTCTGCTTTCTGATGCTTAATGGTTTTTTAAAGGGCTTATGGTATTTGACATTTATAAATCTAAGTTTCTAGAGAATAACTTAAAAATACATTTAAATAGAATTTAACAAGGATTTCACACAAGAAAAATTAGTGGTAAAAATAATGCAGGAATCAGACTGCCTGGGACCCAATGGTAGCTCCCACATGCACTTGACTGGGTGATATTTGGAACAGTATTGAACTTTCTTAGCTTCACTTTCCTCATCTGTGAAATGAGAGTTATGTAGAAGACCTACATGAAAAGGTGAGAATCAAGGTTCTTAGCATAGCGCCTGGCATCAAATAAAGTATCCAATAATAGCTTTCTTCCATTACCATCATCACACATGGATTAGGAAGTGATGTTGTACAACTACTATAAGACTACAATGAAGATTTGTCTGCATGGGTCTATAATAGGCAGTTGGATGGATGCATGCAAAGGGATAAATTATCATTCTCCTTATTTACATGGCAGAAGCACAGGAGACCTCAAGGAGAAATGGAAACTAGGAAATAACATCTTCTTGAAACCTAAGTAGTAGATTGAGATTAAAATAAAATAGCGCCCAATTTTAGCAAAACCCAAAAAGATGTTTTCAAAAAACTTTGGCAGGGAACTGGGCATTAGGGAAGTTGGCAAGTGTGCTTTTTCTTTCATCAAGGAAGAGGAAACCAGATTATGGGGAGTCTGGAAGACAGCTGTTCACAAGGACATGTAAACAGCATTTGTCCCTGGGACCCTGCAGGATGTCCCCACCTACTGGGTATTTGTAACAATAAAAACCTTTAACCAGAAAATTAGACTTTGAAATCAAGTTTGCAATAGTAGCAGTACACTAGAAACATATAGCTGGATACCAGTTATCTGAAAAGTAAGAAATAGACATTTATAAAGATACTTAGGTGTGGCTTTCTCCACTCTGGCTTGGGAGAAGACCCTTACAAACCATCAGTATTACTGTTGCTTTCTTTTGTTTTTATTAAGTTGTCTTTCTAGTCACCCCTGATGGAGGCAAATATTCAACAATAGTATGTACTTTCTGTTCTCTAATCACTTCTGTTCTCTATGTTTGCCTCAAGTTCCCATCTCTTGTCATTTTATGGCATTCCAGGTCTTTCATTAAGAAGCCAATTAGTAGTCAAATAACTCGTAAATCTACAATAGTCTAGTGACAGAAATAAGGAGGTCAGTACTAAGAAATAGGATTTGCTGGAGGAATGAACAGCATTCTTTCATCAAAAGATCCTTAACAGAATGCAGTAATTAATCCTGGAAGGTAACATTGATTATTGGTAAGTCAGAAGGCCTAAGATTAAAATTGTGCTTCTGGGAAATATTAACTGGTGACTCCTGGACAGATCAATTACCTTCTTTCGCCTCAGTGTTCCTCTCTAAAATCTGAATAACATCTTTTACTGGAAATAGTAGTTACTACCTCTAGTGACAGTAATTAATAATAACAGCTACTATATATTGAATCGTAAAAGTGTACTTTATACCTGATATCTCACTTAAATCTCCAATTCTTGCTCTCTCCGAACTGCATCATAGCAGCTAAATGAGGCTGGAAAACCACTCTGACCAATCTCTTCAACTTATGACCACAGTTATTAAAACTGCCTTGTAGAACTGCCTGGCAATCACACTACCTGCTCTAAACTGTTTTACTTTCCACTGAGTAAACCCATCCTTTCAGAACTCAGTGGCATTTCCCTCTGGCTGGGATGCCCAATCCTTCCTTTTCCTACCTGTTGAATTCCTGGTCATCCAAGACCCAACTCAAACACCTCCTTTCCGAGGTAGCCTTCTGTGATTGTTCCAGTACTCAAGGGCCACTTGTTCCTTTTGTACCACCAATGTACTTTGTAGCACAATCTTCACTGTAACCATTCTGTTGATTTTATTAACGTATTTTTCTCATTAGACAAGGAACTCATTCTCCCTTTTCATTTTGTCTTAACACTTCCCACAGTGTCTGAAAAGACAAATATTTGTTGAATATGGCAACAATGTTGTATTCAACAATATGGAACAATGTTGTTCAGTTCTTGTGTATGTGCTCTGTTCAAGCTTTCTCCTAAACATGTTACATAAGTTGCCTCAAAGTACTATCAGTATCCCAAGGTTGCAGAAGATAATGTAAACTAATAAGTATAAACAGAATTCTGGTTTACAAGCAACGAAAACTGACTCTGGCTGCCTTAAAAAATAGACAAGTTAATTGGCGAGGTATCAGTGGAGTGGATAGAATGCAGTTCTCAGAATCCACGGGATCCTGGAGACCACACAGGAACCAAGAGAGTTCCAGATGCTAGGCAATAGTACTGGGGCCAAGGTCACCATGAAACCCATGCAGCTGACGCAGCCTATGGCACGGTGAGCCCTTTGATCATCAGATACTCACTTCATCTTTGTTTCATTAACTCAAGGTCCAAAGCATGGGGAACGAGTGACTGACTGGCTGAGCTTAAATTGTGTCCCAAGGTGGGGGTAGAAGAGGCCTTGACCCCTTCTCCTCCACAGTAGGAAACAGCAGTGAGAAAAGGGAAAGGAGGTTTTACGCAATGGAAAAGCACCCCAACAAGAGCATGAGTGCCAAGAGGGAGAGACAGTGACCAAACTAGCAACTGTCTTCCAGGTCGTCGGGAAGAGCTTTATGGAAAGAGTGATTTTAAGAGTCATTGAAGAGTCAATGTAACTTGAAAAAGCAGAACAAAAAGTAAAAAGTTGTGGGAACAGCTTAAGCAAAGCAACAGAGATGAGGTTAGATGTGTTTGGCTGGGGTGGGGCCACAGACAGACTGGGACAGAAGGTGAGGGTCTCCTCAGATCCGCTCCATGCTGGGCCAACCAGGCCCGGCCACGGGCTGCTGGGCCCTCTGCTCTGGACTCTTCTCACAGCTGCTAGGGTTTCACCTCCTCCTTGTATGTTTGGCTGAAACACCATGCTGCCCCGTGCAAGATCTGGCCCTAAAGCAGCTCCCGAATGGGACAGATGATGAAATGCAGACGTGGAGGGCAGTTTACATCCCCTGGGCAATTTTGATCAGTAAAAAATAGAAGATGAAGGGAGCCAGACTGAGAAATTCCTTGGGTTTCTCTCTGCCGTATTCTGCGTGAAGCCCTGGCCCTTGCAGCCGGCTCAGAGAAGTTCAGAGTGCAGACACACCTGTCAAGCGTCTTATGAGTTCCTTTCACTCTTCATGACACAGTACCAGCACCTTACACCTCACTCTGTGTTGCTTCCTATCTCTCCTTCCTTTTCTCTGCATTCTCTGTTGCCATGGATTTCACTTTTCAAATAAAGTATCAGCATTTTAATCTTTGCTTCAGCATCTGTCTATGGAGAGAGTGGGATAAGAACAAACCCTCTTGGATGGAGCAATTAATGAGAAGTAGGAAACAGGCTTAAAGCTACTGCAATGAGGCCACATGTGTAGGAAGACATTTGAGCTCGAAGCAGAGGTGATGCGAAATTATGAATTCTTAAGCAGAGAGATAACAAGACCAAAACCTTTCTTAGGAAAATCTACATGCTAGCAGTCAACAGACAGAGTGGAATCAAAGAGAAATGGAAGGTAGTTGACTAGGATAGTAATGGGGGTTGAGGTGTGGAGGACATAGGAGATGGGTGATAGTGGGAACAAAAAAGAAAGAAAATAAAATAAGATTTCAAAGGAAGAAGTGTGACTTAGTAACTAATCTGATAAAGATGATAAGGGAAATTGGTGACCTCAAATTTTCTTTCTGAGAATGAAAAAACAGATTGGATGGGAAGGTGAGCCAATGGAAGAGGACCTAATGAGTGCAGCTGGCTGTTACAGTGCAGATGTTACCAGCTAGTCCAATGGAGATGTTTAGAAAATAGCTGTAAATTCAAGACAGATGGAGGGCTCAGTCTTTTCTGCATGATCACAAAGCCATGGATATAATCAAGCTCACAAAGTGCACCTGTTCAGAGAGAGATTGTCTTGAACTCAAGTGAAAACAAGGCAAGGAAAGAGAACTTCTGGTAGATGGTCAAAGTCCTTCATGAAAAGGAGGTACAGAATTGGTCCACTGAAGCTGGGAGTTGTAGTGAGGATAAAGGATGAAATAGTGGCACAGCGAGTATCCAAGGAGTCACAGAGAAGCTAAGTGTCACTCACTATACTGAGCATTTTCTATGTGGGCTGCTTGATCCTCCCCTGCAAGATAAACATTATTTCCATTTTATAGGTAAAACAATAGAAGTTCAGAGAGGTTAAGTAACTTGTTTAAAGTCACACAGTTAAAAAGTGTATCCGTTTTTACTATGTCACAAATCACCCCCAAACTTAATGGCTTGGAGCAATAACTATTCTTTTCCTCATGATGATTCTGTGCATTGGCAGTTTGAGTTGGCTCATCTGGGTGCTTTTTCTTCTGGCCTTTCCTGGGATATTTTGTGTGTGTATAGTCAACTTTAGGTTAAGGAAGTATGTGATTTAGGAGGAACCACAGGTGGGATGCATGGAGCAAAAACACAGGCGTCCACCATAGTCAAAGGATGCTAACAGATTCAGTGAATTAGAAAGCAGAACAAAACTAGAATTACAACAAACATCCAAATGAACAGAAATGGAGGGCAAATCTAGAGTGTGGTAGAGAGCAGCTGCCAACAGTCCATTATAATGATAAGAACTATTATAACTAACAGCTACTGAGTATTTGCAATGGGCCATGTATTGCTCTGAGGGCTTCTGTAAGATTAAATTATTTCATGTAATCTCCACAAGAACCCTATAAGACAGGTATGGTCATTAGCTTTATTTTCCCATGAGGAAACAAGCACAACATGCATAGCTGGCTTGACCAAGATGAAACCAGGAAAAGGGGTCATGAGTTTGGAATTTGGAAGAAAGGTTGGCATCTTGCCTGAAGGTTTCAGCCCTGGGCAAGTTCACTATGGATTCATGAGACTGAGAAATGACAACAGAATGTTCTTGGGATAAAAGGGTTTATACCTGGCTTATTCTCATGGCGGTAGGTTGAGCACTAGAATCACATCTGCACCCAGCAGTCTGCAGGTCCATAATCTACCTCCATCTCTGCCTCCACCCAGAGCACTGGGCAGAGCTCTTTATATAGTGACTCAATCAATAGTAGCTCATTGCTAATGGGTGTGGAAGCATTAGCCTGGCAGTAGGCCAATTACATCAACAGGTAGTTTAGGATCAGGGGAGGAGCCTGGCCATAGGAACTTCCGTTATTTTCCCCACAGTAGGATTTAGAGATTTCAGTGTCGGTTGTCTTATAATGAGTTCCAGGATATGATCACACTGAATGCTGACTAATGTAAAGAAAATTTTTCTAAAGGGAAAAAGGGCAGCAGTTATGAGTCTAAGATGCTGAAAGTCATAAACATGGTGTTGAAGTCAATAAGAATAATGATGATGGATAATAAGGCATAAAATAAAAAAAGAATTCAAACCAAGTCTTAAAAACTCCAGTGAAATACAGGATGTAAAATGTTTATACAATACCATGAAACAGAAAAAGACAACATGGGAGAGGACATATCATCAGGATATGCTCAGTTATATTGCAGTAACAAATAACTCCAAACCTTAGAATCCTAAAACAATAAAGGTATCATTTTCGAACATTGGTGGTTACCAGGGGCTCTTTTCACTTTTGTAACTCAGGGGTCCAAGCTGATGGAGGCTTCATTTCAACACACATTTCCATCATCACTGAGGCAGCAGCAGAAGCAAATAGCATACTGACTCTTAAAGATTCCATTTCCATTTTATTGGCCATGGTAAATCACATGGCCAAACCAAACCTCATTGAGATCCTCTAAGTGGAGGAGAACCAGAAATGCTTGGAGAAATAGTGATAATGACAACCACAGAGAAATTCTTGTGGACTATTCTAAGATATAGTGGGCAGACACTAGATAACAGCACAGTTATAGGGATCTCAGCTGAGCATGTAAATGGAATGGAAAGCAAGCAAGATGGGGATGGGTAGGGAGGCCAGTTTAGGTATGAGCAAGATCAAGCCAGGCTAGGGTCAAAATCAGTCAGGATTGCTCTGCAAAACGTAGTTGTGCAGATGGACAGTGCTACAAACAGGGAAGCTTATTATTAGAGACCCCCACTCTCTCCAATCCAGGAAACTCTATTCCATGTTAGGAGGGGGAGGTTCTTCTCCTTCTGGACCAGACATTCTCCAAGTCTATACTGGGACAAAACACTACCAATTTGAGGGATGGAATGTGAACTTCTCTAAGGGCTAGAGAGGCCTGAAGTAACAGAAGTGACCACAGCATGTTATTTCCAGAGCCCAGGTCTCTCTAGCTGGGCATGTGCCAGGGGCTCTGACTGAGACCAGTTGAAAACCAAATACTTCAACTGTTAATAGGCATCTAAGCTGGGCTTATCATGACAATTCTTCAGAAAGTTTAGCTTTTATATTTCCTAACAACTAAGACAAAAATGAATGTGCTAATTGCTATGTTGTTTTTCATTTTCTAATAAAAGAAGTCTGCACAGTGGAACATTTTCAAGTGTCAATAAATTTAAGAATGAATGTGTTGTTTGTGAATTGTAAATATAATGGACAATGTTTTTGGTTACAAGTTTCCAAGAGACAGTGCTATTTAAAAAGATTCTTGTATTAACCTTCCTTAGAGCCCAGGGTACAGCTTTGCATTTGTAACTCAGGGAGAGCTTTTAAAAAGGAAAGGACTTTTGAGATAATGAAGCCAGGTTTATTTGTTTTTTGATTCCCTACATTCCTCAGGTATTTAGAGCCTAAAGAATCTAGAAGAATGCACAGATTATTTTTCTACTTGATTGTCTTACTTGAATATCGGATGTTTCAAATGAGCCTGTTCCAGATTTCAGTCAGTTTATGCCTGAATTTTCTCACAACTACCAGCAAGGCATCAAGAATAGCAGAGCGTAAGTTATGCATAGCTCTATAACTCGCCCATAAAAAGCTATGGTCCTGAAATCCAGATGGAAGCAGGCACCAAAGTAGGCCTATTTCCATGAGAACCAGTGGTGCAAGGCAGACTTCTCCAATTTCAGCATTGACATCAGAGAAGAAAGAAAAACATATGTAGTGGGGAAAAATAAACAGATTTCAAGAGCAGAGCAGCATATGTCTTTCCTCTTTGAGTTAAGCCAAAAATGGCCTTGCTTCAAAGCCAGAAGGATAAGCTAAAAGCAGCCAAGGATTAAAAACAAAATAGCCCACATGAAGGGAAGGAAAAGAGAAATGTAAAGAAGGTCACATACCACATGTGCTGTCACAGTGTCACGACTTGTTCAAGGGGGGAGCTTAATCTACTCTCCCTTAAATTGCCAGCTTACTGGCAGGGTTTGTTTGAGATGTGTTTTTTAATTAAATAGCTGTTTTTCAGTAACACTCTACACAGGTTTGGTCCTCAGGAGCAGTTCAATTGGTAATCACTATTCATGAAAGGCTGGATTCTAATTATGAGATGAAGATTACATTTTATTAACTTAATAAGGACATTAGTGTCCTCCAAATTCTGTATATATGACCCTGGGTAGAAGTCACTGCTGGTTGTGACCCCACCAGTACTTATTTATTTTATAAATGGAAATTTGTACCTTTTGACCACCCTCACCCATTTCACCGCCACCTCCTCACCCACCCTGCCAACAACCACTGATCTGTTCACTATAAGTTTGGCTTTTGTTTGTATCTTTCTTTTATTTTGCTTTGTTTTTTCAAAATTCTACATATAAGTGAAATCATATGGTATTTGTCTTTCTCTTTCTGCCTTATTTCACTTAGCATAATACCCTCAAAGGCCATAACTGTTAGTGCAAATGACAAGATTCCCTTCTTTCTTTTTTTATTTTTTTACATGAGCAACATTATGTTTACTAGAGACTACCCCCAACATCAAGTCCCCACCACATACCCCATCACAGTTACTGTCCATCAGTGTAGTAACATGCTATAGAATCACTGCTTGTCTTCTCTGCATTGTACAGTCCTCCCCATGCCACCCCCTTACATTACGTCTGCTAATCATAATCCCCTTTATTTCTCCTTATCCCTCCATTCCCACCCATCCTCCCCAGTCCCTTTCCCTTTGGTAACTGTTAGTCCGTTCTTGGGTTCTGTTAGTCTGCTGCTGTTTTGTTCCTTCAGTTTTTTTCTTTGTTCTTATACTCCACAGATGAGTGAAATCATTTGATACTTGTCTTTTTCGGCTTGGCTTATTTCACTGAGCATGATACCCTCTAGCTCCATCCATGTTGTTGCAAATGGTAGGATTTGTTTTCTTCTTATGGCTGAATAATATTCTATTGTGTATATGTACCACATCTTCTTTATCCATTCATCTACTGATGGACACTTAGGTTGCTTCCATTTCTTGGCTATTGTAAATAGTGCTGCAATAAACATAGGGGTGCATCTGTCTTTTTGAAACTGGGCTGCTGCATTCTTAGGGTAAATTCCTAGGAGTGGAATTGCTGGGTCAAATGGTATTTCTATTTTGAGTTTTTTTTTAGGAACCTCCATACTGCTTTTCACAATGGTTGAACTAGTTTACATTCCCACCAGCAGTGTAGGAGGGTTCCCCTTTCTCGACATCCTTGCCAACATTAGTTGTTGTTTGTCTTTTGGATGGTGGCCATCCTTACTGGTGTGAGATAACATCTCATTGTGGTTTTAATTTGCATTTCTCTGATGATTAGTGATGTGGAACATCTTTTCATGTGCCTATTGGCCATCTTAATTTCTTCTTTGGAAAAGTGTCTGTTCAGATCTTCTGCCCATTTTTTAATTGGATTATTTGCTCTTTGTTTCTTGAGGTGCGTGAGCTCTTTATATATTTTGGATGTCACACCTATATTGGATATGTCATTTATGAATATATTCTCCCATCCTGTAGGATGCCTTTTTGTTCTATTGATGGTGTCCTTTGCTGTACAGAAAGCTTTCCAGCTTGATATAGTCCCACTTGTTCATTTTTGCTTTTGTTTCCCTTGCCTGGGGAGATATGTTCATGAAGAAGTTGCTCATGTTTATGCCCAAGAGATTTTGCCTATGTTTTTTTCTAAGAGCTTTATGGTTTCATGACTTACATTCAGGTCTTTGATCCATTTTGAGTTTACTTTTGTGTATGGGATTAGACAATGATCCACTTTCATTCTCTTACATGTAGCTGTTGAGTTTTGCCAACATCAGCTGTTGAAGAGGCTGTCATTTCCCCATTGTATGTCCATGGATCCTTTATTGTATATTAATTGGCCATATATGTTTGGGTTAATATCTGGACTTTCTATTCTGTTCCATTGGTCTGTAGGTCTGTACTTGTGCCAGTACCAAATTGCCTTGATTACTGTGGCTTTGTAGTAGAGCTTGAAGTTGGGAAGCAAGATCCCCCCTGCTTTCTATTTCCTTATCAGGATTGCTTTGGCTATTCGGGATTTTTTGTGGTTCCATATGAATTTTAGAACTATTTGTTCCAGTTCGTTGAAGAATGCTGTTGGTATTTTGATAGAGATTGCATTGAATCTATAGATTGCTTTAGGCAGGATGGCCATTTTGACAATATTTATTCTTCCTAGCCAAGAGCATGGGCTGAGTTTCCATTTGTTAGTGTCCTCTTTACTTTCTCTTAAGAGTTTCCTGTACTTCAGGGTATAGATCTTTCATTTCCTTTGTTAGGTTTATTCTTAGGTATTTTATTCTTTTTGATGCAATTGTGAATGGAATTGTTTTCCTGATTTCTCTTTCTGCTAGTTCATCATTAGTGTATAGGAAAACAACAGATTTCTGTGTATTAATTTTATATCCTTCATCTTTGCTGAATTCAGATATTAGTTCTAGTAGTTTTGGAGTGGAGTCTTTAGGGTTTTTTATGTACAATATCATGTCATCTGCAAATAGTGACAGTTTGACTTCTTTACCAATCTGGATGCCTTGTATGTCTTTGTTTTGTCTGATTGCCATGGCTAGGACCTCCAGTAGTATGTTGAATAACAGTGGAGAGAATGGGCATCCCTGTCTTGTTCCTGATCTTAGATGAAAACCTTTCAGCTTCTCGCTGTTAAGTATGATGTTAGCTGTGGGTTTGTCATATATAGCCTTTATGATGTTGAGGTACTTGCCCTCTATACCCATGTTGCTGAGAGATTTTATCATGAATGGATGTTGAATTTTGTGGAATGCTTTTTCTGCATCTATGGAGATGATCATGTGGTCTCTTTCCTTCTTTTTGTTGATGTGGTGGATGATGTTGATGGATTTTCGAATGTTGTACCACCCTTGCATCCCTGAGATGAATCCCACTTGATCATGGTGTATGATCCTCTTGATGTATTTTTGAATTTGGTTTGCTAATATTTTGTTGAGCATTTTTGCATATGTGTTCATAAGGGATATTGTTTGGTAATTTTATTTTTTTGTGGGATCTTTGCCCGGTTTTGGTATTAGAGTGATGCTGGCTTCATAAAATGGGTTTGGACGTATTCTCTCCTCTTCTATTTTTGGGAAAAGTTTAAGGAGAATGGGTATTATGTCTTCTCTAAATGTCTGATAAAATTCAGCAGTGAATCCATCTGACCTGGGAATTTTGTTCTTGGGTAGTTTTTTAGTTACTGATTCAATTTCATTGCTGGTATTTGGTCTGTTTAGATTTTGTGTTTCTTCCTTGGTCAGTCTTGGAACATTGTATTTCTCTAGGAAGTTGTCCATTTCTTCTAGGTTATCCAGTTTGTTAGTATATAGATTTTCATAGTATTCTCTAATAATTTTTAGTATTTCTGTGGGGTCCATAGTGATTTTTCCTTTCTCATTTCTGATTCTGTTTATGTGTGTAGATTCTCTTATTCTCTTAATAAGTCTAATTGTTTATCTGTTTTGTTTATTTTCTCAAAGAACCAGCTCTTGGTTTCATTGATTTTTTCTATTGTTTTATTCTTCTCAATTTTCTTATTTCTTCTATGATCTTTATTATGTCCCTCCTTCTGCTGACTTAGGGCCTCATTTGTTCTTCTTTTTCCAGTTTCAATAATTGTGACTTTAGACTATTCACTTGGGATTGTTCTTCCTTCTTTAAGTAGGCCTGGATTGCTATACTTTCCCCTTAGAACTGCCTTCACTGAGTCCCACAGAAGTTGGGGGTTTGTGCTGTTGTTGTCATTTCTCTCCATATATTGCTTGATCTCTGTTGTAATTTGGTCTTTCATCCGTTGATTATTCAGGAGCATGTTGTTAAGCCTCCATGTGTTTGTGAGCCTTTTTTATTTCTTTGTACAATTTATTTCTACTTTTATACATTTGTGATCTGAGAAGTTGGTTGTTGGTAGAATTTCAATATTTTTGAATTTACTGAGGTTCTTTTTGTGGCCTAGTATGTGGTCTATTCTGGGAAATGTTCCATGTGCACTTGAGAAGAATGTGTATCCGGCTGCTTTTGGGTGGAGAGTTCTGTAGATGTCTGTGCCTCTGTATCCTTATTTTCTGTCTGTTTGATCTGTCCTTTGGAGTGAGTTGAGTGTTGAAGTCTCCTAGAATGAATGCACTGCATTCTATTTCCTCCTTTAATTCTGTTAGTATTTGTTTCACATATGTCAGTGCTCTTGTGTTGGGTGCATATATATTTATAATGGTTATAGCCTCTTGTTGGACTGCCCCTTTATCATTATGTAATGTCCTTCTTTATCTCTTGTTACTTTCTTTGTTTAGAAGTATATCTTGTCTGATACAAGTACTGTAACACCTTCTTTTTTCTCCCTATTGTTTGCATGAAATATCTTTTTCCATCCCTTCCCTTTTAGTCTGTGTATGTCTTTGGGTTGAGGTGAGTCTCTTGTAAGCAGCATATAGATGGATCTTGCTTTTTTATCCATTCTGTTACTCTGCATCTTTTGATTGGTGCATTCAGTCCATTTAGATTTAGGGTGATTATCGAAAGATATGTACTTATTGCCATTGCAGGCTTTGGATTTGTGGTTACCAAAGGTTCAGGGGTAGCTTCTTTACTATCTAACTGTCCAACTTAACTCTTTTATTAAGCTATTATAAACACAGTCTGATTCTTTATTTCTCTCCCTTCTTATTCTTCCTCCTCCAATCTTTATATGCTAGGTTTTTTATTCTGTATTCTTTTGTGTTTCCTTTCACTGCTTTTGTGGATAGTTAATTTCATTTTTTGCCTTTAGTTAGTATTTGGTTGGTCTGCTTTCTTTGCTGTGATTTTATTTTCTCTGGTGACATATATTTCGCCTTAGGAGTGCTTCCATCTAGAGCTGTCCCTTAAAAATACCCTGTAGAGGTGATTTGTGGAAGTCAAATTCCCTCAACTTTTGCTTGTCTGAAAATTGTTAAATCCCTCCTTCAAATTTAAATGATAATCGTGCTGGATACAATATTCTTGGTTCAAGGCCCTTCTGTTTCATTGCATTAAATATATAATGCCATTCTCTTCTGGCCTGTAAGGTTTCTGTTGAGAAGTCTGATAATAGTCTGATGGGTTTCCCTTTATAGGTAATATTTTTTCTCTCTCTGTCTGCCTTTAATAGTCTGTCCTTGTGTTTGATCTTTTCCATTTTAATTATTATATATCTTGGTGTTGTCCTCCTTGGGTCTCTTGTGTTTGGGAGATCTGTGAGCTTCCATGGTCTGAGAGACTGTTTCCTTCCCTAGCTTGGAGAAGTTTTCAGCAATTTCTTCAAAAACACTTTCTATCCCTTTTTCTCTCTCTCCTTCTTCTGGTACCCCTATAATGCGAATATTGTTCTGTTTGGATTGGTCACAAATTCTGTTAATATTTTTTCATTCCTTGAGATCCTTTTATCTCTCTCTGCCTCAGCTTCTCTGTATTCCTGTTCTCTGATTTCTATTCCATTAACAGTCTCTTGCACCTCATCCAGTCTGCTCTTAAGCCCTGCTATCGATTGTTTCATTTCTGGTACCTCCCTCCAGACTTCATCCCTTAGCTCTTGCATATTTCTCTGTAGGTCCATCGGCATGGTTATGGCTTTTATTTTGAATTATTTTTCAGGAAGATTGGTTATATCTATCCCATTAGGCCCTCTCTCTGGAGTTGTCTGAGTGATTTTTGACTGGACCAGATTCTTCTGTCTTTTCACGGCGGTAGAAGTGGTTGCAGGTAGGTGGCACGTGTGTCAGTTGGGAGAACAAAGTCCCTTCCTGCTTGTTGTTCTCCTTGCCCTTCTCCGCAGCCTGTGCTGGTTACCCGCACACCGGGAGGCAGTGTCTGGGATAAACTCCTGAGCTGCCATGGGCAGGGCCGCCCTCAGGCTAGCCTAGAGCACTGTGGGGGGTCGCAGCCACACCGGGTGTGCTCTCCTGCGAGTACAGCTCCCCTTCGTGCCTTCTGGGCCTTGCTCCAGCCTCCCCTGCCTGGTTAGCTGCATGCTGGGAGGAGACTCTCTGTGGTTGCTGCGGGTGGGGCTGCTCTCCGGCTGCTCCGCAGCTGTGGCGGGTCAGCCAGTCCATTTGCAGTGCCAGCCGGGGGGAACAAATGGCAGGCTGCTTATAGCGGTGAGGGGCTTCAGGGCTGCTTTGGCTTATTTCAAGCTATTAGTGTGATCTCACTAAATGCAGAATTGAGAAGAGATGCTCAGTATACACAGACATAATAGACATAGTAACTTCCAGTGCATAGATGATGCGGTAGGAAATTATCAGTTTTGAGTATTTATTACCTTTTTTAATAGAATTTATCTAATTTAATGTTAAAAATGGCCACATTTGTCAACTGGCTTGCAAAATTCTGGTTTGAGGCGGTTTCAGCACGCCACTGAACATGTACTGCCTTACCCCTCCCGGTTCCAGAATGGACAATACAACTCACCAGGCTCAGTTACTTATGTGACTTGACATCAGCCTCAGAATTCTTACCAATGGAGAACTGAACAGCTTCTACCCATCTGCTGAAATTGGCAACCTAGTCAAAACCTCTCTTTTTCTATGTTGCCTCCCACATTAAATATATTGTGCACTTTTCTACTCTAAACATTTAGAAAGCAGATTTTATTATTTTATTTTTGAAATTGTTTGGCAACAATTCATTCAGTTAATTTGTGATCAGCAATGATTCCTCACAAATCATAACCCATACTTTAGGAGTTCTTACAAAGAAAATAGTAAGAAGTAATCTACAATTTTAATGCAATCAAATATCTATGAAAATTAAATATAACTATTTCTGAAGTTAACATGACCTCGGGATGATAATCCTTTACATATTTATTCATTTCTATTTTGAAATAACGTTGACTTTTTTCAGCAAATACGCTAACTGGGATCCTGAATTACCCGGGTAAGCCATTCCCTGTGGTCCCGGCACCGTGTCTAATGGATGCAGGAGAGAAATGAGTCAAGAATGAATGGGGCCAGGATCTCTGGCTCAGGGGAGGTGGTGGGTGCTATGCCATTCACCGGTAAAGAGAAAACAGGAAGAGGAGTAGACTTAAGGGGAAGAAAGTGAATTTGGTTCAGACATGTTGAGCTTTCAGTGCCTGCAGTTCATCTCGGGGAGAAGACTGATAGGCATTTAGAAATGTGGGTCTGCAAGTAAGATGGGAGATAGTGGAGGGGATACAGAGGCATGTGTCATCAACGCAGATGTGCAAGTTAAAGTTGTGGGACTAGAGGGACAGGACTGAACACAGCTCCCACAGGTTGCCTGCAGTCAAGGAGAGGAGGGAGGAACAGAAATGAGCCTGCAATTGGGATGGCAGGGATAATATGTGCTAATTAAAAATGAGGATGTTCCTCAAGTATCAAAAAACATGGGCTTGGGAATGTTCTAGAAAGTTGTGCAAATTCAAGGTTCTCTCTCTGTAATTTCTTAGAGTACATATGTGTGCATGATTCTCTAAAACATAAGAATGTGCGCAAATGACTATGAATGTCTCATACCGTGTCCCCCAAGGGCAGGGTTATGCGTCTGTGACCCCTCTGTGTGGCCAGGGCCTGGTGGAGGGTGCAGGCCCTCAGCAACATTTGTCCAATGATAAAATGCTGTTCGTCTTTCATTCTCCCCAATAATGCCATGAAAAAGTATTTTCTCCTTGAAGTTTTATCCTTTAATTATATCAAATATATTATACCAAATATATATAAACGGATAGTATGAGTTTTTGATGAGAAAGAGTACATGGATCTTTCCTTGCTCCAGACCACAAGCAGTTTGCTGAGGGCGCCACTAGATGGCGCTGCATATTCACACAGCAGGAGAAACCCCCCCTCCTGAGCTGTTCCCAGTCAGATGTGACAAGTGTGAATCTGTGTTTGGAATCATAGAGTGATTCTACCACTGCATTTGTCTTTGTAAGTAATCTGTCACTAACCAGAAAACACTATCTCCTGATAATGTACTGCACACTCAGAAGATGCTCAACTCTCAGGCTCACTCCCACCGTGGGTCCTTCTGAGGATTTCTCCAGAGCAGTGGGCGCCAAAAGAGCTTGTCTTCCTTCAATAGCAGGTGCCTGGAATTTCCTTCTCTTCCTTCCTCCTCGTCTGCTTCCCTCTTCCTCACAGCCTTATTGTCGTCCTAAAATAGCTGGAACCCTTGGCCTCTCATCAGAGACCCACACCTTTCACTGGCTGCCTGCAGGCCCCACCTGCTAACGCCTGGCCTCTGGGAGCCACCCTCAGAGACCGGAGGTGAAGTCTGACTCCTTCCCTTCCCCACATGGGAGGGGGTGTCCCTGGTGCTGGGTCTTCTTTTGGATAAACATCATTTGGCCACTTATCAGATGCCTTATTTTACTTCAACTAGACTAGGGCTACCGGGGGGGAGGGGTGGCAGGGACCCATCATGGCAGATGTAATTGGTTAAGGTGAGAGGAGGTTCTATTAGGGTGGGGCGACCCCTATGCCAGCCTCATAAGAGAAGAGGCACCAGCACATAGACATGCCAGAGACAGCGCCCCCTGACGATGGCGGCAGAGACTAGGGCCTGAAGCTGCCAGCCACGGGACCCCAGAGATCGTCCACAGCCACCGGTGCTGCAAGAGGCAAGGAGGCTCCCTTGACTCATTTCCAGAGGCAGCCGGACCTACTGACACGATGCTCTTGGGCTCCCACCTCCAGAACGGAGACAATACGTTTCTGTTGTTTTAAGTGCCCATCTGTGGTGCTGATAGAGCCCCTAGGGGAGCAGTAAAGGCCCTTCCCAGGCCCCCTCTTGCCTTGCTGCCAGCCACTTGGGCCTGGCCTGGGAGGCGCACCCTGGCCCTGGCCTCACTGAACCCTTCCCACCCGTGCTTCAAGGACTGACTTAAAGCCTGCCTCCTCATTGCTCCCTCCTGAAAGCGGCCATGTCGAACGGGCGGGTTACCTGGCACACCCATGAGAGGAACCCAAGAGACTCACGGTCACCAGGGCACCTGCCCCATGGAGGAAGGGCAGCGATGCATGCACAGAGGATGCCATTCACCTTTCTATCTCCAGCCTACCTCCAGCACCTGCGCCAGTGTGTTACCAAACCCACATCAGGCCTGAGCTCTAGAAACCTTAGACTGAATGAGCGATGAGAGTCTGGACTTTTAAGGTCTGAAAATGAGACTGTTTTAATCCTTGAAAGTGACAGGGTAACCTTAGGGTCATCTTTTGGGTCTTGGAAGCAGAGATTAGGCCATGCAAGTGTGAAGTCGGTGGTGGGGGAGTGGAGGAGCTCCTTTTTGCTTGTATCTAACAAGATCATCTAATAAACCAGATAAACAAATAGAGCGTTTTTTCCCTTCTGACTTTATTATTGTCAGTTTTTGAAGAGTTGGCATTTTAAATGACCCTAATGACACTGAATCTATCTTAGTCATCAACTTCCTCTCAGGGCATGGAGTTGTGTAGAGAAGGATTTTCTAAATTTCTTAACCTGCAGTGACTTTGTTTTGCCAAAGATTGTGCTCTGAAACCATTATGAAATATTCTCTAAAATGTTACCCTAGAGTAATTAAAAAAAAAAAAACAACTACACCAGAAAGCAAAAAAAACCTATAGCAATAAACTGCTCAGGAGTGGAAGGTCTAAGAAAGGCTGAGGGAACAGGCAACAGCTAGATTAGGAATTTAAAGCTCCAAGGTCGCAGAGATTAATATTCATAGTCTGTACGATTCCAAGGGAATTGTTCAAAGATGAATTGTATTTATTTACCTGCCTCAAATCTAATTTTTGATGATGAGGGTTTTATAAATAAGTTTAATTCATTAATATGTGGCTTTTTACTATCTACTTTATCTTTCAAAGAAAATATTCAGTCCTTCTTCTAAACAGAGACTGTGTCTTGAGTTGAACAGAATTGAGTAGAGTTGTAATTGGAAGAAAAATTTGTCATTTCCACACATTCCTTTTATGTTCTAGTCTCTTCCAGCAGAGAAATTTCCTGGAGATTAATGAAACTTCGGGTCCCATGAAAGATCTCAGAAGGACCCGACAATATCTTTACATAATCATAAGTGGCATATCCAGCTGACGAAATTAAGCTGATTTAAGAACAACGGGTCAAGAACACCCTCTCTTTGTGCCCCAGCTTTCCTTTGCAGACTTCCTTTGGGTCAGGAGGCACTGGGGAAGCCATGAACATTTTTTTGGGATTCAACTAAGGCAAAATGGAGCTGATCTGGGTCTGGGACACAGGTCAGAGCTGTTGGTGGGGAACCTCTGACCTCAGGCTGGAATGCTCGGGCAACAGGCTCCGGGGCTCTCTGAGGCCCACGAAACTTGCCTTGCTGAGCTCGGGAGCGGCCCCAGAGCCCGTCCCGGTGGCTTTAGTCCTGTTCCCCGTTCCCACCCCGCCCTGCCCCCGTCCCTCTGACACACACATCAGTCTGGGCCTGTCCTCGCCTGCACGGCCCCTACGCGCCTGCCCCTCTAGACCCTCTGCGGACGCCTCCTTCCTCTGCTTCCAGACCATGGCAGGCTACTCAGCACACCCGTGCCAGGGCCTCTGGGGCACACCGTCCTGCATTCCTGCCTGGAACTGCCAGCATGGCCACACCAATCTGCACATTCCCACTGTTAGCTTTCCTGTCAGGTGCACCTTGTTTCATTGGCTTTGCTTCTCTGCACTCGGCAGAAACTGTATTTTTTACAAGTTGAAGGTTGTGGCAACTCCGCATCAAGCAAGCGTTTTGGCACCATTTTTCCAAAAGCATTTGCTCACTCCATGTCTCTGGGTCGCATTTTGGTAATTCTTACACCATTTTACGCTTTGCCATTATCACTGTATTTGTCGGTGACACATGACTCACTGACATCTCAGAGCATAAACATGTGTGCAGTTCACAGTGCAGCGCAATATATACAGTATAAATACAGTATATACAGTATACATATAACTCTCATATGCAGTGGGAAGCCGAGAAGTTCATTTGACTCGCTTTATTTCGATATTTACTTCACTGCGGCCTGGAGCCAACCCCACAGTATGTCCAGAGTATGCCCGTGCGTGCTCCTCTGGCGCTCTCCCCCAGTGTGCTGGGCAGAGAGCAATGATTCCTTTCTCTGCGGCCTGAGCTTCCCTCAGAGAGGAAATTAGGAGGCTTCTTTTTGCTTCTTTCTAGATGTCTCTCCTGCTCTCTCCCCCATCTCGTGAAATGAGGGCTGACATTACTAAGCGCTCCCTCCGTGCTGTGTGTGAAGGCACTCTCCCAAGCTCTGGATGTGTATTTACCTATTTAACCTTTACAGATAATTTGTGAAGTCATCTAATACAATCCCTTTTCTATGGATGAAGAAACTGAGGCAGGATAGCTCAAGTGATGGGGGTCACCCTCAGGCAACCGGCCCAGCCCCTCCTCCCACAGTCCTCTGGGCTCACAAACCCAGGAATTTGCTCTAAGCCATGCAGGCTCCTTTGCTGGTTCTGTGCTAAGACAGACTGGAGGAATTTGGAATCTCCTCTCTTAATACTTCCAAGCCTCTAGTTTTACTGAAGAGAAGACTTGTCCTCTGGGAGGAGCCTCCTGCCAGTGGGAGATGTAACCTTCCTGTGGGAAACTGAAGCATCACCTTAACGTTTCCCAGGTTCAGAAAGCTTTGGGGGAGAAATAAATCTAAGCTGCAATTTGGAAGACTGAATTGTTTGAAACAATAGGGTCTTTTGGAGCTCAGATGGGTTTTGTGGTGGGTCAGTAGCTGGCGAAGCGCTGCAGGTGATCAGGCACTGACTTCTCTGGTGCTCTGGTTAGGGAGGGGTGAGCTCTTAGAGGTCATGGCGGCCAAGGTGAGAGATGCATCTCTGTAAGGCCGCAGACCAGAGAGTGGGTTAGGTGTGTGGGGCTGGGGAGGCGGGGTCCCTGACAGTTTCCTTCTCAGTACAACTGACACCGGACCTGCTGTGTATGTATGATGCTGAGATTTTACCACTAAAGCTTCACCTTTTGGGTCTAAAAGAAAATAAAGTGGTGACACAACAGGGGCTCCTCAGGGTCCTTAGCAGACCATTTGCCCCCTGAGATCTGTTGGCGGTTTGGGCAGTGTGGCTAGCGGCCTGCACCTGTGTGCACCACTGCGGGAAGTGGGGGTGCTGGGAGGGAGGGGCAGGAAGAAATGGGGCTGGGAGCCTGGCCTGGGTGCACAAGGATCTCCATCTTCTTAAATTATTTCACTTCTTCTTTTTCAAAAAGATAGCCTTTTACTATTACAAGAACATACATACATACACACATACATTTTAGAAACACATATATATGCATATTTCTAATACATATATTGGAAAACATAGGTAGGTAAGCAGAAATAAAACACCAAGTTCATACTGATTTTGACTGTTAATGATGTAGCATGTATTTTTTTCTACAGATGCACATATTTTACCACAATAAGATGGTTCTCACATGCCATTCTGTGATCTGCTTTTTTCAACAGTCTCTGCGTCTCCATGGTTTTTATCTCCTGCATCACCCACTCTGTGTCCTGATTTCCCCAAGAGCCCTCAATGTCCTTCACAGCCTGTTTATCCTGACCTGGTAGGATCCGGGCACGCTCATTACACTTGACCCATATATTCCCTAGGGCCTCTTTTAATCTAGAATAGTGACAGGCCCTGCCAAGTGTTATTCCTACAGGACATCCCACCCTGATGTGTCTAGGGGTCACTCCGTGGAGACACTCTCCTCTTCACCCCTGGCCTTTGCAGTAGCAGAGGTCACTCGTAAAGCTTAGTAAACTCAACTAGTCCCGCTAAACTAGAACAGGCCCTCATGTGCGCCTGTGACACAAAACTTGTGTGACCTCCTTACTGACAAGGGACAGGCTCCTGGACTCAGGTTCTCTGTCTTTTTTAAATTTAAATTTTGCAGATGGGAGAAGTCAGAGGTTTAAAAATCTGTTCTGGCCATGCATGAGGTGTTTGCAGCCTGGATCCAAGGTTTGATCCCATACTGTCCCCTGTGACCTGACACAAATCTGTCCACATTACAGACGTATTGTTTCATCAGCAATTAAATGACAGCAACAAGACCAACCTCCTATATGACAAGGAAGTCTTGAAACCAAAAAAGCATAGAAGTTGTTATGAAAATGATTTGTAAAATTAAAGTTTTTGTAAAAACAAAGCTCTGGGGATTGATGGGATGTGATAAAATAAGGAAAGAGAGGAAATGAAAATAAGTTTTTGGTTATTATACTTTCATGGTGCAAAAAAATCCTGCGTCAACTAATTCATCTGACAATGCTATTCATATTTGTGATGCTGTTTTGTTTTGTTTCCTAATAATAAAGGAGGAGATTTAGGGTTATTGGGGTGGTGGGTACTTAGGGCCCGCCCACCCACCTTGCCCACCCCCGCCTCCCGGGTGAACGGTGGGGGAAAGGACCGGTGGGGCACACAGCAGTGTTCCATGATCTGAACGCAAGGGGGAGGAGGAAGAGGAAAGGAAGAAACAAGCTTTGTTTTCAAATGTGTTGTCTATTCTAGCGCTGAAGCAACGTGCGCTTTGGCCTTCCCTGCCAGCCTGCGCCGGGGCTGTGGGTTCTGGCCGCCCAAAGCAAGGGAGTGTTACTGGGTGGTAAACGGTGGAATTCTTGGGTTCGGCTCTTGTCTTCTTGAAGGGAAGCACTCAGACCAGGGCCCCGATAGAGAGTTAAGGCTGCAAAGGGTTTTTTATAAGCAAAATGAAAGGAAAGTGCGCTCCAGAGACTGAGGAACGGCCGAGCCCCGGGCAGGCAGCAGCCCACTGGGTCTGACGTGGTGACTTTTATGGGGGCCGTTTGGTCTCCTGTCTCCCATTTCGTCGTTCTCGCCCCATCCTCGGGATCTGCCTTCGTTCCTCCCTGCAGGCTCTTTGCCCAAGTTTGTGTTCGTCATTCTTCCCGTGAGCACCTAAGCAAAACCCATGGTGGGGCCAAAACCGTAATGTAAATGCTAGAATAATATTACGATGGCCTCAGGGTCATTAACGGCAAGGTCTTCCTTAAGATGCTCCAAAATCAGAAACGTCCCCGTGACCCATATCTTTTGCTTATCAGTTTGTGCTGGTCTAAGGGAGGGTGGTCTCTGGGCAGAGACGGTGGGGGAGACAAGCGGTCTGTGGCCCTCCTTTCTCCTCGCCTGCTCATGTCTGTCTAACTGCTGCTCTAACAGAAGTTCCTGCCTGGATCCATAGAATCCTGTAGGTAAAGCAAAATCCCCTCTCCTATGGGAACCCCCAGGTTTATCTCCAGGGATCTCCTTACACAGACAGAGAACAGAAAGAATTGCTGGCTATGTGAGGTTGTTGGAACATGCACTTCATCACATCAAGTTCACACCAGGACGAAAAGGAGGGAGACAGGGATGGGGTGGAGAGCTCCTCCAGGGCGGCATGACTGAGGTGGACAGCTGCCACCTGGGACCTCCCCTCCCCCATCTCCCCCCGCCGCCACCAACCCCCACCTCTCTGGGGGTCTTTGGGGACCCTGTGGTTCGGCAGCACAGCTGACCTGGGGAGCCCATGCGCTCTCTGGGCAAGAGAGACACAGGGACAGGGGGCTGGCAATGCTCTGGGAGAAGGGTCTGCAGAGGAGGGTGCTCGGCATCCACCCATCACGCGCCCCAGGACTGAGGGCCTCCTGTCTGGGGCCCTTCTCCTCTCCTTCTAGGCTCTGCACAGCCTGGCCCTGTGTGTGATTTACACCTGTGCCTCCCGGCCACTTTCATACTCAGGGGCGCTGTGCATTTCTCATGTTTCTATAGCTGAACTGAATATCTTTAAAATCTTTAAATCATACAGCAAATAACTCCCTACAATCCCTGAGACTTCTTTTCAAGCCCCCCTCAGGTCCACGCCTTCCCTCTGCCCCGTCACATACACATCGCCCTCTCTCCCCCCCCCTCAGGTCCACATCCCTCTCTCCCCCCCTCAGGTCCACATCCCCCTCTCCCTCTACCCCCTCTCCCTCTTGCCAGGCCCATGTGAGCCACACCACCATGGCACAGATCAGGTGGTGTCATGGCCACAGATCAGGAAAGGATGCGTGG
>JAQQAC010022866.1:1856650-1871361 GCA_029783875.1 Phataginus tricuspis | reverse complement strand
TCCACACATACATACAACATACACACACACACAAGGCATAACAGAGGTCACACACCACACAGAGCACACACAAAACAATATATACAACACAGAGCACATATACACAACATACTACACCTGTAACACACACAACACATGCATACATGCACACACAATACATACCAATAGACCACACCCACCACATAGACCACATACAACATATACTACACCACACACACACACCCCACTACACATGCACCCCACAGATACACAACACAGACCCTCACAACACCCACACCACATTCATACAGGCACACACAACACGGACTGTATGCCACACGGACCACACACAGCACACACACCACACAGACCCCGCCCAGATCACACAGCAGAGGGCGGGCGTGAGTGAGGCGCTCACAGTGGCGCCAGATGAAAGGGACCAGAACAGTCATCAAGACGAATCATGTCGAAACACAGTTTTTAAAAATCAAGATATTTTTAAAAATCAAAGTGAACATCCAAATTCATAATGAACAAACGCTCAAAGTTAAATAAAGACAGGATTTGACCCTGCACTCACCTCCTCAAATACCAGCTCTGACATGGAATGTCGTTTACAGAAAAGGGTAGCAGCCTGGAGGCTGTAGTTTGATAATATGATTTTTAAAAGTACTGCATGAAAATATCATCTATCTTGATGACTGAGGTTTCGGTTCCCCTTAGATTTTGTGGGTTTGAGCCAAGACTTGAACACCACCAGCCTGGCTGTGACCCTGTGTCCTCGGCGCTGGACTCAGTTTTCTTTGAAAGGAGTGGCGGGAAGGAACACTGGGCCGTCCTCTGGTGCTTGCATGGTCCCAGAAGGCCTGGGAGGTGAGAGACGCTTCCATTCATTTACCTATGCCCACTCTACATGGCCTATACTGTGCTCATTAAAAAAACATTTTTTAAAAACTAGGTTTAATTTCTATATGTGGAAACACAACCAAAAAATCTGAAGCAATTTGCCTCAGTTTACAGCTATAGAGAGGACAGGCTAGGACTTCATCCTAGGATTCTATTTCCAAAGCCAAGATCTTCCCACAGGCCCCTGGAGTTTTTGTAATATATGGTAACAGTATTTAGTCTAGGCAACTGAAACTAGACAAATGTAGGCCTTGAAGAAAGATTTTACCCTGAAAAGAAGCCAAAGATACACAAGGGGGTTAAGTGGGTACAGGCAGAGACAGTGTAGTAGCCGGGGAGGGGAAAGGGGAAGTATGTATGATATAATGTGTGTGGTATAGTCGTATGTGGTGAGGGGGCTGCATGGGCGAGCGGGGGAGAAGAGAGGCAGGAAAATGCAGGGAAGCCATGCGGGAGAGCTCTGCTTGGTAGAATATTTTAGAACTGATCGTAAAACTTTATTGATCATCTCCAGAACAAGGCTTCGACATGTGCAGAAGGGGAAGCCCAGGTGAGAGGTGAGAGGCTGGGTGCCCCAGGGTGTGCGTCGTGCCCAAGGCCACCCTTTCTCAGCGGGGATGCCAGGGCCTCAGCTTCCTGTCTGCTCCTCTTCTACTTTACCAGACGACTGCATTTGAGAAGGAGTAGGGGTTGGAAATATGTGTCCATCAGGCCTAAAATTGCAGGCTGCTGGGGAAGGAAGGGATGGAGGAGGCAGACAGCAATGAAGCCCCAAATCACTTCAGAGGAAGACAGCCCCCACGGCCCGCCATGCCCACTTCCCTTAAAGCTCACCTTATCGACCCATTGCTCCCCAGAGCTTCTAGAAAGCCCGCCCTTGCCCTGCTTTGCCTGTTTACTTGTGTGCATATCTGATTCCTCTAGGAATGTTGAAATGCTTCTGAGGGCTGAGAAGAGATTCTGATAACACGGATAGCAAGAACTCACTATGTCCCAGGCCTGAGGTTAGGTAACTCGCCCCAATCCCTCACACGGCAAGCACATGGCCAGCACCCCTGCCTGGAGCCGCACTGCCCATCTGTATCAGGGCTTTTCCCATACCAGGCATTCCCCAGCCTGAGAGCCAGAGCCATTTTCGCCACACAACTTGCTGTCTACTTAATATGGTTTCTCTACACCACTGCCTTCCTCGAGGTAAGTTCACTATTCCAGAAAACGCCTGCCAAAAAGCTGTAAATTGCTTCGTCTTTCCAGAATCTTCCCAAGAGACCCATCAACTTTTCATTAGAAAACATCAAAGACAGTTTACACCCTCAAGGCTCTTTCAACCCCTGCCTCAAAATCATTGCTTTTGGTATCCAGAGAGGTAAAGGAAGGAAGTGGACAATAGGGGCATTTCACCGGGGTCAGGCAATCCCATCAGGCAGCTCTAGGGCCATTCCAGGACCCGGTGCCCATGGTGCAACAGGACAGATGGTGGCCAGCGACGCGTAGTTCCAGGGTTAAAGTCGCTGTCCTCACATGACCTGCATACCCCAGGTAGAAGAGAAAGTTCTATTTGCTGAAGAAAGGTCTTTCAGTCTCCTTTCAGGAAAGGTTTCTTGTTTCCGTCTCCTTTCCAAGAAGGTATCTGGCAAGGGGAGCTTGCTGAGCCCTCGGGGCTGCTCCCAGGGTCCTGAGGCCTCTCTGCAATGGCCACGGCTCCCTGTGCTGGTTTCTGCTGTCGGTGGTCCAGTCTTCCAGCCACTGGGCTTGGTGCTGCCCCCTGCTAGCCTGACCCATGTCCCTCCTCCAGGGACAACGCCTGACCGTGACTCCCACGCACTCCCTGCAGGGCGTCCACTCTGCAGTCCTGTCAGCAGAGCCCAGCTTCCTCCCTGATGGCAGCTACCATCCACCCCAGGGTGTCCTCTGGTATGTGAACCCCTTCCTGCGCCCTGCACGAGGTTCACTCAGGCGTTGGTCCTTGCTGGGCCCACCAGGCCATCATGTGCACAAGTGGGATGTCACATGTTGGATCAAAGACTCTGGGGTGTTTTCTGTGCAGAATCCCGCATGGGAAGTAGGACAAAAGACCTGCTCTTAGGGTGGCTTCAACTCATTCACATGCCAGCCCTTCTCCAAAACATCAGCCAGAAGACGGATGTCAGGGCCCGTATTACTGCGCTAGGGCTGCCATAACAAAGCACCACAGACTGGAGGCTTAGCCGTCAGAAATCACTGCCTCCCGGTCCTGGAGGCTGGAAGCTGAAGAACAAGGTATCAGTGGGGATGGTTCGTTTTGCAGCCTCGCTTCTCAGCCTGCAGACAGCCGTCTTCTCCCTGTGTCGTCACGCAGGCTTCCGTGGGTGTCCCTGTGCTACATCCCTCTTCTTGCGAGGACACCAGTCACACTGGATCAGAGCCCAAGCACATGGCCTCGTTTTACCCTAATTGCCTCTTTGGGGGTCCGTCCCGAGTACAGTCACATTCCCAGGAATGGGAGTTAGGATTCTCACATACGAAATGTAGTGGGGGCTGGGTGGGGGATACGATCCGGCCCGGCACAGGACCCTCTCTGCTGCTTCCTGCGCGCTCCGTTCTGTGCTCTGCGCAAGCCTCAGGGGCCTCCACTTCCTTTTCCTGTCCAGATGGGAGTCTCCTTATCATTTCTTCTTTCTGACCTACCTTCTCCCCTCAAAAAATGGCAAAATGGCTACTGTGGATCATGTCTTATGGGGGAAAGAAATAAGAAATCATTAGTTTAATATTTTCAAAGTATTACCTCCCTTACCTTTATGCAGTGGCTGCGAATGTCTATGGATAAGCCTGGCAAGCTGGTTGAGAAAAGGAGGTTGATAAAAATTGGCATGCAGGCAGAAAGGCAGGGCCCCCGAGGGCAGGTATGTCCTGAGAGAAGGAGGGCGTGCTGGCCAGGCTCCAGGGGTGCCCTGAGATCCCTCCTCAGCCTTTCGTCTCCAGGCCCCTCAGCAGCTGCCCACCCCGGGGAGGGAAGGCTCTGGGACATCTCTGTACCGTCGGCATTTACGTGCTTCCCAGTGACAGACAGACCCACGGGGGAGCCGTCTCCACAGCTGGAGGGCCCCTCAGAGGTTCCAGGACGGAGGGGAGGCATCGAAAGGGGGCCAAGGTTCTGCAGTGCCAACATGGGGTTAGGAAGCTCACAGAAATTCAGGTCTTGGTGACAATATGACCACTTTTGTGTCCTCAGGCTGTGAAGGCTGGGAACATCTCTGAAATGGATGGAAAAAGAAAAGTAAATAAAAAAAAAATGAAGGCTTGGTTAACGGACATTTTCAAGGCTTTGTCTTTAATAAGCAGTTTTGAGACCGTGTACCATGTGACTTTAGACCTACTCTCCCCTTCAATGTTAATGAAATGTGGTTTTTTTGTGTGGAATTTTTATAATTTTACTTTCTATATTAAAGAGTAGTTGTTAGTATTTGATGATGAGCCTGAAGGCAGCTGAACATTCTTTAGAAGCTTTCAAGGTATTTGATTGAGTTTATCAGCTTCTTTTTCATAGCTTCCTTACTGCCACTCTGAATGATTAGAGTTCTTTCATAATTGTGCCTGGCTTGAAGCGATAATGAAACACTCGTAATCAGGAAGGAGCTCTAGATGCTGTTGCTGGTTTACTGATGATGAAGGACAACAGCTCCCCCTAGTGAAAAAATAGGGGTACTAAACATTTATAGCTAACTTAGACCCCATAATCTGCACACATTTCAGGTTCAAACCTCATTTTTTTTGGCAGGTTTTCATAAATAGAATCAAAACTATAAGTGAAAATTCGAATTATAAGTTATGAATAAGTTAAAAAATATATCAATTATTCCTTTTGTAACAAAGAATTTTATACTATTACCCATTTATTTAAATAGTCTTAAATCTGGAAAAACAC
This sequence comes from Phataginus tricuspis, assembly GCA_029783875.1. Classification (NCBI taxonomy): domain Eukaryota; kingdom Metazoa; phylum Chordata; class Mammalia; order Pholidota; family Manidae; genus Phataginus; species Phataginus tricuspis. The sequence goes on along the minus strand of JAQQAC010022866.1, from coordinate 1,866,572 downwards.
AGATAGAAGTGAATTTGATTATCTCAGAACAATCATTCATCTTAATTTATCAAAACATAATTATATGGCTATTTGAAAACAATAGCAGATATTGACACACTGCTGTAAGACCAAAATATTTTTGACTGGATTTTCCTAAGAAATTAGTAAATATGGTTAAGTGACTGCCACAAATACATTTGAAGGAAACTATAAAATGCCAAGAAAGAAACAAATATTCAATTTTTCTTTTCAAAATAGTCTCCAAGTATGAACAATGCTTAGCAGAGATTGTAGCATTCATTACTGTCTTTCCTAGAAGCTTCATTCATCTAAATGGAAAATTATTCTGCATAATTCTAAGTTAATGTACAATAAGAGGGAAAAGGTTTCCAGAAGACTTTTAAAATTAAATGAAAGAGACCCAAAGGCCAAAATTACATGGAGCCACAAATTGCACAGAGAAATTAAATCAATAAGATTTGATAATATAATGGAAATGGCTTGGAAGAGAAGAAATCACTTTTCAGACTCTACTAGTCATTGAATATGAACAAGCATTAATGGTATTCATTCACCGTCTAATTGCGTTCACTTAAGAGGTTAGAGGCAAGCTACTATCAAATTAAATAAAAAACTGTAAGCCATATAGAGTCGGTTAACATTTAATATTAACCGACTATTTTTTGCATTCAATAAAATGAACAAAGGGAAGATGAAGCTTTGAACCAGGAAGTGAAACATTCAAAGTCATTTGGATTTTCAGGCACAAATGTAAATCTAATAATCCAGGGTTAGCTGCAGAGTTTCTAATATAAACACCTAGAAAAATGAGTTTAGCAATTAATTTTCAATAATAGAACCTGATGGGTCCCCCAAACAGTGTGATAGTGTGTATAATACCTGGGATGGCATCTGAATTTGGAGTCCTGGTTATGTCCAGAAGTGGTTATCTGGGCCTGTCTGTCTGGCCCAAGCCTCTTCAAATCCACCTGTCCTGACCGCAGAGACGATGGAGGTGAGAAGAGCTCACAGTTCCCAGCTCAGGAGTCACTATAGCCCATCTCCCGTTTCCCTGCTTTTAAAACACTCTGTGCCTCTTTGATGACCTTGGTTCTTTAATTCTGTTCTTTTCTCTCCCTACATACATGCTTTCAATAACTTACCTATGAGAACAAGAAAAGGAAGGCTGTTTTCCAAAAGTAGCATCCTTTCAATCATTGTAAATGAGACTGTTGACAATGTGACAATTGTTAAGGTTAAGATGAAAAAACTGCAAAGAGCTTGGAATTCCAACAGTCCAGGTACTAGACACCTTGACCAATTCTTCTGCTTATATAAATTAATATGCTAAGCTATAAAATATTTATAGCATATTGATAAGCCAACAAGAGGTTTAGGCATACACAGAGGCAAAAGCTAAGTGAAAGTAGAACCTGAAACGGAAAGGGGGGGAGGAGGCAGATTTTAGCCCTGAACACATTTGCCAAACCTGATGCATTGGTCTTTGGCTTCGTGGCTGGTCCAAGAAGGAGACTCTAACTGGAGACCCACTGTATCAAGCTGGAACTTCAAATGATTACCACTTGGTGTCAAAGGAGACTAATGATATTGATTCCCTATCCCCATGGGACTGCAAGATCAATTGCCTAGCTTAAATCCTTGGGCTGGAGAGAGGAATAAATCTTTCTTGAAAAGTTATCACTATCAGGTGGCCATATGCAGCTGTGCCCCTTGAATCACCCAGTTCTGGTGGTCTAGAACCTTTTTGAACCGTAATTTAGTTCATAGCAGCCCAGGACTGTTGGTGCTCCGAGGTGACTGGCAAAAGCAGACCAAAGTCAGCGCTGGAGGCATTTACTTCCAACTTAGACCTCAAAGGATTCCCCCATGAAGCATCCCAAGAAATAGACACTTAACAGTGAAAATTACAAAACACACAAGAACACGCAGGTGCCGTGCCTCCATGCTGGCCCCTCTGACCAACACACTGCAGGGGCAGAATTATCAGATACAGAATATTTTAGTTAATAAGTTGTAAAGAAATAAAATGAAGAATTTAAAATAATTTAAAAAGCAGGTTCAAAAGCAACTGAGTAATTTATAGAAAGATACATCTAATAACTGACATTAAAACACTTGAAAGGCTTAGCAACAGTTTATATATACCTAAGGAGAGAATTAGCAAAGTGAAAGCTGATCCTGAAGACATTATCCAGATTCAGCACCTGAGACCAATTGAGAAAATATGACAGAGGCTGGAGGGAAAAGGTCTACTATATGAGCAGGTGAAAGGCAATATTTGAAGAGATGATAGCTCTGGATTTTTCAGAAGTGATAAAAAATTTCAATTCACAGACTGAACCCAGCAATTTCCAAACACAACAAAAAGAAAGAGAAAAAGAAATCCACACTGAATTGTATCATAGTGAGACAAAGAGCTCTTTTAAAAAGCTGTGCAGAAAACACAGATCAACTATCATTAAACGACATTTATTCTGAGACTTAATTTTTCACTGGCAACAGTGGGAGGCCCAGGACAGCAAAACAGTATTTTTAGTGTGCTTAATGAAAATCAATGTCAACTTAGAACTGTAGCCTTGGCAAAAATTATCTATCAGAAATGAATGTAAAATAAAGTCATTTTCAGACCAATAAAAACATCTCTGGCCACCAACCTTTGTTACAGAGATTCTGAAGGATGTACTTCAAGAGAAGGAAAGTGATCTGAGATGCAAGGAGGAATGCTAAGGGTGAATCCATGCAAGCACTGGCTAGATAAAAATAATACAAATACATGCTGAAGGAGTAAACCAAAGCCAGGCAGAGAGGGCACTACAGAAAGATAATCAGAGTTACAGTGGTCAGAACTCCTTGCGTCACTGAGGAAAACTATAAAGATAGTGTTTGACTTTAAACTTGGTTGAGTTAAACTTAATAATATCAAGACTTTTGGGGTGACTACACTCTGCCACTTAAATACCAAAGGCTCCAAAATTTATGTCTTCAGTCCAGACCTCCACCCTAAACACCAGACTCATCCATCAAACTGCTAACTTGACATCCCCATTTGGACGTTATCAGACAATTCAAACTTACCAAAGGTGACACTTCATTTCCCCACCCCTCAAAACTCATCAAGTGAACCCTGTAGTGCTTGCAAGCTTTCCCATCTCATTTGATTGCAGCTCCACTCTTCCAAGTTGCTCAATGCAAAAACCTCTTTTCAATCCATCAAGAAGTGCGCATGACTCTGCCTTTCATCTATGTTTAGACCACTTTCATTTCAATGCGCACATGCTGCTCTGAGCCGCCATCTTTCTCACCTGGGTTATAGCAGTAGGCTTCTGTCTCCCCATTTCTACCACTGACTCTCTACATTGCTTTTCTTACAGCATCCAGGGGGATCCTCTCAAAATATTAAGTCAGATTGTATCAGTCTTCTGTTCTTCCCATTTCACCCAGAGTAAAAGCCAAAGTCTTCACAACAGTCCTTACCAAAGTGCCCCCAGGACCTCCTGCCCAGCTCCCCTCTGCCGTCACTTCGGGATGGCATCTCCTCCACTCTCCACGGGACTCCTTACTATTCCTGGAACCCCGGGCGCACCCTGCCTGCCGCTTGTACAGGCACTTTCCTTGCCTTCAGTGCTCTCCTCTCAGATATCTCTGCGGCTAAATTCCTCTTTGTCTTCAATATTTGCTCATATGTACCTTTTTCTATGAGGCCTATTCTATTTAATACTGTAAATCCTTCTCTACTTCTGCCATCCTGCACTCCCAATCTCAGTACTTGCTCTATTCTAGTATTTACCATTATCTAGCGTACTATTTAATTTACTGACTTATTGTATCTTTTGTTTATTGCTTCTCTCTTTTTCTGCCTCTCACATACACACATACATACATACACAAAAATACAAGATTCATAAGAATAGGAATCTTTTTCTATCTATCAGTCTTTACCCCAGCACCAATGACAGTGCCTGGCATAAACCTGGTTCTCAATATTTTTTAAAAAATGAATAAACCAATAAAAATCAAATACCATGCATAATTTCCAAAATAGTTGAAAAAGAGAGAGAATAGAAAGACCTCCAATCAATGCAAAGGAGTCAAAAAATGATAGAAAAATAAACAAAAAACCCCAGGATGAACAAGCAAAAAGCACAGTAAGATGGCAGGAATAAATGCAAATAAAGCGTCAATTATAACTGATATAAATGATTCAGGTATTCCAGTGAAGGAAAGTTTAATTTTAGAGAAAAATCAATTTCAAAAGAGGATGATAAGCTATTTTAAAAAGCATTTAAAATACATATGATACAGAAAGATACAGAAAGGTTGAAAGTAAAAAGATGGGGAAAAAAAGAACATGCAAATACTAACCAGAAAAAAAATCTCATGACTTGTTAATACAAACAATATAGATTTTATGGCACAAGTTAACTAATGGTAATGAAGAGTATTTTTTATTCATTAAAGTTTCAGTTAGCTAGGAAGATATAAAATTTTTAAACTATTTTTTCTCTTGACAGTACAACTGTAAATAAATTTTAAGAAGTTAACATAACTAGGAGTTTATATATCCCTCAGGAGATGATAAAATGAGCAGAAAAAAAATTAAGAATGGTACAGAACACTATAACATGATGCAGTTTATGACCTTAGCCAAATATACACATATACCACTGAACCTGATGATAATGGAAAATGAAGTACCTTCAAATATACAGACATTTACAAATATTGACTATTACAAATAGGTGAGGCCATAAAGCAAGTCTTATATTTACAAGGATTGAAACCACACAAAATATGTTCTGTGACTCCAATGTGATTTTTTAAAAAATCAATTACAAAATGATAGCTAAAAAATCTTCCATGCTTTTAAATAATACCCCACGTCAGAGAAGACATCATAATAAAAATTAGAAAATATTTGGAACTCCACTAAAAGGAAAACATTGCAGGTAACACTTGTGGGCTACACTTAGGCTTGAGACAGACACATGATGAGGGAAGGGTAACATTCAAGGAATGAGCTGGGCAGGCATTTCAGGAAGATGGAGAGAGAGCAGCGAAATAAACCCCAGAAGTATTAGGAGCTAAAAAAGAAAGATAAGCAAAAATTATGAAACAGAACCAATGTATCAATGAGAGAATCAAAGCCAAAAGTGATTCTTTGAGAAGAGTAATAAATTTGGTGAAATTGAAGGAGTAAATTCAAAAGGCTGCATTGTGAGTGTGAAGAGGGGCTCACAGTCCTTTGGATCCTCCGAGAATCAAATACCAAGATGGGACTAGATATACAAGGGTACCGTTAAGAGAGGGTGCTGGGGAGGCCAGGAGAGAGGTCAGACCATGGAGTCGGTCTGACCGTGACTGAGGAAGGGGTAGGTGGGAGGAACTTGGATGTAAACCTGCAGGATGCTTCTAATGAAAGGTGGAGAGAACCACTGAGGAGTCTTTAAGCCAGTCACCCATCAGAGGAGCCTCTAGTATCAGGTTTCTCCAGAGTCACAGAACCAGTAGAATGTGTATGTGGGGAGTGTGTGTTTGTGAAGATCTGTCTATGGATCTAACAATTGTCATCATCTTCATCTATCTGCATCTACCTAACTGTCTATCATCTGTCTGTCTATTATCATCTGTCTATCGAGAGAGAAAAAGACTTATTTTAGGGAATTGTCTCACAAACAGTGAGGACTGGCAAGTCTGAAGTCTTCAGGCCGACCAGGGAGACTCAAGGCAGAGTTGATGTTCCACTCTTGAGTCCAAAGGCAGTCTGGAAGTAGAATTCTTTCTTTCTTGGGAAAACAGTATTTTTTCTTAAGGCCTTCAGTGAATTGGTTGAGGCCCACCCATATTATGGAGGATAATCTGCTTTACTCAATGTCTATTGATTTAAAGGTTAACATCATCTAAAAAAAAATTCTTCACAGCAACATCCAGATGTATTGACCAAGTATTTGTGTACTGTGGCCTAGCCAAGTTGACACACAAAATCAACTCATATCCACCTTCTTCTAGGAGTGTACCAGCCTTAGTACATGTGTCACTGGGAGAGAACAGACCACAGAAAGTGTGATGTGGGTTTGACAACAGCGATGGAATTCAGAGGGCAGCCCTTGGGCCACTTGAACTCCCTGCACCTGGAACGCGGGGAGGCGCCTTCTCAGGAGGTCCTGGCCCACCCCTCATGCGGCACACGCGCCTGTCCACATGGTCCAGAAGCTGCTCCTTCACGGTTGCTCCCCGCCCCATGTGAAGCTTAGAAGAGGGGGGCTGGTAGGCAGAGCGTGGCCCCCAGCACTGCAGCTATTCTCAGGGCCGCAGCTGGCACCTGTGCTCTCTTCATTCCTCCTCTCAGCTGATCACCTTGGCTTACCTAGTGGCTTCCCTGGTGGTGTGAGCTCAGCCTTGCTCCTGAGAAGGCTGTACCCTTCCCAGTCACCCTTCCTCGGTTCACTGTCTACTCACAGTCCTGATGGCAAGACGGGACACATGTGCCACTGAGTTCCACGTGGTCTCCTTCCTGCCTGTTGGATAGCAGCAGCTCTGGTTTCTCCAGGTGACCAGGTGATTCCTCTGCCTGACCACTTGTCCCTGAACAGCTGAAGCGGCTTACAGTTCAATGGGACCCCTGCTCTGTCTCAGCCTGAGGTGACATGAGCACCGTCATGTAATTCTCAGGGACACAATTCTGAACAAAAAAGGGAGTCACCACAAAATTCATTAAGTAGGATTCCAGTTCTACCTGAAGTTATATGTTGTATGTATACAAGATATATCTTGTATATCTAATCCCATTTATTTATGAACGTACATAATAAAATTATATAGCAAAGCGTGGGAATTGTCAGCTGAAAATGAAAAATACGTGTTCCCTCTAAGAGGAGAGAGAAGGCTGTGAGGCTGGGGGGTGGGGGGGGGATACGGTGGGACTTCCAAGGCTGGTATTACACCTTTTCTTAATCTCAGCTCTGGGCATGTGGTGTGAGATGTACCCATGTCCCTTTGCCTTACACACCTTTGAATCTGCTCCGCATTGTTGAATTACCCAATGGAAGATTTTATATGATACAGAAAATTGAGTGAAACAGAATACTGCCTTGGTGCTCACCGTCTAGCGAAGGAAATAGACATGTTCATAAATGATTATAGTCTGAAGTGAAAAGCAAATAGGAATCTTGCACATTAAATAATGTGACGAGATAGGACCAAGAGCTAAATGGGGCTATTAAACAGCCAGAGAAGATTTGCCAAAAGGGCTGTGGCCCTGGGAATGGAGCTCAGAGAAGGGGCGCATGGGGTATGATCTGATGATTCTGGGCTGGCCCTGGGAATGGAGCTCAGAGAAGGGGCGCGTGGGGTATGATCTGATGATTCTGGAGAGTCCTGGCGAGGAGAGCCCCGGAGTGCCAGCAGCCGGCCTGGCAGTCACGTGGGGTGGCCAGAGGAGAGAGGCCAATGCAGGTAGGATTCCAGCCGAAAAACTTAGAAGAGATGAACACTTTGTCTAGTTCACATACAACAGATCAGGGTAGGAAATTGAAAATAACAGCACCAATTGTGAACGGTAATTTACACACATTTCTTCATATCTTAGAAAGACCGATCGGAAAGCCAACACTGCTTCATTCCTGAACATCCTGTGTAGCAAGTACTCTACCCTTGGGTACAATTTGAAAACTGGCATTCAGGTGAAAGTCTTGCCTGAGACCCCTGACTGCTGAGGAGTAAAGCAGGACATAAAATTTTATGTTTTTTCTCTGGATGTATTCACACCTTATAGTGTAGATTTTTGCACTGCAGCAAAAACCCATGTTCTTCACTGTATTTTAGACAAAAGAAAAAATTAAAATATATATGGAGAGGAAACATATTCCTAGTAACAAGACTGTCCCAGGAATTTGAGAGTCATAAGAAGATTGTGTTATCCACAAAGACAACTTTCTTTTATGAACTCCTCCTTTTATTGGGAATTGCATACGCTCCATTACACAGTTCTCAGTCCTAGAGCTTCCAGGCATTTACAGTGATTACCCAACACGATCGATAAACTAGCCAGTAACTCATCCGGGGTGGCCAGAGTGCAATGTACTTTGCATTTTGTGATTGAAACGCCTCTCAAACTGCCACTTGTAACTTTGGTTTTATTCCAAGTCTAGTAATGCTTTAAAATACAATGATTTTGGAGATTTATTGGTTGAATTTGGGCTGATAGAAACAGAATCTCCAACAGGCCAATTGCAATGTTTCCCACGAGGCTTGTATACTAAACAGAACAGGTGTTGTGATTGTTCCAATAGTCAGAAGCTTGAATTGCAACTTTGCTTTTACCATCACTTAGCCGTGGGAACTTAAACAAACCCCTTCACCTCTCCGAGATCAGAATGATTCTCTAAATAATGGAAATCGCACGATTCCACATCTCCACTCCATCAGGTTCTTGTGAAAATCAGAAAATGAAAATAGTATTTGTTCGAAAACTAAGAGTTTCCACAAAAAATGTAAATATTATTTTTCCTAATTAAATTATTTAATAAATTAATTTACTTTTTCAGTTTTATGGTCAATTTATAGAAAATAAACACTGCATGTTTAAAATACAATTTGACAAATTTAGATATGTATACACACACACACATACATACAAATATACACACACGCACACGTCCTCAAACCTTCTTCATATCCATTGATAATCTTCCCAAGCCTCTCTATACCATCTCCAGTTAATCACCAATGTGCTTCCTGCCATATATAGATTAGTTTGATATTGAGAAATTCTATATAAATGGGATCGTAAAGTATGTACTTCTTTGTGTGTGAGACTTCTATCATTCAGCATAATTATTTTCAGATTCGTCCGTGTTGTTATGAGCATCCATAGTTTGTTTCTTTTTATTGCTGAGTATTATTTCTATCGCTATTATCCCACTGGACAGATACACAACAATTCATTTACTCTTTCACTTGTTGATGGACACTTGGGTTGCTTCCAGTTTGAGGCTATTATGACTCAATCTGCTATGAATATTTATGTGTAAATCTTTGTGTAGACAAATGCATACAGTTATCTTGAGTAACTACCCAGGAGTGGAATAATTGGATTACATGGTAAGTGTATGTTTAAGTTATTAAGAAGCTGCCAAACTGTTTTCCAAAATGGTCCCACCAGCAAGTGCATAAGAATTAAAGTTAAAGTTACATCCATGCCAACACTCAGCCTGGTTAGTCTTCTGAAATTTACCTATCCCAGTGGCTATGTACTGGTATCTCATTATACTTTTGATTTGTGTTTCCCTAATGACTAATGATGATGAACATATTTTTTTTATAATTTATTTTGGTATCATTAATCTACAATTACATGTGCAATATTATGATTATTAAACTACTCCCTTCATCAGGTCCCCCCCACCAACCCCATTACAGCCACTGTCCATCAGCGTAGTGAGATGCTATAGAATCACTACTTGTCTTGTCTGAGTCATACGGCCCTCCCCGTGGCCCCCCAACATTACATCTGCTAATCGTAATGCCCCTTTTTCCCCCCTATCCATCCCTTCCCACCCATCCTCCCCAGTCCCTTTCCCTTTGGTAACTATTAGTCCGTTCTTGGGTTCTGTGAGTCTGCTGCTGTTTTGTTCCTTCAGTTTTTTCTTTGTTCTTATACACCACATATGAGTGAGATCATTTGATATTCATCTTTTTCCGCTTGGCTTATTTCACTGAGCATAATACCCTCTAGCTCCATCCATGTTGTTGCAAATGGTAGGATTTGTTTTCTTCTTATGGCTGAATAATATTCCATTGTGTATATGTACCACCTCTTCTTAATCCATTCATCTACTGATGGACACTTAAGTTGCTTCCATTTCTTAGCTATTGTAAATAGTGCTGTGATAAACATAGGGGTGCATCTGTCTTTCTCAAA
>JAQQAC010022866.1:1674258-1846957 GCA_029783875.1 Phataginus tricuspis | reverse complement strand
TTGAAATACTTCTGCGTTGTCCAAGTGGACATCCAGAACTGAGAGCTAAAAATGAAGTCTTGAACCTTTAGAAAGCGGTCGGGATGGGTCTGCCTTTTCCATCACGCATGTGGTACTGACAAAAGAATCTGAAGAAAGAAACGGAGAGAACTGCTCTTATCTGAAAAGTGAGTTTCTCTGGGTCCACATTTTGGGCGGGGGGAGAAAAAACAGAACACATTGAAAAATGAGGTTCTGAAGAGACAAGACAAATGAACATAGTATCAGATACCAAAGAGAATGAGCCTCCCCAGAGGGCCACTGAACTGAGCGAGCAGAGGACCCCAGACCATCCCAGTCCAGTGAAGACCAACGTCCCCTCCCCACTCCAACTAAGACACCAGCTAGACACACGAGCCCAGGTGATCTGAAATTCTTTTTTAATGGAATTTTCCCATGGCCAACATCAAGAAATGCAGAAAACCCAGATCATTTTGAACCAGGAGGAAAATGTGTTCTATTCCACAAGTCGCACTGGGATACCCAGATAGCTATTTGAGAGGATCCTTACCACACACTTAAAATATGCAATTTTCAGTTGGATCAAAAATGTAAAGGTTTAAAAAGTTCAAACTAAAACCCAGATGTACTACTATATTAGAAGCAAATATGTGAAAAAAATAGTTTCCACAAGGAGAGGGAAATAATACAAAAAATATATAATCCAAAACATAGAAGCCATAAAAAAAAGACTGACACAACTTGCGATTGTCCCGAGAGACGTGTGATTGTCCTTGCTCTCCGAGGCTTCTGCTTCGCTCTTCCCTCTTCACTTCTTTCATCCCGAGTAGTTTCACACCAATTCATCCACAAATAAAACACTTTTTAGGGATTCTCAGAGCGCAAGAGGTCAAAGACGGGGAGCACCTTAGCAGCAAAGGCCACACAGATCTCACAACCACTCTTCTTAAGAACGAACAGCACAGATCAGACCACTGTTCAAAGGATTTGTTTTTCCAGCTTTACTGAGATATAATTGGTTCATGATATTCTGTAAGTTTAAGGTGTACAACATATTGATCTGATATACGTACATACTGCAAAAGGCCACCACAGGATCAGCTAACACCTGTGTCAAGTCACCTAATTGCCGTTTCTTTTTTGGAGGGAGAAAACATGGACGATTACTCTCTTAGCCGCTTTTAATTATACGGTTTGGTATTGTTAACTATAATCACCATCTTGTATGTTAGACTCCCAGAACTTACTAATCACATAACTGGAAGTTTGTACCCTTTGACCAGTACTTCCCCATTTCCACACCCCCACTCCCCAGCCCCTAGTAACCTCTATCTCTATGAATTTGGCTTTGGTAGATTCCACATATAAGTGAGATCTTAAGGTATTTGCCTTTCTCTCTCTGACTTATTTCACATAGCACAATGCTCTCAAAGTCTATCTATGTTGTCACAAATGGCAGGATTTCCTCGTTCTTGTGGCTGAATAATATTCCATTGTATGTGTATACGCCACATCTTCTTTATACATCCGTCCACCGATGGACACTTAGCTCGGCCCTTTCCACATTTCGGCCATTGTGAGTAATGCTGCAATGAACACAGAAGTGCAGATAGCTCTTTGAGATTCTGTCCTCATTTCCTTTGAATATATACCTAGAAGTGGAGTTACTGGATCATGTGGTATTTCTATTTTTAAGTTTTTGAGGGGCCTCCATACTGTTTTCCCTAGTGGCTGTACCAATGTACATTCCCTCTAACAGTGCACAAGGGGTCCCTTTTCTGCACATCCTCACCATAACATTATCTCTTGTCTTTTTGACAATAGCCACCCTAACAGGTGTGAGGTGATATCACTGTGGTTTTGATTTGCATTTCCCTTATGGCTAGTGATGCTTGTTTGAGGACATCTCACCTCCACTGTTTCATTTATAGACTATACTCCAGGGAAATTCACCCACCGCAAGCACAAGCCCACTGACACAGGCACAGATGCTCCTTTTCCTGGGTTCGCACTGTTGCCCTCTTCTCCCTCATTCTAATTTCTAGCCTTACACCATCAGCCACTAATTTTTTGTGCTCTTTCTTCCTCATTCCATTTCATAAATTTTTAAAACACGGTCTTTTGACTCCTGACCTGTGTTTCATACCTCCAAAGCCCTTACCTGTTTTTTTTAAAGGCCAATGAAAAATATTAAAAACAACATTACTAACTAATGACATAAAATAAAAACCAAATACCAAAAACAGGCAAACTATAAAAAACACAATTTTTCATCCAAATCAAAAAAGATCATGGTGGATAATTTCTAAAGTACAGATAGCATTTCCTAGCTGCTTGGGTCTCTAAAAAGATTGCAAAGTCAGGGGAACCCAGTTGAAAATGCAAACATCCTTGTTTAAGGGGAGGCCTCCAGGATTACTGAGAGTTCCTAAGCAGAAGAGGGATGGAGAGGAAGGGCTTCCAGGTGCCTGGAGCTTGGAGAAGTAAGATCACTGGAAGAATCAGATGAGGCAATGGAGACAGCAAGAGGATGGGGTGCAGGGACGTGCAGGGACCAGCTCACTCAGGGCCTGGTGAAGGCTTTTGTCTGTTTTCAGGGCACAGTTGAGCTTTGGAGGTGGGAGCAGCTTTCTGATGAGCACATCGAGCTACGGTAGCACATGCACTGCATCCCAGCTGTCACACAGCAGTTACCTCCAGGCTCCCGCAGCAGAATGCCAGCATCGTTTTTACCTGAAGCAGAAGTACACACATACATATGTATACACACACACACATAAGGGCCAGAAAATGGCAGAGTGCCAGCTTGTTAACATTTCTTAAAAAATGCCATTCCTATCCTGGTACAGAATATTCAGATTATAAGCAAGGACTGAACACTCCATGTCTGCATCCCCATTTTCTTTTACCTTTAGGAGTGCACTAATTTATAGAAAATCATTGAATAACACTTCATTAACACTTCAATAACAATATTGCAACAATAACCAATCTAAAAAAGTAAGGGGGTCTTTCCATTTAAGTTAAAATCACCAGGTAATGAATCTCCAGCTAAAGAATATATCTAATTAAATGATATGAATACAGCTTAATTTATATTCCTAACTTCATTTTCTGAATTCCCTGATTATACTGTACAGGAGCCCACCGACAAGCTCTGTGTTGATGAGGGAGGCTGGGTGGGGAGATTTTAGAGGGGACACTAGACTTAGGGGGGTTTGGGTCTCCAATCCTACAACTTTCACAACATATACTGTAAGAGCCTCCAGTGCCAGGTGCCTTGGAAGTAGCCCAGCACAAGGCTCATGTCTGCCTGGCCTTTTAACCAGCTCAGGCAAGCATTTCCTTTATCACTTAACCTTGTCTTAGTTATAGCCTTCAGGACCAAATTCTGTGCGTCACTTCCATGGGGAAGAATAATTTTGGCTTATTTTACCAATAAACTTAATATTGTCAGGGCAGTAAAGCATGTGTCAGGCCCTGCATTAAGCACTGTGCATGGACTAACACCTAACCTTCCCACCGACCTGAGAGATGGGTGGCTTTGCCCTCCCCATTTCACACATGAGGACTCCAAGGCAGAAAAGAGTAAGCAACTTGCCCAGTGTACTAAAGAAAAAAAAGTGGTAGAACCAGTATTAAAGACCAGATTAGTCAAATGCTGAAGTCCTTTCTCTTAACTATTTCTTTGTACTAACCTGGTCAAACTAAATAGTTCTACCTAGATATTTGCTAACTTGCTAAGTAGCAAGGACCCCAGGTGACCAATTTTTGAAAAAAAAATGTGTCAATTAATGATAACAATAATAATTCAAATCTGTAGAGGAGTGTTTGGCTTACAATGAGTAATCACATCTATTATCCACTAACTCACTCCCATGAACTTCTCATGGCGATGGCATCTCTGTTTTATAACGATGAACCTAAGGTTCAGAGGCTGAGCAAGAAGGCAGGTTGCCCAGGAAAGTAACAGAAGAGCCAGGTCTGCAAGTCCAGTCTGCCTGCTGCGCCGCGTCCCGGCCCACACCCAGTGTCATGATGATATACTTCCTCTGGTGTCTCCTGGGAGGAGAAGGGAGGTGGAGAACCTCTACGTTGACACCCAGTGTTCTGCAGGCCACCACATCTCCCTTTCCTTCCCCAAAGATCATCATAAATTGTAGGGAGAGCAGGTGACCGTTCTCTTCATGGGAAAATCTCAGAGGCACAAGGCAGGCCACACTGGGGACCAGAATATTTCCACCTACTGCCGAAAGCCTGGAAGTCAGCCAGTTGCAGTCTCATTCCTTTTAGTGTGAAGATTTAATTCTGCTCACATGCAATATCTCTGAGAAGGGTAGTAATTTGAGATCTTTTCACAGGAGGGCCATGTAGGAGAGTAGTAGGTTGCTGAGCCCAGAGTCAGGACACCAGGATTCAAGTTCAACCCCAATGGTGGCTTTGCCATCAGCTGTGCAGTCTTGGGGGCGCTGCTTAGCAGCACCAGGTCCCAGTTCAATTATCCACAGATTCAGAGGCAGTAAACCAGAGAGCTGGGACTCCTTCCAGCTTATCATGCTAGGTTTTTGCTAAGTTTTTCTGTATATTCTTTGCTGATGTCTAGACATCTTAACTGTTTTGAATTATGAGGTTAGAATCAACAAAGAGCACAGATTCCTGTTTGATGATGCACCTCAGAGAGTCTTTAGTGTTTACTGGTTAAAAATAATTTGCTTGGCTCCAAAAAGACAGTCGTGAAACCTTTTGGCTTAACTTTATATGGAAGGAGTCCACTGTGGTTAGCCTGTTACAAATGATACTTGTTGAAGTTGTTGAAAACAAAATGTTTCTTGAACACTCTCCCAGAAAGAAGACGTTGCCGTATCTCCTTGGTTCAGACCGCCATCCTCCCCCTGCAGCGACTCTCAGAGGGGCTGACCTTGGATCCCTCCCAGCTCCATCCTCAGTAGTCGTCAAGCACTATGTTCTTGTCTTATTTACTATGGGAACTTTCTATTTTCTTCTTCCCATTTCTCCTTCTCATTCTCCATCTATTTTCTATTCCATTCACTCTCACTGTCTATCTACTCTTTGGAAAAATGACGAGGGCTCAATGTTTAACAGGCTTTCAGTAAACATAAGAGTTTTATTGTGTCACTGGGGCTAATCTAGCTATTTGATAGAACTGCTGAATCTGTTTAGCCTGCAAAATGTCATTCTTGGGATTATGGTGAACCTTGCAGTTAGTCATTAAACGTCACACTGCAGAAAGTCTATCCAACCCTGCAACTGCACCTTCAAGTTTCCACCTGCCTCCCTGATTACCGGCTTTTCCTCCTGACTGCTGCTCAAGGGCACGGTCCACATCTTGGTGCCTCCCCATAGCAGATGCCGTGGATCTTATGGACCCGAGAGATGCTCTATTGAGTAAGAGACAGATAAATTGTGGTAAATACACACAAGCAGATTGGAAAGTAAGAGTAAGAGAAGGTGAAGCAGATTCAGTTCTTGTGGTACCAACCGCCTAATGTTCCTAATGTGCTCCCTGATTGCCGTTATGCCTGCCCTGATCTCATGCAGCCAAGTAACCTCTGTATCTTCCTATGGGAAGGGAGAAGAAGGAAGACAATGAAAATGACCCCAGCTATCATTTTCTGAGCTCGCCCTATGTGGCCGACTGCACTGAGGCACACCCAGTCCTTAGAACAATTCTGCAGTTGTCAGACAGAAACCCCAGGCTCAAGGAATGCAGGGCCAGTTCCTTAACAGCAAAACTGTTTCTCTCCCACTCTTTTTGAAAAGTATTTTTTTGAAATTAGGAATCAATTAGGAAGGGGAGGGGAGAAAACATGAGCATATGTACACATATCAGAAGAAGCAAAGTCTTGAGAAAAGAGGACTAAAAGCAACAGAAGTGTGACTCCACAGCTACTGAAAAACAGTGGAACCCAGAGTGAAAAGAAAACACCCCCAAGTCATATGTGAAATACATTCCCCCACCTATCAATCTGAGCTCTCCAACTTCCACCTCTCCCACATCCTTTTTATGAAACGTCAACCCAACTCCTTTGGGAACAAACCTGGCCAGAGGGAGGTGACAAATGAGAAAGGACAGCTCACACGGAGAGAGCAGCTCGCTGCTGAGAAGAGACATCTGCCTCCATGTTTCACATGAGGACATGGGAATTTACATGGGACCCAAGTGATGAGATGCTGCAAGTCATTCACCCGGTAAGCGAGATCCTTCCCACAATCCAAGATACAGCCCTCCACCTTGAAGATCAAGGGCTCATGTGTAAACTGCACTAGGAGTGCCATCTGGAGACTCAGGTTCTTGACCTGGCTTTACCTCTAACTGACCTGTTTGACCTTGAGTGAGGCACTTCAAGTCTCAATCTCCAGGACCCTCAACTGTAAAGTGAAGGGCTCCTAGGGAGGGTCCTCAGAGTTCTGCCTGCTCTAAAAAATTGTCCTCTTTTGGGTCTCTGATTTCAGCCTGAAGAGGTAAGGCAAGCTGAATGTTTTCTTGCCAAATGTTGATGCACCAAATTAAATAATACATAGGAGAGGAATTGGAAACTAACTTTGCTGAGGCTGACAGTGCATTTGCTAAGAAAAGGAGGTCTAGGATGCTAAAGAAAGAGTTTCTTTAACAAGAAGAAAATTTTAAAGGCCTAAGGACCATTCAAGGAAAGAAGAAGGCACTTCCACTCATGAGGAGAGTTTCTGTGGCCTCTTTTTCTGTGGTCACTCTGCTTTCCTATTTCTCCCAAGATTCGAGGCAAGGCTGTCAGTATAAGACCTGTGTATAGAGCATACATGGTATAGAAGTGAAATGGTTTGTTTTTTTCACCTGCTGCCTTCAACTATACTGTCCCTTTCCTATTGCTTGAATACATCTTGTTCCAGCTCTTTTGTTCATTTTAGGTCTTAAACAGTGTCCATTCCAATGTAAGACTTCAGTTTTCTGCCCTCTTGCCTCTCTACCACTGTGTGATTATTGCAATTGTTTCCCATAGACAGAATAATTTCAACTTATGCAATTGTTCATCTTTATCACTTTTATTTCACTCCCATTAAAGAAACCTTCTAAATACTTTAACATGAAATAATTCTGGATGGAGAAAAGTTGCAAAATGTTACAAAGAGTTCCTACGTATCCTTAAACTAGAATCCCCAAATAATAACATTTTACTTCATTGGCTTTGTTATTCTTTCATATGATATTTCATAAACATATATACGTATTTTCTTAACCATTTGAAAGTAAGTTGTTGACATGATGCCCCTTTGCTCTTTAAGACTTCAGTGTGCATTTCTTTTTAAAAAATAACATTTTTTATATGACCATAGTATAATTTTCAAATCATACAGCTGTTATTTTGCAATGCTATTATCTAATCGGCAGACCTTATTCAAATTTCAGAATTACCCCATTAATGTTCTTATATTTAAGCAAGAAAATTAATATTTTCTGGCTTAAGCTCCAATCTAGGATCTAGATTTATAATCATTTTGCATTCTCATTAGTTGTCATTTCTCTTTAGACTCCTTTTATCTGGAACTATTCTTTAGTATTTTTTTTTAACTTACATGATCTTGACATTTTTAAAGAATATAGACCATCTACATCGTAGAATGGTGCTCAGTTAGGGTTTGCTACTCCATTTCTATTTTATCTGAATTTTCTCTATGTTCTCCAGTAAATGAGGTTAAAGATGACAAAAAAAAAAGTATTCTTCCTATACATTGAAACCATGAGTATATTTCTTACTTATTAAATGTCAGTAGATTGTAAATAAAGTATATTGCAACTTTCCAAAACATCTTTCTAAATTGCATTTTGAAAGGCCTATTTGAGTTTTTCAAATATGTAATTCCCATGAGAAAAAAAAAAGAAAACAAGACAAAGAAGGTAGGAAAATAATAAAGGAAAATGCATGCCTCATTTATAATTTAATATACTGCATTATTGAGTACATTCCTGACAAAAGAGAACTTGTCTCTTCACTAGGCATGGATGGGAACCAAATCCACTGGGTATAGTTTTACCCATGTTATCTGAATAAAAATCCTACTGCTGCATAACAAACCACTTCAAAGCGTAATGGTTTTACACAATGACTATTTTACTTACTGTGATTCTGTGGACCAGCAAGTTGGGCTGGGCTCAGTCGGGCAGTTCTGCTGGGGTCACCCGGGGTCACTCATGGAGCTGTCACCATCTGATGGTGCAACTGGGGCTAAGCTGGCCTCACTCACATGTCTAGTGGTTGGTGCTGGCTGTCAGCTGGGCATCTCTTTTCTTATGGATTCTTACCTTCAAGGGAGCTAAGTTGGGTTTCTTCTCATGGTAGAAATAGAGGGCCAGTGGCAGCTCAATGCCCTGGGACCAGACAGTTGATCGAACTGCAGAAAATTGAAGCCATCACTTCCACTACGTTCCACTGGTCAAGCTAAGTCTCAAGTGTAGCCCAGAATCAAGGTGGGAAGTAGACTCCACTTCTTAATGCGAGGTGTGGCAAAGACACATTTAGAAAGAGTGAATGTGCAGGATGAGAAGAGTTATTATAGCCAGTTTGCAAACAATGGCCCACAGGGTCTGACAGCTGGGAGATATCCCACAGGTTCACTTTCCACAAATTCATTTCTGATGCCAGGAGCTGTAGGACACATTTTCATCTCAATATGACTTCTGGTTTTGCACCTTCACTTCACATCAGTGGAGATATACTGTGGACAAGTAGCATATCCTGGAAGCTATTTTGATCCCTGGAAGGCTAGAAATAATTTAATTATCAATGGAAGTCACAGAGAGTCACATAAATACATCCCTGTAAACCCAAACAAGATGTGTTCCTTATCCAAGTTCTCATCTGGATCCCAAAAATGTTTGAGCCATGCCACTGCCATGGAGGGTAAGTTAAATGGACTATAGCTAAAATGCCTTACGTTTATACATTTTGTTTTTTAAAATGCCGTGAAGTGAACACATCACTAGGGTCTCCCCTGGTGCCTCGGAGGCATCTCTGAAGGTTAAGCCATGCAAGCTTCACACTAAATCTACCTCAGCCTGAGAGTTCATCAGGACACCTCAGGGTGAGAACAGAGGTTGGGTTTTTCTTAGACCACAAGTTTGTGCACTTGGAGCCAGAAGCCTCCATAAGAATGTTTGGCTCAACTTCCTATGTGCATTTCTTATGCTTACAAAAGGGTAGAGAAGACTTTGAGGGACATAAGGAACCACTGTAGACGTACTCTTTTGGAGTGTATTTTCTACTCAAAGGGCAAATATATTCACAGGGATGTGAACTGAACTGAAAGCCAAATCAAACTGTTCCAATTTACTGAACTGTGGAACAAATTGAGTCCAAATATACAAATTTTTACACAGCCACGAACCACAGCAAAGATTGATTTCTTTCCCTTTTAAAAAACATGTTTGCTTTCTTTCCCATAATGTTTTCATTAATTTTGTTTTTGAATTTTAAAAAGCTCTGGGATGTAGTGTGCATGATTTTCAGCCAAACTGAGCTGTGCAAAAAGTAATTTTCTTGTTTTCTTATAACTGAACTTGAATCTATCAGAAGCTCCCACCGCTGCCTGTAAACTGAAAACTTACCCCAAACCATCACCCTGAAAGTCAGTGATTTTGCAATTATGTTTGGTTTAAACTCAATCAAATTAGAAATTTTCTCCTTTCTCACCTTTTGGTTTGTTCTGAGCTGTCGGACTTACCACCTCGTCACCTCACAGTGCAAGCAGACAGGAAGTTGGGCGACCCACTGTACTTGCAGCCTCCAGACGGGATAGGCAAGTTTCCATCAGTTCTCAGTTTCCCAAGCACAGGAACTTAGCTGGAGCAGCAGGCAGAGAACAGGAATCTGCAAAGATGAGTGCCCCAAAGCAGTGGGATATGGGACCTGATGTAGCGGCCAGGCAAGCGAGCTTGAGAAAGAAGCCTCTGTGCCTGAGCGGAACTTGCAAGGGGACAAGCACAAGAGGTGAGAAAATGCAGCTGTAGGAAGTGTGTTCATGTGGAAGTAAAGTTTATATATAACAGCAAACGTTTTAAAGCATTTTCATTACTTAATCAAGACTGCTTTCTATTCCTTTTAATTATTTTTAAGAGAGATTTAAAGTTCATTACAATATTAAGTCATTAATTCTTGCAAATGGCTAAATGCATAGCTGTTGGACCCTTGGAGACTTGTAGCCAAAGCCACATATGTTTCTAAAAGTATGACACAGTAACAATGAAATCTTAAAACTTATGGTAAGCAGAATGTTCATTATGAGGGGATAAGTGTTTGACTTGTAAGTCAAATAACTCTTTAAAGATGATTATTCTGAGAAGAGTGACACTGAAGAAGGGCACTTTTTCTTTCTTTTCTGTGACATTCAACTTCTCTACCTTCTCTGCCCCACTGGGGCCACTCTGACCTGCTTGCATCCCCTCCTCCATTCCAAAGCTCTTGCAGTGCATCCGGCCTGGACACGTCCGGCTCCTGCCAGTCCCTCTTCTGTCCATGCTCAGCCCTGGCTGACACATAACTGAATCAAGCTCCTACCTCACCTAAATCCTCTTGCAGTGTCTCCGTCCCTTGCAAAGCTTCTTCCTCCCTCCATCTTTTCCTTTGGCAACTTAGACATATTTCTATTAGAGCAACTGTAACCACATATTGACATATTTTGTTTGATTTAGAGTAGGAAACAGTAAGGATGTGGAGTCAGTCTTCTTACCATGCTCTGTCGTCCTAATCACTTTGCTTTCTTTGCATTCTGAGGATCTCATACCTGGCCTCATTCAGAACAAGTGCTTCATTAATGCCTGCTGAATGAATGCAAGGAGTGATACTACATGAGCACAGCTTGGCTTGCTCTTGATCACTCTGAGCCAGACTGAGTGGCTTTTTCCATTGAGCCAAGCCCTTTTATTTTCTGTTCCATATTCCTCTCCTTTTATTCCAGGGGAATTTTATTGCCTCATCTGTTTATGAAAGTTATGACAATTGGCAACAGTTTTGACATGAATTTTCCTTCATGATTAAAAGAGAGCATTATTAATTGTTGAAGGTGGCTGATAGGTATATGGGGATTCACTATACGTCTAAATAATGAATTTTCCAAAGCATTATTATTACACACAGTTATAACGTTAGTAGAAAGAGAAAAAGAAAAAAAAAACTTCATCCACACACCTGACACCCAAACAAATCAGTTTCCATTCCTCCTTTCTTTCTTTCAGTCTTACCCATGTGCACATATCATTTTTATAGAGTTGCAATCATTTATATATGTTTTTAAATACAGAAGCGTCTTAACTCCCTTTCTGTCCACTGAAAGCCAAGTAACCACCAAGACAGTGAAGTCCGTGATGCTGATGAAGACCGCCACTTACTGGGCCGCCAGCACGGGGCTAATGTCACACATATTCTATTTTTAATCCCCAGAACAAACTCACTGAGGGTGAAAACTTGGCTAAAATCACAAGACTAGTACAATTGTAATAGTAACAGTACTTGTCATCACTGATACTTACCAATTACTTTATACCAGGACCCACACTAAGCAGTTTACCTGCTTGAACTCATTTAATCATACCAATGCCAAGGTAGCATTATCTCCACCTTCAGAGGAGGAAATTGAAGTTGAGAAGGGCTAAGTGACTGGCACCCGATCACACAGGTCTAAAAATCGACCCTAAGCTCTCTGACTGCAAAGCCTGACTTACAACCAGAATTTGAACCTGGATGTGGAAGCCCTTGGATTCGGGGCTTCAGATGCTTTCTACTCCACTTTCTCACCTTGGCAGCAAGGGCGATTTCATCCTGCTAACACGGTTCAGGCCAAATCTGAAATTAAAACAGTAAAAGGTCATTGAGGAGTTTTTAGATGAGATTCCAACTTACAAACACAGCTCGTAAGTTTATCAAACATAGTTAGACACACACCGTGCATTTTTTAAACTTCTTATCAGAGAAGCATGCGTCTCAGACAGGGACTGTGAGGTTCACTTGACCAAATTTAGTCTCTCTACTTCTATTTTTTTCTGTTTAGCCATGTTTAAATTTATTACCCCAAAATGTCCCAATAATTTGAAACTTCTTAGAAGAAGACATCATCTTTAATGAAGCTCTGCTACTTTGGTCTGATGCTGTATAGAATCTCATTGCTCTTAAACGCACGACCTTGCTTTCTGGCATAAACGTAACATGCAGACTGCTGATTTGGAATTTGATTACTCCCTCAACTGTTAATCAAAGCATCTTTTTATTTCTTCTTTCCTTCACTGCTGCTAAGCGTCAAGTGTGTTTTGATGATCAGGCCCCAGTGAGCAGGACTGTAAAAGCCTTGACTGTCACTCAACTCTGTGAGGACAAACAGGAAGATCCAGGGAACACTGAGCCTGGGGAAGTAGAGTTAGCCCAGCAGAGGGGTTTCCTGAGAGGAAAAAATGTGCAATAACAAAATGGATCTTTTTCTGGAAGCAACCTGTTTAAAAGCTCAACTTGAATTTACTGAGATGATTTAACAAGAGGCAGTTGACCAGCAGAGGTGGACTCAACGTTTTCTTAGAGCTGCATCAGTGCTTGATTTTTGTGACGGGCTGGAGCTATTGATGTTCAGATTCCAAAGAGTGAAATGGCCATGCTACGGGTTCTCTTTCTCTGAATGAATAATGTCAGCAGTGTAATTCTGAAAAAATAGAAGTTGGATACCAGTTGCCAAACACGGCCGCTTTTGTTTATGTTCTTGGTCACAGGGGTTACTTAGTAGTAGTAGTGCCAGCTACGTAATAATAGAGGGGCAGTAACCCTCTCAAAATAGAGTGTGCTTGACTTATAAATAGGAAGTTATGTAGGGGAGGCACGAGGAGTCACTGAATAGGACTCCACATTGGCCAGTCTTCTAGGTGCAAAGGGAAACTGACGAGTAAGATTTAGCTCCAACCTATCGGACTCATTCAGTCCAGTGGAGGAGATCTGCACAAGAGCTGATGGTCTCCACAGGCAGGGTTTCTCAACCTTTGTGCCACTGAGATTTGAGGCCGGGCAGCTCTGTTGGGGGTTGTCCTGGGCATTGCCAGATTAGCAGCGCCCCTGGCCTCTGCCCACTGGATTCAGTAGCACCTCCATTATCCTGACAGTTGACGTGCAAACTTAACCCTAGATATTGCCAAGGGCCTCCTGAGGGGCAGAATTGCCCTGGATGGGACCACTGCTTTATTGGGGGTGGTGGTGAGCACTATGTGTGTGACAAGAACAAGCACAGGATGCTCTAAGAAGTGGGGAAGGGCACCCTGGCAGCCTGGGAAAAGGTAGGATGGTCACAGAAGCTACACTGAGGAGGGGACACTGTCTCATGTAAAGCATAAATAGTGCAAACATGCAAAGCAAGGGACCAGCATAGCACAGGGACAGCTTGCTGCAAGGGGTGTGCAGGGCAGGCAGCTGCCACCTTGGTCCTGCTGGAAAGTCAGGTGTGTGTGTATGTTAGAGGTGGCAGGGCAGGAGCCATGGTGTGGGGTAAGGTACTGTGCTACTCACTTTCCCTGTGGCATCCACTGGACCCCATGCAGGCCTTTGAGGAGGAAGCATAATTATCCGTCAGACAGATGAGGATGCATAGGGCTGAGGCCTGCCCTCCCAAAGCCGTGCAGCTGCAGGAGAGCAGAACAAAGCCATTTCCTGAGGAGGCACCCTAGGTCCTCTGGAAGACAAAACTGACTTGACTTGTCTGGCAAAGCTTTGTTCAAAGAGGCACCATGAAGCCGGGATTTGGGGCTCAGCCCTGGCACACAGGAGGTGGGTGAAGTCCTTGGAGGGACTCGTTAAGCAGACAAATGTCAACCCATGGTTAACAGAGAAGCAATTAAAACCAAACAGGACAGCCAAGTACCTTCTTCAGTGTTCTTTTCTCACACCAACCTTCCATCAGGGCCCAAATGCTGGTTCATTTCAGTGCGCATTTGTTGGGCACCTACTGGGTCCTCAGAATCATTCCAGGGCTCCGGGGGAGATGAGGGTCTTCCTGTAGCAAATGTCAGCAGAGTGAATGGGGAGAGACAGTGAACAAACTTGAGGATGAGTGATTTTGGAAGGGGACTTTGACTCAGAGAGTAAAGTATTTAATGTGGGTGGATCTACTGGAGAAACTTCCCCTGAACTACTAAGTCATTTAATTCCAATGACAACTTTATAAGGTGCTGTGGCTATTTTCACTTTACGTATGAAGAGATAGAAATACACACAAATGAAGTAGCTTGCCTAAGGTCACATGGACTTTCAGCAATAAACTTGGGTTTAAACCCCAAGGTGGGAAGCCACAGGAACCAGGGCTCATACGACGCTGACTGCCAGGCTGGACTGCCTTCCCCCGGTGGTGATGAGCTGGGAGGCTGGGGCGTGTTCTAATCAGCATAGTAACAGGTCACTTTACTGAGGAAGAAATTGTGCAGAGGGTGGCTCAGCGTTCACATGGTAGAAAGAGAATAGAATTTAGATCAGAAGCTCTGTTAGCCCCACCAAAGCATGACTTCCTCATATTTAACACGAGGACAATACTGACCTCTCAAGTCCTTTGCATATCAAATAGACCATGTGACAGTGTCTAAAACAGCTCCTGACACCTAAGTAAATACTCCTTCAGTATAACGTGAGTGAAAAATAAATGAGAGATGCTTCAAGGGTACAGGTTTGATTGGCCTTGAAGAGAGTATAAAGTTCATGAACAAGGACAAAATATAACTCAAATGCAGGGAGAATGCTCAGTAAATTGACCGAGGGACACGCCGGGTGGGGGTGGCACATGAATATAACGGCTATGACTGATGGAGCCACTATCACTTACGGAGGTCTTACCATGAGCCATCACTGTACTCTGGGTCATATGCCATTAATAACCATGAATTAGGGAATTTTGTTATGTTTGGGTTCCACTATTACATGCATTTTCCAGATGGCTAACCATGGACTGCTCTGAGCCAGG
Source organism: Phataginus tricuspis (assembly GCA_029783875.1). Lineage (NCBI taxonomy): Eukaryota > Metazoa > Chordata > Mammalia > Pholidota > Manidae > Phataginus > Phataginus tricuspis. Next base: position 1,831,987 of record JAQQAC010022866.1, on the reverse strand, counting down.
GTGGTTTAAGGCAGCCTCTCCCCAGACGTCTGTGAAACCTCGCAACAGGCTGTGCCTGATGCAAAGATGTGGGCAGCTTAGAATGCAATGCTTGGATTCACTTTCCTTTTCATCTGCCTTCCCAGGCCCCCTTTATTTTGGCTTGTCTGGGTTTACACCTCAGTATAATTTTAGCCCCATAGCTTTTGCCTCAAGCTCTGCTTTTGAGGAAATCTGGGCTAAGACAGAAAAAAAAAATTTTTTTGGTAAAATAAAATACATTGCAGTAGATACGCACAGCAAAAAGACCTAGATTTTCACACACAAAGTGTGTTAACTGGGTATCTCTCCTCTTAATTTTTGATATTTTCTACTTTTAAAATTTTAAATCAGTAAAGTGAATATTTTAATAAACTATTTAAATGTACACATTTCTTTATTCCAAAATGAATGACAGGATGTGTATATATAAGCTGATAAGTCAAAGTGAGAATAAAACGAGCCATTTTTCAATAGATATTCCATTATTATGAATTCAGGGATAGTTTTGGATATTTCCATAACCCACTATTTTATATTCTCATCATTTCAGTTTTATTTTGTCTAGGATAAAGTACATAATAAATGTTGATTTACATATGTTGGAACAAAAATCAACTGGAATACATAAAAATGTAGTTAATACATGAAGCATTCTAACTATATTTCAGGTATCCTCTAATTTCCTTAGGTTTTAAGGACAATCCCTTACTTACCCTGCCTTAGAATTGCAAAAGAACCTTGTCCAACAAAGCTTCATTCTGAGACTTATTCCAAATGAAATCCATTCACAGAGCCGTGAAAAGTGTCTTTTGGCAGAAGCCAGATGTGTGGGCCCCACAGTGAGCCTGAGAGCCCACAATGTTTCCTGGTACTGTTTGTTCCCCGGGACCAGTATTAACGTAAGCAAAATAAAAGCTGCCTTGGATTTGTTTGCATGCTTTCATCAGAAAAGAGGTTAAATGTGACTCTGGTTTCCCGAGGGCGGTCTCATTTGTAGTGAGAATCTGACTCTCAGAGTGGGAAGGAGTTCTGGGAAATCATCCCCCCAAAATGGCTCTTTCATGGGTGAGAACAGAACCCAAAGACAGTGACCGTCCTCTGCTGGGATAACCACGGCTAACTGAGTGGGCAGTAACTGCACCCCCCCAAAAAAGAAGAAACAAAGTCAACTTATCCACACAGCTCATTCACTGGATAAATGAGAACCCCATCAGAGAGCTCAATTATTTTTGGAAGGGATTAAATCCCTTGGGCCAAAGACTGGAATGATATTTTAACTTTTGTTTTTTCTAGTTGTGTCAGGGGTAAAGTAGGAGAGGGTTAATGCCTAATTATGTAGTTTTTCTGTGCACATACATAGTCATTTCTTTACCTGTGTTCCCTCCTTCCCTGCCCCTTAGTAACTTGAAAACAAAATCCTAGCTATGGTTACTCCATCTTTCTACCAGGCTAAGCCCAAAGTCTTGTTATATTTCCAGCCTGGGCTGGGTTTGAATCCAGGCTCTGCCACTGACTAAGACACTTGAATTTGGGCAAATTACTTCATTTGCATAAGCCACTTGACCTCTGCATATCTCCTTTCCTCATCTGTAAAACACAGGTCATTTGAATACCCATTTTCCCTGTAAAGTGCCTTTTACATAGTAAACACTCAATAAGTATTGACTATTGGTAAGTGCTTAAAAAGTATTTTTTGGAATAAAAATGTATTAAGAGGAAAGAGAGAATTGCCACAAGTAAGGTGTTGATTCTCGCTCAAATCATCTCGGTTCCTACATTTCAGGAGCTCTAGTATAATTTCTTATGCTCGTGGGAGGAAAGAGGGAAAGAGCATACCACGTTTTTTAAGAGCAGAACTCTAGTGTCATAGGAAATTTACATATATGAGGCATGATCTGCTCTAAGAATTTAGAGTACAAAGTTTGCCACATTATTTCCCCCCCCCCCCATGAAAAGCAAAACACCCAAGTACTCCATTATTAAGAAGTCCATGGTGTCCACTTTTATCTAAGAATCTCAGGGGCTTACTCACCTGAAAGGGTGAGTAACTCTTTCAATGCCAAGTGGTGTGAGAAATGGCTTCGCATTGTTTTTCCCCTCCTCCGCTCCTCCTGCCCAGACGTTGGCCAGTCTGTGGATGGACCTGCAGATTCCTTAGGCAATGCCAGCCTGGGCCCAGCTTGAGCTCCTGCCTTGGTGAGACCACAGCCACAGGACCAGCATCGCTCTCCAGGACACACAGCTGCTGTGCTGAGTGCTGTGCACACGGGTTGCTGCCAGCAGAAGCCATGAGCTTCCAGCTCAGGGTGGCCCTGTGCAGACTCAAGTCCTCTCTCAGAATCTGGGTCACCAGCCTCAGAGCTCTTCTCCCCCTTATTACCACCTATTTTCAGGATTTTTCACCCTTGCAAATGTGCTTGCCTCTACCCCAACTGTATTAGTCCGCTAGGGCTGTTTTAACAAAGCTCCACAGTTTGGGTGGCTGAAACAGTGGAATTTATTTTCTCATAATTCTGGGGGCTACAAGTTTGAGATCAAGCTGTCGGCAGGACTGGATTCTTCTGAGGCTCTCTGAGGCTTGGAGGTGGCCGTCTGCTTCCTGTGTTCTCATGTGCCCTATCTCCAAATACAGTCAAGTTTTGAGGTCCTGGGGGTTAGGACTTCAACATATGGAAGTTGGAGGGACACATGTCAGCACATAACACCAACAATTAAATCTATATGCTTAGGGCATAAATTAACTGTTTTAATTCAAAAGAGTGTGGAGGAAGACACACAGATTGAGAGAGAAAGAGAGAGAGAGAATTGGAAATTGGTGTGTCCCAGGGAGGCTTCTCTATACTATTCTTCCAGGACAAGGGGCACCCTGTGCTTACCTCATTAAGGTGGCCACTCAAGTGGCTGTTCAAACAGGTAAGGCATGCCCTACTAAGCCCAGAAGGCTACTGTAAAACAGATGGCCCTGGTTGACGTGGGTGTGGAGATCCAGACCCCCTTCACTCCCTCTTCCGCCAAGCCTTGTGTAAAAACCTTTGGCCTAGAGGGTTCCAGGTGTCCAAGCTCCTTCTGCTATTTTTTCACAGCCACACAATCCATAAAGTTTGAAATGGGCACATAGGATGTTGTCTGATGATCCTCACCTTTGGAAACATAACTGTCCCTAAATGAAAGCATTTAGCCCGCTTTCACTCTGAAAGAGTCTGCAGGAGTCCTGCGATGGTGCAGACAGACGGGAGCTGGTGCGGTCAGCTTTATTTTTCCACTTCACTTCTTTTCGGAGGTGGACTTGTTAATCACCCTGCTTCTCTGTGATACCCAAGCAAAGCTGGGAGGGCAAAGTCAGACGCAGCCTCCTTGTGACCTCTGCATATACCAGGCCAATAAGACTCGGGCAGAATGACAGTGACAGCTGCCTGGTGGCATTCCAAGGGAATCGAGCGGTTCAGTTCTGCAGGCTCAGGGATAAGTGTACCATTACAGCCCAGCTGCTCAGAGAGAAACCACCTAACCCAGCCTGAGGGGCAGCCTGCTGTCCTGCGGCCACGGCGGGGCGCCTTGGACACCTGCGAGGCCCCGCTGACACCCCTCCGTGAGCTTCCTCCACTTGGACCGCCACACCCACTCCCTACCAGCGACAACCTGGGGTAGGACACCGTCCCAGCCTTCAGGCAACAGAGGAGAGTGGGTGGAAAGGAAGGTAAATGGGGGCCAGGCAGTCCAGGGCACAGTCCAAGGACAAGGGCCCCAAGGGGATGGCGCTCCTGCGGGGCAGGCAGAAATTCTCCCCGTGGGACGACACCCTGCTCTTGGGAAAAGACCCGCGGTCTCTGCTGAAGCGGGGCATGCGCCACGTTAGCTTCAGCCTGGTCACCAAGGGCATGACGGATGTCCCTGACTTTCTGTGGGGCTTGTCTGAGGTCCAGAAACTCAACCTGTCTCACAACCAGCTCAGGGTTCTGCCTCCTGAAGTGGGGAAACTGAGTCTGCTGGTGGTACTGAACCTGTGTGGGAACCGTCTGAAGAGCCTGCCCCGAGAAATCAGTCTCCTCAAGAGCTTGAAGGTCCTGTTCGTCAACATGAACTGCCTGACGGAGCTGCCGGCTGAGCTGGGTGCCTGCAAGAGTCTGGAAGTCCTGAGCCTGTCGCACAACCGCCTCTCCCAGCTTCCCGCCAGCGTGGCCGACCTCTCCCGACTGCGGAAGCTGAACCTTAGCAACAACTACTTTGCTCACATCCCCATCTGTGTGTTCTCCCTGAAGGAGCTGGATTTCCTGCACATGGGCTCCAACCGCCTGGAAAACATTGCTGAGAGCATCCAGTGCCTGGCCAGTCTGCAGATCTTCATCGTGGAGAACAACCATATCCACTGCTTCCCGAGGTCACTCTGCCTGCTCTCAAATCTGGAGCTGCTGAACTTGAACAACAATGACATCCAGACCCTCCCGGATGAGCTCTACCTGCTGTGTAGACTGGTGAAGATCGCTTGGAATCCCATGGACAAAGGGCTCCACATTTCCCACAACCCTTTATCCAAGCCTCTGCCGGAGCTGGTGGAGGGGGGCCTGGAGATGCTGTCCAGCTACCTGAGGGACAAAAAGCATAGCTAAGTGCACACCCGGGGCACTCAGTGGGACTCTGTCAGGGGGGTATTCTCTAGCCTAGACTTGCTCTGCCTACTTTTCACGTTGGTCAATGCCTGTGCTAGGGTTTGCCGAATCGTGTGGAGCACCTGCTCTAGGGAGGTGTTTGCTTTTAGCTCTGTGTGTTCCTGACAGCCGCGTAAGTTATGTTCATCTCATTTAAACATAATTTGAAAGAGGGCTTTGGTTTTCTCCAAAGAGAAATAATCCTGATTCTTCTGTGGAGTAGTGGGGTTCAGCCCTTGGAATCATGGATGGCAGGTCCGAGTCAAGACAGTCCTAAAGCCAGACAGTTGCTAAGTATGCGCTGTGAGCCAAGCGTGGTCTGAGGCACAGACACGTTTCCGCTCTTGACACGGCAGCCTGCAGCGAGGTGACAGCACAGCAAGACCACTCCCATGTCCTCTGCTGTCAGCAGCACTTGGGACCGAAGAGCGAGCTGGAGCCCCGATGCCCCGGAATGACCAAAGCAGGGAGAGCTTTCCTCAGAGTTCTGGGGGAGCCACCATAGGAATTTCTCTCTTAAATGACTGTAGGGTAACAACCGAGCTGCGCATGTTTACACCGGGGGTGAGTGACAGGCGGCATGACGGTTACGGATAATAAACATGGATCCGTCTAAGGGCCTCTGCAGCCTTCTCTCCCGATCCTCTTGCGCCCACAGTCGTATCCCCGGGCTTTTCTAAAGACACCAGCCAATGGTTAAATGGTTAAACTGCACTTTTCCTCTCTTGCTAGCTGTGCCTCTCAGAGATGAGCTAGTAATCTGGGTGGGGGTGGGTGGGTAGGAATGGCCAAAAGGCAGAGAGAGGCTCACCAGGAAGTAATTACCTTTTCACATTCCGAGGAGGGTAATATGGCTACTTGGCTTTCACATACAGACATTTAAAAGATGGGTTTGGTGACATTTAAAAGCTCTTTGTACAAGAGGCTCTGTAAAAATATTAAGTTAGTTCTGTTTTCAATTTTAAGAGTATGCAGCTGTTAGTTAAACGCAGGCATCAGGAGAAATTATTTCAGAGTTCCTGTCACAAGGGTCATTGGATCTTACTGCTGTCACAGCAGCCACAAGGCCCTAAGACGTTACTATGTGTCTGGAGTGAAAGGATCGGAATGGAAGGTGGCAGTGAAGAAAGTAGAATACCTTCGGATGGGTGGGGGACCGACTGCTCAGGTTTCTTGGCACGTTTTCTGCAGAATAGAGCAGATAATATCCAGACATGGGATTTGGAGTTTCCACCAGGACTTGTCTAACTTCTTAATATCCTTAGTTTAATTAAGTTAAACTTAAATTTATATTTATTAGCACCTTCTCTAGGCTGGACACTGGGCTGGGACCTGACAGGAACAGTGTTCCTTCTAAGGAGCTCCCAGCCGAATGACAGACAGACCCACAAAGGTGTCTATACTATGTGGCAGGTCGTGATCCCTGATTAAGACAAATGTAAGCAAATGGCTCATGCAAGGGTAACAGGCTGGATGGTGTAGACCAGACTGAATCCCCAAGACTCAATCCCCAAGTGAGTAGGATGAACCAGTCAAGTCCTCCGTTCACTGCAGCCATTTCTCACTAATTCCTGCTCCCTCCTCCTCTCACCCTGCTTGGGAAAATGAAGCAAAGCCTGGGGCAGCAGTAGCTCATTGTCAGTTTCTGAGCTTGGGCAGTTTTAGTCTGGAGCTGCTGTTTCCTCCTAAGAGAGGCTCAAAAGGGGTCCCCATAACTGATTCACAGGAAAAGTGGTTTTCCCAACAGATCTCAACATCAAATTTCCCTTCCATTAAAGAGGGAAACCAATTCCTCCTCTTATCATCAGATACTGTAGTTCCATTAGCACGTTCATGCACGAGCTCTTCTATAGAACCTCTGTAAACAGATCTTACCAGTGTCACTGGGAGGCAGCTGAAGAGTCCCCTCTAAACTCCCGCAACAGCAACCGGAGAGCTGCACAGCCTTGCCAGACACACACAGGCACACTCCAGTAGCCTCGCCCACGTTGGCTTGCTGGGGCCAAGACTATTTAAAGACATCAGTGGAATTCTTACTTGACCCCACTCGGTGCAGAATTGCAGGGCGAGCCCTCGAGGCTCTGCAGAGCAGAGCTGAGCAGATCACTCACTGAAGCTTTGGCTGGAGCACATGCAGCTGTCAGACAGACATTGGAATGTGCCAGGTTTAGCCCACTGGTGTCTGCTGCTGAAGATCCACTTGGGTTCACACTGAACCTCCGTGACCTTGCTCTGGGTGGAGAGGCTAACACGGAGAGCAGCGCCGTGCTCTTCCTGCCGAGCAGTCCTTTCACTTCCTCCCCTCGTTTCTCCAGTCACTTGACCCCACAGTCACTTTGCTCCAGGGAAAGAGCATGAGCGTATTTTGAAGGTGACCCAAGAGCTTATGATATTTCTTATAAGTAAAAAGTGGTATCAGTTTGGTTGCCAGCTTCCACTGGTGCCTTTCAAAAGTATAGGAGCAAAGTTTTCTTTGTTAACACTCGGCACTGAGCAAATCATAAAAGTAATAGTAGTTGCCTAATGTGCTTTAGATATTGATTCTTTGGGAATGCTTCTTTTTATTGAGAAAGGGGAGTGCTGAGCCAAAAGCTGGTTAATGTGCTTAGTTATTCAAAACCCTAACGTGGAGGGAATTTGATACAGCCTCCAGTGTCTTTGCTGTCAAATGCTTCAGTTTGCTGACTGACTGAATGCTTATCTTTTGAAGTTCTAATATTGCCACATTCAAATAACTCCCAGGTATTTCTAAGGCGTCCGGAATCAAAGCCCTGAGGATGACTACGTTGGCTGTTGCGTATATTTAGCCAAAGAATACAAGCTAATTGGGTGCTTGATGTGCGGAGCTGGCTGCTCACATTCTCCATGATACGGTGGTTTTCATGTCGCTTGGCTCTCTGCACGGAGCAATCTCAGTGGTGTTTTCAGAAACACCTTTTGAAGCAGTTGCAGCTCACAAGCACACAATTAAGAAGAAATCCCAAGTTCACAGGAAAAGAAGACCACTTTGAAAAGACACATCTGTTCAAGGAATAATGCTGCTAAATGCACAAAACTGCTGCATTTTAGAAGGAAAAATGTAGTCATTACTTAGCTGGCTGACATAATAAGTGGTTAATAGAAGAAATGTGCTCCATTCTCTGGCTTTACATAATAGATTGCCTTTTTGTAGTAACCAAAGAGTGACTTCAGGACTGTGCACCTGCATTTCACAATGAAGTCATGCTTGCCCTGGAAAGATAAAGAAGGAATGCTGTCATTATTTGCAAGACTATATTAAATCAAACCCTTGTCTTGTAATGGATTATTGCAGCTTACAATTCCATTTCATATGTTTCAAAGCTGAATATGCATATGCAGTTTGATAGCTATGCATTAAAAACAGAGGGAGATTAAAGGACTGTGAGCTGGGCCACTGGAAGATACACACAGCTACCAACAGCCTGAGATTATGGGATCAAATGAGCCTGAAGGCTGGCTGCTTCCTTTTAGTAATACACATGGGCTAGGGAGAGTCTGGATGGAGTCACTGAGATTCTGTTACAAATGGTGAAAGTCAGAAGATGAATTCAGGGGATGGTCTAAAAATAAAACCAAAAAAACAAAAGCAAAACTTGAAGCTACTAGATTCAGCTAATATGAAGTTATTGCTCAGTTATTCCATCAATATCTACTTAAGTACCCACATGTGCTCCATCTCCTTACTGCATCAAAAATCACTGTCAGAACTGTGTAAAATGTGCTTGAGAAACACAAAATACCCAGCCTAGATTAAATGTGCAGTTAAGTCCCAGTACCCCTAATGTAACTATAATTCATCCAAAAACACCAAAATACAATCCATCCATATATTTTAAGAAAATGAATAAATATTCAGAAGGACATGAAAGCTATTTATAGACAATAATGGGAACAATTTTGACCTTATTGAGAAAAGAATTTTTTACAACTCTTCCTTTTAAGTTACTTGTCAAGTTACACATTGAAGCCAAAGCATTACTGTTTTTTTAAAGGACAGCATAGTAATAAAAGAAAAACAAAAAGGGCTCAAAATGAATTTGTAAGGGCTTGGGCATCATTAGGAAGCACAACTGAAAGCTATTAGCATGAAGCTTGCAATGCAGATTTTTTTAGTAGTGTCATAGGAATCTACTTGCAAGGAGAGAGTTTATTTCCTACTGCTTCTTGACTCCCTCCTTATTTCAGCACAGGACAAAAGTGAAAGGTGAACTGAAGTTCATCCCCAAAGCGTCAGACTGTTTCCTGATACTCCTGAGAGAAGCATACATAATGAAAACTCTGACACTATTGGCTCTGAGCTGCCGATGGGACGTTATGTTATCACCCATATTCTTTGGTCTTGAGTGGTTTGAGTTCCCCTGAGGTCAGTGTGCCAGGACACGCCACCTGGGAGAAGTCTGTGTTTCTGACTCCTGAGTGTCATGCGCATCGGCCTGTGCATGCATAGCAGAGGAGGCCTTGCTGCGAGCGGGAGAGGAGCTCTGGGCTGAGAGCAGGCATGTCGACTGCACAGCACTTACTGGGCATCTGCGTGTCCTACGGCTGTGCAGGTACTCGGGACACAACAAGGGAACAGGCTTCTGCCCATCGGGGTTCCCAAGTCCTTGAGCAAAGAAGGTGAGACTCTAATAAACATTCAATCCTGCCAGGACAGTTGCTTAACAGATGCGTAAGGAGTGTGGAGGCCTGTGGGCGGAGTTATGGAGGAACAGAGGGGTGATGTGATTGACATGGTGGGGGGTCCACACCATCTAACATGAGGTTATTTATCCAGTGGCTACTTTGTTTTGCTTTGTCTTGATGGAAAACCTGTTGAATCTCCCTGTTTGTCACTTACTTTATAACAGTTTTTCCTACCTGAGGCTTAAGATGTTGAATAGGTTGGTGGCAGGAGAGAGGACATATTGCAATATGGGGGGCACCACGTTATGTGGGGTCTATAGATAATCCAGAGCCTCCCTCCACCTCATTAAGGGCAAAGGTCTTTCCAGAAGTTTCCAAAATGAGCCAGGTTGGCAGTAGTCTTCAGCACTGGCTGCTCATCAGAATCCCTCGTGGAACTACAGGAAAAAAAGAAAGGCCTGGGCCTCATGGTGAAAGATTCTGATACACTTGGTCTGACAAGGCCTGGGTGTCTTATTACTTTAAACTCTGTGGGTAGTTCTGTTGCGAACTCTGAGCCGAGAAATGCTAATGTAAGCTCTTACCTGAACAGTGTGATGGGAGTTGTTAGGCCAATGGGACCTGTAGCCCACCAACAGAAAGAGGGCAGCAGAAGGCGGAGGATCTCCGAAGCTTACCAGCTGATGGACAACCTGTTTGTGCCTTGTGATTAGATTCATCTGGACACTTGTTAGTAATTCAGAACCCAGGTGTCTGTTGTGTACTTTCAGATTCAGAGGGTCTGGGCAGGCCTGGTGTGTGTGGGTCTGACAAGCACTCTAGGCCTAGTTTCCTATCATAAGGCAGGCTGGAGAACACCTGGGCTGGCAGAATGAGCACCCCTGGACAATGGGAAAACTCTGTGTGCTGGACTCAGCTGCTACCTGGGCACAGCTGATTTTCCTGACTCACTCTGCCACTAGACTTTGAACTCTTCATTGACATTATCTTTGCATCCAGCATTGGGACGGTATTCAATACTAGTGCATTGTATGAATGAATGAATGAATACATGCATGGATGACTTTGCTCCTCTGGCTCTCAGTTTTCCATAAAGTGAGGCAATTGAACTCACTTTAAATTTCTTTCAGCTTTGAAATTTCAACTGTATTTTTTCCTTTGTCTTTCCCTTATCCAGTGCTCAGGAAATAGACACCTGAAATTATAATCATTGTAATTACTCAAGAAAATCAAAAAACAGTGAGGAGATGGGTCCAGATCAGTAGGAGTATTTATAATGCAATTTTTATTCAAGTTTACAGACCTCCAAATTACCTGGATTCCATCTCTAACTTTTTATTGAATTGGAGGCTCCAAAGGAATATTTCTGCTTGACTTTGTTGATTGATTGATTTAAAATTTCTCCATGTTTCTGGAAGAGAAAGAATTCCTAGTTATCTATTTTCCATGCTAAAAAGCTCATTGGATTTGATTCAATAATATGATTTGGGTGCTTAGAGCTGAAATCTTTCCTCTTAACAAAGAAGTATAACAGACCCATAGACCAGTGGAACAGAATAGAGAGCCCAGATATAAACCCAAGCATATATGGTCAATTAATATATGATAAAGGAGCCATGGATATACAATGGGTAAATGACAGCCTCTTCAACAGCTGGTGTTGGCAAAACTGGACAGCTACATGTAAGAGAATGAAACTGGATTACTGTCTAACCCCATACACAAAAGTAAACTCAAAATGGATCAAAGACCTGAATGTAAGTCATGAAACCATAAAACTCTTAGAAAAAAACATAGGCAAAAATCTCTTGGACATAAACATGAGCAACTTCTTCATGAACATGTCTCCCCAGGAAAGGGAAACAAAAGCAAAAATGAATGAATGGGACTATATTAAACTAAAAAGTTTCTGTACAGCAAGGGATACCATCAGTAGAACAAAAATATATCCTACAATATGGGAGAATATATTCATAAATGACATATCCTATAAGGGGTTGACATCCAAATTATATAAAGAGCTCACATACCTCAACAAACAAAAAGCTAATAAGTCAATTAAAAAATGGGCAGAGGAGCTAAACAGACACTTCTCCAAAGAAAAAGTTCAGATGGCCAACAAGCACATGAAAAGATGCTCCACATAGCTAATCATCAGAGAAATGCAGATTAAAACCACAATGAGATATCACCTCACACCAGTAAGGATGGCCAACATCCAAAAGACAAACAACAACAAATGTTGGCAAGGATGTGGAGAAAGGGAACCCTCCTACACTGCTGGTGGGAATGTAAATTAGTTCAACCATTGTGGAAAGCAGTATGGAGGTTCCTCAAAAAACTCAAAATAGAAATACCATTTGACCCAGGAATTCCACTCCTAGAAATTTACCCTAAGAATGCAGCAGCCCAGTTTCAAAAAGACAGATGCACCCCTATGTTTATTGCAGCACTATTTACAATAGCCAAGATATAGAAGCAACCTAAGTGTCCATCAGTTGATGAATGGATAAAGAAGATGTGGTACATATACACAATGGAATATTATTCAGCCATAAGAAGAAAACAAATTCTACCATTTGCAACAACATGGGTGGAGCTAGAGGGTATTATGCTCAGTGAAATAATCTAGGTGGAGAAAGACAAGCACCAAATGATTTCACTCATATGTGGAGTATAAGAACAAAGAAAAAACTGATGGAAGAAAACAGCAGCAGATTCACAGAACCCAAGAATGGACTAACAGTTACCAAAGGGAAAGGGACTGGGGAAAATGGGTGGGAAGGGAGGGATAAGGTGGAAAAAGGGCTATTACAATTAGCACACATAATGTAGCAGGGGTGGGGGTGGGGTGGGGAGGCTATGGGGAAGGAAGTATAACACAGAGAAGACAAGTAGTGATTCTATAACATCCTTCTATGCTGATGGACAGTGACTGCAATGGAGTATGTGGTGGGGACTTGATAATAGGGGGAGTCTAGTAACCATAATGTTGCTCATGTAATTGTATATTAATAATAGCAAAATAAAATTAATTAATTAATTAATTAAATAAGAAGCATATTGTGTTCTAAAATGTGAGTTACACCTTGTAATAAAATTTATGCCTCTTCCACAGCACTTCCCCATCTACAGACTCATGTAAGTCAAACTTGAAATCTGCTAAAAATTTTCAAAGTAACTCTGCAATGAACACACATAAAGTTGCAAAACAACTTTTCTTTGATATCTTTGATTGTAATAATATTGCTCTTCTCTCTGCCTCTATGAATTCATGATACCTATATTGTGGAAATTAGAAATTAACAACTTTAATTTTTGACTAAACTTCCTCATAAGATGATAGTTGTGTTTGTTAAGAATCCTTGAATAATTTTGTTGTCATAATACTTTGAGAATTCAAAGTGCAGTTCTGGTATTATCCTCCTCAGCTAAGATATATACGAGAAGGTTAAGAAATATTTTCAATCTGGAAATCACTAGTAATATAAACAAAGAATCTAGCCAAGATGAATGAAAGTCTTCTTTATGTTTTAATCTTTTATACTTAGTTATTATCATGATTAAAAATCTATTGTAAATAAGAAATCTGTTTAATCTTCCAGAAATGTATATAGTATGTTTGTTATAAAATTTTTTTAATTGTTCATCTGACATGTAATATGTTGGTTATAAAAAGTTGAATTTACCCATTTAGTTTATAAATGAACTTGCTGGGCTCTTATTATTAATCCAGCACTACAAATATCATTTCAGCTGACTCTCTCCTGCGGCTGAAGAAGGAAAGTAACTGTTCCTGACAGATCAGAATGAACAGGTTCATTTTATTTTTTATGTCATATGAGGTTGGTTCCCTTGTTTTCATCACCTGCTGTGCAAAGGTCAAGGACGAATTTGACAAAATAACATGGCATGTATGCAGTAAAGGGTTGACTCAGCAGGTCTAGGGTGTTCAAACTCTGCACATTTCAAAGAAAAGCCTGGCCTTTGGCTAACACCAGGAAATAAGCTCCAGGGCCTCAGAATATCCTGCCTGATAGGAGTGTCTTTACAGATCTGGGCCACACGGAGTGAGTGGTCTATGCCCATAGTGTGATTTATGTTGTGGCCTTGAGCAACACAGTATTGCTCTGACCTCCGACAATGCTGAAGAGTGAGGAGGCAAGGTCAGGCACAAGAGAGTTCCATGCCTACATGATTAACTCCCAGTAAAAATGCTGGACACAGACCTGTGTGAGCTTCTCTGGTTGATGATATCCTGTACGTTTCGTATATTACTGCTAGGAGAATTAAGCACTGTCAAATGATTCCATTAGGAGAGGATGTTTGTACAGGAAGCTTGCACCTGGTCTCTTCTGGATTCTGCCATATGCTCCTTTTATCTTTGCTGGTTTTAACTTGTGTCCTTTTGTTGTAATAAACCATAGCCATAAGTACAACAGATTTTCTGAATTCTGTGCCTTCTAGCAAATTGTTGAAACTGCAGGTGGTTTTGGGGACCTCCAAAAATGCATGGGTTAAAGAGTTGACTTTTATTAAGAAAGCAAGAGAAAAGAAGCCACAGGTCCTTAGATTTCCTCTTCATTATGGCCACGTGTGGTGGGTATGCCTTTGTTGCAGAAAACTCACCTCCGTGGTAGTTCTCTCTTTCTCTCTTTTTACAGGCAAATCTTGAGCACTCAGATTTCCTTTGACGCCTGCCATTCTGGTTTTGATGCTAATAGTTATTTAAGAAAACCAGGTGCAGGGCACCAAGAAACCCTTGGGCATCACGAGTTTGCCACAAGAGCTGGACCTCATCAGTCCCAAAGAAGACGACCTAGAGTGCCATTTCTTCCTCTGGAAAAGAAATAAAGCTTCGTCCCACTACCACATTGTTCAGGCGACCAAGAGGGAGCTCCCATGTCATTTTTGGACATTCTTGTCCCTCAAAAAACCCTTGGACAAGATATTAGTAGGTATATCACAATTTCCTCTCATGTGGAATAATGCTACTCTATTAGGAGGAGGTCACTCAGTATCAGTTATTCAAAATATAGCTGAGATTCCAGAGATAATGTCATACATCTTATTCATTTATTCATAGGTGAGACTTTCAAGCTGTAATAATGACTAAATGCATGCATTGCATACAAACACACATACTATGTTACATAATAAATGCATGGAGAAAAATAAAGCAGTAAGGGGAATAGGGCTGGAGGAACATTTTTTATAAGATGATCAGGGAGGTTACCGAGAAAATCATGTTATAACAGAGACCTATAGAAAGTGATGGAGAAGCCATGCAGGTATTTTAGGGAAAATTATTCCAGACAAAAGAAAAATCATGTCGAAAGGCAGACGTGTTCCTGGCAGGTCCATGGAATGGCATGGGTGCAGGGGAGAGCACGAAGGTCCTGTCGAACTGGGCGTGGCTTATGGAAACGTGAGGCCATTGAAGGACTCTGGCTTTTGCTCTAAGGTGGGAGGCCATTGGAGGTTTTAGGTAAGAAGAAACACATACCAATTTACATTTTAGAGGAGTTTGACTTCTGGGTTGAGAATAGATTATAGAAGCAAAAGTAAAAGCTTAGAGACTTGTTAGGAGTCTCTTGTGATATATTTCAAGTGACAGATGATGGTGGCTTGAACCAGGATGGAAGTGGTGGAGGTGATCTGATTGTGGAGATATTTTGATGATACACCAGCAGAAATTGCATGGATTGTGTATGGAGAGAGAATGAGAGAGCCTGAGAGAGAGCAACAGAACAACTTTAATGTGTTTGACAAGGTAAAGTTGTGATTTATTGAGAGAGGAAGGGTTTAGGAAAGATCAACATGCTAATTTTAAGATGATAAATAGATTTTTTAAATGGGTCAGATGAGTAGGTATTTGGATAAAGAATCTAGGGTTCAAGGGAGAGGTGTGGATTGGAGATATATATATGGGGATCACCAACACAATAAAGAGGACGAAGTCAAGAAAAGACATATTCATTGTGAAAGTCTTCAGTCAAAATTATGATTCTTTTTCTTTCTTGAGTTTTTGTACTCAAAGTGCTATACTCAGTCATCTGGAAAATCCCCCATATGCGGTAACGCTTTTCCAGATGCTGTATAAATGAGATATTACTATATCTAGATCTCAGACTGTATCTGTGAGAATCCTGAAATTATTGGTTGATAGGAGAGAGGCATTCTGCAATCACACGGAAATTAGACACAGAAGGTCAGATGTTCTGAGCGGACACTTCCTTCCCACTGCCTTAGCTCAGGTGCCCCTCCCCAATTTCCTAACTGTCAGGTGGCTTTAAACAGTCAACAGGGAGAGATATATATTGGTATTGCTCAGGATTCACTGAAATACAATTAAACAAGTCTCATTTCATCTCCCTTCTCTCTTGTTCCTTCTCCAAGTCTTTTAATTTCTTTTAATCTTAGGGAATATCATTACACTTGCAAGCTACACGTTTAAAACAATAGTGAGGAACAACAAAACCAGCATTCAAAATAAATTTCTTCTTTGAACTTTGGAAAGAAAAATCTCCTTAAAATTTATCCTTCTGATAAATACATTCTAAGATGCAAAATTTGATAAATATTACTTAAGTGTTCACCCTGTAGTTTCTCCTATCTACACACTACTGATATCTGCTTCACCCCATGGCATCTGGATGGGTCTGCAAGACAAATGGTCTAGAAGGCTTCTCTGTTACTCTCTGTCGTGCTGTGCATTCTACTGCGTTTCTTGGTCTGAATTACTAATGTCTCTCCAATTTAAGTAGAAGCAAATAGCTTCCTTTTGGAACTCTTAACTAAATGTTATTTTTTATTTTGACTTCATCTCATATTCTCTTTATAAGTATGGAAATGCCATAAAGTTTATGCACAAGGAAGAATTATGGTGCTTTAGGTTTTTACTCTTGCATATGGGACAGGATAACTACTCCATACATTATGATCTGTTTATACACAAGACACAGAGAGAGGGGGACTTTTTGAGGGGGATCAATGCATCAGGATGGGATCCACTGTTACCTTTTTTTTTGCCCAGGATATTTGAAAGAAAATGAAATGCTGAACAATTTTGAAAAACAAAGAAACAGTTCTACTGACATATATGTGCACTTAATTCTTCCACACATGAGTCATATAATCCAATTGTTTTCTTATCTTGCTAATACAGTATTTTTTTAACAGATCTTATACTCCTAGCTCAATCTGCAGAGACAGCCCACAGAATTTTATCTTCCCACAGGGAAATTGTTTTCTACCCCCGTGTTTTGATGATGACAGGCCTTTTGCCATCTTATAATTCCTCCTTGTTGGGGGAATAGAAATGTAACAAATAATTTTTTATTCGATACCTCCTACTCTCCCCATATAATACTGAGGTTAAACAATGTCTACAAACTTACTAACAATCTACTTTGAATTTATACTTTGGGAAAACAAGACACAGAGGGGAAAAGAAGAGAGCAATTCATAAAAGAGTACATTTGAGAATGTGCTTCAAAGATTTGGAAGAAAAGATGACTCACTAATTGTATAGGGTATATAGCATTGTATAAAGCTACATGTGTGGGGCTAGCCAAGATAATTTCCAAGCTAAAATCCTATAATTCTCTACATAGTAAATCTCACTGTAAATGAGGATGTTTTCCTCTATATTTTAATTCAAAGTTGTCATAGTTCATCACTATTTCTAGAAAAGAATGAGCAGCATTTTGGTTTACCAGCTATAGTGACACAGCCATAGGAAAGTATCAAAATTCACAGGATTTATCAGTTTTGAAATGACAATTCTTGATTTTTTTAAAGGACTGACATTTTGAATTTCTTACAAAATAAGGCTTTATTAATAATGTTACCACATTATTTCTGTTTTAAAATTCACTCATGTAATGTAACAATACTGTACAATGCTAAGTGTCAATTAAGTTTGATGTGGAAGGTAATAAATGTACATTGTGCCCAATTCCACAGGTCAAGGGATGGCCAAGCATTTATGTTTTTTCCTTGTTTAATATTACCAGGCTGACATTCATCCAATAGTTGCAAACTCTAGAATTATAATAAACAAAGCTTGAAATTGGTCTAATTGAAACCTCTTCCCCATCCATTGCTTTTAAAAACCGCTTGTGCTCAAACACTTTCAGTAACAGGGGCTCACCTGTGTGCAAACAGTCCAGTCTGTCGAGTTCTTGATATTTGTCTCCTAAATATCACCCTTCTCCCTTGTTCTCCATCCCAGCAAATGGCTCTTCCATAAACCCAGAAACTTGGGATTCATTCTAGCCATTTCCTTCTCTTAATCCTTTCATTTTATCTATCACCCAATCCTAAATCTACCTCCAAATCCTCCTCCCAATCTCTTCTACTGTCCTTCTGTCCAATCCATCACTCTGTCTCATTCTCTTCTCTCTATTTCTTGCTCTTGGCCCCTTTTGCATCCATCTGATGCACAGACATTAAGAGAGATTTTTAAAAATGCAAATTGGATCATGTGGGATCCCATCTTAACGTCCTTCACTATGTATTTGCAATAAAATCCCAAATCCTGAATATGATTTACAAGTCCTTGCAAACTCTAGCTCTATTTCTTCAGACTCATTGTCCACCACTCTGTCCTCCCACCAATGTGCACCCATGCTGGCATTCTTTAGTTCCTGAAGAGTTTGAGCCCTGTCCTGCCTTAGAACTTTCTAGGACACTGTTCTCTCCCCCTGGAATGATCTTGCCTGGCTAAAGCTTACTCACCCTTCAAGTTTTAGCTCAAGTACACTTTCTCAGAAAATATTTCCCTCATAGTACTTATCAGAACTAAAATTATATGCATGCACTTGCACAATTGTGCACAACTTTAATTAAATGTCTATGTAATGACACGTATATACATGTGATGTATAACTTGTATAATATCTATCTTCTGGCCCATGACAGTGGGCAGCATATCTGCCTTATTTCACTGCTGAATTACCCTCCTAGAACTTTCTTCCTGGCTCACTTTAAGTACTTAACACAATGCACAGAATACATTCATATTCAGGTATTACAAATTAGTAATTTAGGAAGTGTGTCTTAGCTGAAATTTGTTTTATCAACCAAATGGTGTATGTGTATCCCTGATTAAGAAGTGCCTTTTAGTATAAAGCAAAGTTACATTTGTTGACAACACTGTACTTGAGGAGCAAAGAACAAATATATGAAGCCCTCATCACTTATTTAGGTTAACTTTAACATTAACAGTGCATGCATAATTAAACTCACAGTCATGAGTTAAATAAATAAATGATTAGCTTGGGGACAGAATGGACACCATGGCAGTATCATCCCCTTTACTGTTTGGTAAAGGACATAATCTAGTGTGGCTGCATTTTGGCTACATATGTTTCTTAGCTGGTGGTATATAAAGAATAAGAATGATTAAATATGAAAATAATACAAGTATAGGCAACATTTACTGAGTGCTTGCCATGAGTCAGGTCTATTTAAT
This sequence comes from Phataginus tricuspis, assembly GCA_029783875.1. Classification (NCBI taxonomy): domain Eukaryota; kingdom Metazoa; phylum Chordata; class Mammalia; order Pholidota; family Manidae; genus Phataginus; species Phataginus tricuspis. The sequence continues at coordinate 1,813,198 of JAQQAC010022866.1, read as the reverse complement.
TCTTCTAAGATCTCCATCACAGAGGTTCCAGTATCACCCCACTTTACAGTTAGGGGGACTGACACTCTGGGAGCTTAAATTACTGGTCAATCTAGTGATTGAAGGAGCTGGGCAGTGACGCCCAGGCTGTCTGATTCCAGTAACCTTGCTCTTAACCACTGTGCTCTGCTGTCTCAGGTGTTTCCCTGATCTACCAGGAGGGCATCAGGATTGAAATTACAGGGCATCCCTTCCGTTTTGCTTAGAAATCTCCCCTCCATAGCACACAATGATTTAACTTGGAATTTTACAAGAAAAGACTGAAGAGAGCCATGTAGTGTACTGATAATTAGATTCAGTTTGTACACCTGAGTGTGTGTTTAAGAAACAAATCATTAATATGCAAACATGTCTACAGCAGTTTTTGGTATCATTACAATTTGCTCAACATGAGTATTGGGGAATCCTCATCTAAGAACTGATTTATATGGAGTGATGATATAGTGATTTATATCTCCTAATTCGTGTCCACAACAACCTTGTTACTTGTTATTCTCCATACGTGAGGAACGTGGGATGCAGAGCATACCCGCAGTCATGGGTCAGGAGCAGCAAGCAGGCAGAGAGCTGAGGCCTCTCCTGGCCTGGGTGGATGGCTTCCCAGCCACCACTGGGAAGGCGCATCTCCAGGCTGCTGCTCAGTGAAAGTTGCCATCGGGAAATGTCCCCATCTGCTTGAACAGGAGGTGCCACCAAGGCAGGGACTTTCGTGGGGAGAATTGGGAGTCAGTGTGAGTCAAAGCTGGAGAAAATAAGAGAAAGGAGGGGTGGGTAGGAGCGGGTGAAGTGGAGGGGCTGGATCCCACAGGATTCCAGCACAGGTGTCGGGGTGGGGGTGGCGCATGGCTCTGCAGGGGCCGGGGCAGGTGGGCAGATCCCTGCAGCCCTCATCCCTCCCACCACCAAGCCTGGAGTTTTGGGGGCCAGCTCCATCCCAGTTCTGGAAGATCTCTTCCTTTGAGATTCTGCTTTGCTTCTTCCCTTCTGGTCTGCACTGTCCCTGCTGTCGTGACTGAGCGGTCCTTTCCTGTAACAAACCCCTGCTACTCTAAGAGAGCCGGTTGTTTCTGTGTCCCGGAGGCCTGCAGATAATCCTGCCAGGAAAGACTGCACTTCCCCTGCACGGAGTACACCCCCACTCCCCCAGCCACATCTCTCCCAGGGATGATCTTTGAGCTTCTAGTGGTAGATGACCAGACTCGCACAGCTCTGGATTCAGGGGAGCCCCCATGCGCACCTCCCACCCCAGGCTCCAGGGGCTCCGCGGCTCTTGTGGGCACATTCCCAGACTTCCGTGGTGTTTACTGGGAAAGAAATTCTCATCTGGGATGCATGCTGGCTGCTGTCCAGGCAGCCTGTCCTCCCCTTCTCGCCCTGTCTCCCCACAGGCACCTTCCATCTGGCTCATGGGCTGAGGCTGGAATCTGTCCCTCCAGGTTGCATGCTGTGTGGGACACGCTTCCTCACGGCAGGCCGGGCAGGACGGTGCGGTTAGGTGCCTCAAGCCCGCTGCTCCCTGGCTGCGCGCACCTTCACTGGTTCAGACTCCAAACATGCCTCCTGTCCCAACATAAAGTCTATCATTATTCAAACAGATCGCCAAACATTGTAGTAATAGTTTACTGATCGTTTTTCTTTCCAGTAAAGAAATGCAAATGTTTTTATATGTGGTTTCAGTTGCAAGCAATTTTGTTAAAATATTTGGCTGTGGAAATCGAAGATAGTTTAAGGAGTGTTGCAGACATCAACTCAGCCCTTCAATATTGTGTTCAATACCCCTGGAAGTGACAGTAAATCAAGGATGAAATGAAACAGTAAACAGCGAAGACAGATCTCACATATGGTGGCAGCTCTGCCGTTCCAAGCCTCAGACGGAACGCTGGATCAAAATGCCGAATGTGACGGATGGCGCACACATCCCAGATGAGCAGCTTTGGCTGCTGACACAGGGCATGCTTTTTGCACTATGTAATTGTAAGTCAAAAGAAAAATAAATAAATAAATGTAGGACGAAGTTGAGTCTCATCCCAGGGGAACGTCCATGCCTGGGATACCCTTGTGAGAGGTGGGCGTCCAGGCACTTTGTTCCGGTTTGCCCCTTACTAGGAGAAAGCAGCAACGCAAGGCAAGAGACCAACAGCTCTCCCAGGGAACCAGGGCGGCCCGCTGCAGAACCCTCATTGGCCAGCAGAGTCCTCCCGGGCAGGAGGCCGTTTCTCCCGGACATTGCATTCATTGTGTCTCCTGAAGGTCTCCGTGTATTTGGGTTTCATGTCTCACCTGCCGCAGTTTCCTGGGTCTATTTCTGGGTCCAGTTTCCATTCAGATTCCTCTGAAGTGACTTCACTGTGGTGTGTGAAACCTTTTGTGTCAAGGTGCACAAGTTAGCCACTGACTTCTCTGATTCCAGGACTCTCTGGATCGCCTTTGCTGAGATGTGGTTCTGGAATAGTGTGTCCCCACAAGCTGTGAGTTTGAAATGCTGTCCTGGCATTCCTTGTTTAGTGGTTGAAGAGGATTAGTGTCACTTGCTTCTCAGCTTCTCGCTGTGCCTCTAACTTCAAGAGTCATGAGGTACAACCACCTGTCCTCCACTATGTTTATCTATACATTTTGACAAGGCTAATCCTTATACTGTACTGGGACATCAACCAGGGGAGTATCCATAGCCGCTATGGCTGCTATCTCAGCATTGCCTAGGCATGGTGGTAGGCATGTGCCAGGTATGTGCCTGAGAGGGACGCCTGACCAAAGATGGCACCTAATTGAGTGACCGGGTCGATTTCTGGCATCATGGATGCCATGTGGCGATGTGTGAATTATCCAGCCCAGCCGCACTGCTGCCTATAATAGTTCCTTATGTGGGGTCAGCATAGGCAATTGCCACAGAAACTGAATTACAGGAACTACCAATTAGATTTTATCAGGCTACCCAGTTATACTGAACTATTATTCAAAATTCTGACATGTTTTTAAAAGTCTGGGAAACAAAACATTTATTGGACGTTGGTGATGTATCAGGCACTCTTCTAAGTAATGCATGTACAGCAATTAATGGCTCAGTTCCTCTCTTTTGGAGTTTTCCAAGTCTAATTAAAAGATGGAATTAATATCATTAGATGAAGTAAAGTATCTATTTTTATTGCTCCTTTTGAACTAAATCAGGATCAGCAAATTACAGCCTGCACACCACATCTGATTCACTGCCTGTTTGTGTAAATAAATTTTAATGGAACACAGCCAATGCTCATTCCTTTACTCATTGTTTCTGGCTGCATTTATATTAAAATAACAGAGTTGAGTAGCTGCAACCCCAATCCCCGTCCTGCACCCTTAATTCTGATGTTTCTTCCTTTGTGAACATAGGACTCCCTCAATGCTTGTAAATGCATTCAGAGGATATGACCTTCTCTTGTCCCAAAGAAACATGCATTCCAACTCTCACAGAAGTGGTTTGGGGAAAGAAGCTAACCAACTTCTGATTCCCCACTTGCTTACGCATCTAAGGTTCATGAGCACAGTGGCTCTGAACTGGTGCTCCGAATCCTATGTGGAATTGAGATGACTTTTCTCTACTATCTATTTGGTCCTATTTGTTTCGCCATCCTAAATTTCTTCTTTCCTTTCTTGCTTTCTCTGGATCTAATGTTTTTCTCATTTTACTTTTCCTTTCAGTATTTGAGAAAGGATACAATATATTTTTCAAGTCCATATTTGTCAGAGCCCAAAATTAATCTCTGTCTCTACAGTCTTATACAAGGTCTTCAAAATAATTCTGATTACCTACTTAGTATGCATTTTTTTTCACATATATCTGCTTTATACTCAGTATAATATCTTTGCCAGGCACACGACTCTAGGCTGACTATTATTCTAGCACCTTGTTTTTTTCTCACTGTATGTTGTCTTCCATTGTTGTTTTTGAAAAGTCAGCTGTCAGCCTAATTACTATTCTTTTTAGGCAATTCATCTTTTATCTGTAGTTGATTTCATGATATTTTTCCTCCTTTGCCTCTGTTGTTCCTCACTTTATTATTATGTGTTTTAGTGTTTTATTTTTATCAGGCATGGCTGGGATTTACTAACTTCTTAAATTTGAACTGATGTTTTTCCTCAGTTCTGGAAAATTCTCAGCAGTTATATGATTGCCTCTCTCTATTTTAGCCACTCTTTCTGCAACTCCAATTAATTGCTTGTTAAATTTTCCTCACTCTATCATATATTAATATCATATATCTTTTTTCACTCTGTCATATATCTTTTTTTCATATTTTCATCACTCTGTATCTGTAGGCCGAATTCTAGAAAATTTTCAGGCCTATCTCCTAGCTCGATTAATTTCTCTTCATCTATGTCTTGATCGGTTAAACATTCATTGAATATTTAGTTTCAATTGTTGTATTTAATTTCTAGAATATCTACTGTGTTCTTATTCAGTCAGTCTCCTAGGTTTTGCTTTGTTTTTTTCCTCACTCATATTCTTTATTTTTATTTTCATGTCATTTGTCATATTAAACATACTTATTTTATATCCATTGTCTGATAATTCCAATATCTAATGTTTTATTCTAATTCTTCTTATTTCTGATTCTGTTGCCTCTTGCAACAGAAAAGATCATCATTGTTAGGGTTTTTGACTGTGGAGCTTTACCTGAAGAAACTGAAGGAATCTTTAGGAGCCTGTGTGGAAGGTGGGGAGGGGGCTCCTCCAGAGGGGCTCTGCACTTGCCTCTGCCTCTTGGGTGCCTCACCTACCTGGGGCAGCTTTAAGCTAATGTATACGATTAAAACTTTGGGCTTCCCATATAGTGGAAACCTGGGCTGTACACCTGCTTGAGGCCTGGTATGTTGTTATGAATTCTAGATGGGGACTTTTTTTCTCTACCTAGTCCAAATCCTTAAGGCAGGACATTTCTATAGCTATCCCCTGGGGAAAGGAATGTGGGTTTATTCTCAGTCGACCTTATCTTAAGTTTTAGCCATTTGTTTGAAGTTAGGGTTTTCTTTTTTGTTTGTTTTCAGGGCAGAGGGCGGGCAGACTTTCTCACCTTGGGCAGACCCTGGGCTTTGTCTCCTGTCCCTCATGCCCTAAAAAGCTATGGGAATTTAAGCTCAGGTTCATCTAGGTTGGGCAAATACTTTGGTTTGGAAAATATTTGCCTCAGTGATTCCCTTCCCTCCCTACATTTCCACTTGCCAGGTCACTACTGCATCTAAACCAATTTTTAAAATACAATACCCAGAATTTTTCTTTGTTTTATGTGGTCTCATCACTCAGGTTTTGCCATGGTGGAAAGCCTGGAATTGGGACTTTATAGAAATGTCAGTTTAAATCTCTGGCTTTCAAGTGACTTCATGTGTGTTGAACAGTTTAAATGTGAATGTTTTTTGGTAACATTTTGTCAATTAAGATTTAACATAATGTTTATTGTAGTTGTTCTGATTACAACATTATTACATGCTTATTACAGACACTAAGTGGAATGGAAATTGTCCATAACAAAATTGATATCTTCCCTAATCCCACCACCCAGAAGTAGCCACTGTTCATGTTTGTTATATCTACTTTTACACAACTTTTGATATGCTATCCTATTTTTAAATAATTGAGAATACATTGTTTTAGACTGACTTATTTAATTGGAAGATAATCATTCTTTTTTGAGATCTAAGTCACAGGATAACATTATTTCTTTCACTTTCTATTCTAAGGCCATGGCAGATCAGATAACTGCTCGTAAGATAAACTACATTCCTCCCTGTAATCTGTCTGGTGGATCTAATCAAAAGAATGCGCTCAGAAAACCACGGGGGAGTAGTAATTGAAGAAGCAGTGCCACTCAACAGAGGGGTGGTGAAATGTCTAGCTATAAAGGGCTAAGGCCAGGCAGAAATGACATTGCCATCATTTAAATGCTGCTGCAGACTGTGTTTGAACTCCATTTAATAGAAAGGGGTATATGATGAAATTAGGACTGGGACTGAAAGTCCTAATTTTAAAAAGAAAATTAAAATTTGTATTTTACAAATAAAAATGTTTCAATATAATAATCCAATTACAATTGAAGAAGTTTCACATTAGCTCATACCTTTGTTGGCCTGTCTCTGAGACAGAGATACCGTTGCATTTACTTCATGCCCCCTGCAAAGGCTTGAACATCCCCACCTTGACACCCTGTGCCAAAATGGAGCATTTTATCCAAATTACAAGCTCCGAAGAGTGATAAAAATCTCCAACTGATCTGAAATATTTTGGTCCATAACCATGCTTTTTTCTTCACATGAACATAGACACAATTTTCTGATGGGCAGAGGTATAAGGGATGCAGAATACTGTGGAAGAGGACTCCAATGCACGAACTCCAGCCCGGAGATGTCAGCAAGACCAAGGAGACCCTGAGCACCTTCTATTCGACTTCAGTGAGCACAGAAGATGAAGTGTCATTTCTTAACTCCTTCACCAAGTCCTGGGTGTGTATACACTATCCTTTGACTCTGTAGAGAAAAATGAAGAGTAACAACCATTAAATTTTATTTGGCATGAATAAGATTTTGTCCTCTATGACAAAAATCACAGGTTTTGGTGTAACAAAAACCCAAGACCTAGGTCAGAGACTTACTGGGTGCATGAACTCACAAGAAGTGCTTAAGTCTCATTTACAACATGGTGATGATATCTATCATTGCAGGGTTGTTGGAAGGATTGAAAATGGTCTCTCTAATGTATCTGGCAGAAGGATTGGCAGTGATTTCAATTGACTGTGAAAGTCCATGAGTTCTGAGACCACTGTTTATCATTACTTCTAAAATAGCACATAGTAGTTGTTCTACCAGTAGTCATTGAATGGATGGACAAAATTGTCAGCTATAGAATGGATCTTGGAAGACAGAAGCAAGATGTGCATTACTGCCCTGTCAAGAAGATTTCAGTGGACCAGCCTCGTTGATGGCTTTCTTCTGGGGTGTTCTAGCTGCCCAAGGATACATCTTGTCTGTTGTCTGCCTACTGGAGCCTCAGGCTTCCAGACCAGGGGGGGTGGCCCCTTATTTCCATGCTTACTGTCTGAGTCTGGACTCTGTCCAGCAGACTGACCAGATGTCCATCCATACCAGCTTTTGATGCAAACTTACTTCTTTTTGCCCTTTGCATTGATTTCTCAGCCTGTCCACTTGCTCCACTTATACAGTCAAGGATTCACCACCTCCCACATGCCACCTGGGGCAAACAGGAACCAGAAGGAAGCAGAAGAGAAGAAGCATGTTTGTAGGTGTGGCAGAAGAGGACATTGAATATCTAACCCACTGTGAAAAAATGATCAAATAGTATTACTAGGATGGAGATTTAATAAATTAGAGCAGTGAGTCAGTAGGGTGATGTCAGATAAATGAAATATTTAACATTACGTAATAATCCCTCCAGTAATGTTAGAATGTTTGCATTTGTTAATCTAAACACTCCCTGATGAGATGGCTGAATGATTGAACAAGCTGGAAGGTCTTTCTCTAAATCGTGGGATGCCCTAGAGAGAGGAAAGGAAGTCCTTGTCCCTCATGTCCCCAGAATGGTGGAATTTACCCCTCAAACTTGCACACTTTCCTCTAACAAATCATGAGTTTGAGGACACCTAGAAAATTACTTTCTGCTCTCTCCCTCTCCCTCATAGACACAATTTGCACATCTCTCCTTCACACTCCCTTCTCAGGTGGAGGGTGTTGGTGAAAGGGCCTCTGCTTATCTCCCACCTGGTGACTCGGTATCTGCTGTGAATGGGGGAGACGTGCTATAGACGCTCCCTAGTCTGGTGGTTGGTTTGCTTGTTCATAAAACTGGGATCTGCTGCTGCTTTGTCACTTTCAGATTTCTATTTAGTGCCACAGAAGAAAAGCACAAGAAAAAAGAAGCCTTTATTCAGAATCCCCAGGCTCACATAAGACAGAATTTTAAATAGACTGCTTAAATAATTGACTCACAGCACTGTTATTAATTTATATATTAACTAGTTGATATCCATTTCTGGATTGTTTTCTTCTGATAATTAAACAATACTAACTCTAAGACAGACAAAGACGACTGAATTGTCACTATGTCCAGGTGGCCCCCTTTGCTGGCTGGTAAGTCCCTCCACAGTACAGTTGCCAACGCTCAGAGAGCCAGATCATTGCTTGGGACACAGACTGGCACTGCTCCTGCCTCCTGCCAACCACTGTGAGATTCCTGTATCTGACCCTCCCCACCTCTGCTTTGAACTCACCACATGTCTCCCACATGCAAAGGAAAGCTGGAAACCAAACCAGAGGCCCGAGAAATGGCTCTTAGAACAAACAATTGATTGACTAATGCTTTCAAGCCTGGGGTGAAATTGGGGGTTACTGGTCAATGCATTTAGGTTATGGAAGTTACCTAATTAGCTTAATTGCCTCCCTATGTGATAGTTCCTGAGCTTTATCTATGGAATTTCTGGTTGATAGAAGTAAAGGATGCCAATTATATAGTTTGGGGCAGTGGTCAAATATCTATCAAAGGCTGGAAAACAATCAGCTTGTTATTTGAAAGCAAAGCAGGATTTTGTCACAGTCTCCAGAGGTCAAAGGCTACCAATTTTACTGCCTGCATCATTGAAATGTTTCTGTTCAAACAAGGAGCTGGCAAGAAACATATTCCCTTACTTTGCAGAAGTGGCTAAAACAGCTGTTTTAAGATTTTTTTGGAACGTCAGATAATGGCGAATTACCAGCTGCCTCGTGGCTTCTGGGACCCTCAAGGCATGCTGGAATTGGGAAAGCTGAAAAATGAGGACATGTGCACATAGTAATTCCCTTGGACCCTCGGATTTTTGTTTCTGTGTCTGTTGGTTTGTTTCAAGATCCTGGACAAAATAGTTTCTTGGTAATATGTATCATAGGAAAATTCTGATACCTTATAGACAGGCTTCTGGAGCATGTTTATTTCTGGTGCACTATGCACCCCGGATTCAACTATCCATAACCACCGCCGCTCCTCCTGCAGCAAGTGAGGGACAGCGCTCCTGGCCCCACGGCGCAGCTGGGGTCTTGGGCCCCGATTTCCCCTCACCTCTCGCTTTCTCCCCACCGGCTCCTGCCACGGCACCACACTCCGCCCTGATCCCAGGGCCCTGCTTCCCCAGAGGCGCTCCTTCCTTCTAGTGGCTGCCCTGGTATGTCTCCTCCAGCGTCTGATCTCTTCTCATCTGTATCCTCCTCCGCCCCAACAAAAAACTAGAAAACAGCCAAGGACAATTCTAATAGGAAAAAGGAGACTTTTGATATATTTCTACATAGCAACACACTATGGTAACTAGCAGAGAGAAAGTTCAGTAAATATTCTTCATCTCTGGATTCAGAGAGTGGAGCCTTGCTATTTGAGAGGACCCCACAAGCACAGAACCCATGGGGCTCTTCTCCCTGGAAGCTGGTGTACAGGGGTGAGGCTGAGAGGCAGGCTGGGATGCAGGCAGCCTTGGTTTGCTCTAATAGTTCAGAAAGAACTGTCACTTGACCCAGAATCCTGGGGCACCCCCAAAGCCCTTTATTAGCCAGTCACCCACAAAGGCTAGCAGAAGCCTGATCCCCATGTGACTGGGGAATGCAAATCTCTGATATCTCTTTATTTCCCAGAGTCTCCCCTGTCCCCAAAAAGACTGAGGGACTTAAAATATCGGGGGGCTTTTCTGGAGGTTATGTTAATAGCTTTTGTTCTGCCAGATTTTTGGGGAGGGGGAAAGAATGTGGTCATAATTCATATCCATTTGGCCATTTGGTGGGACATGTAGGCCTCATTCTTACATAAAAAGCCAAGCAGAGAGGGAAAATAGCAAAGCTAGCATTTCTACTCTATGCAAGGCTATTAGGCACTCTACATATATTGCATATTGCATCACTAAGTTTTCACAATTACCCCAGTTTATAGATGAGGAAATGGAGGCTGAGAATGGTTATATAATTGCTGGATACAAGCAAATGCCAGATTGAAGATCTCTAACCCAAGATTTCTTGTTTCCAAAGCCCCTGTCATTACAGTCTGAAGTCTGACGAGTCAGAATCCAGGTCCCGGGCCCATGGCCCTCTGAGAGACGTCGGCACCATCTGCGTTCAGGTCGCGTCATCAGCATGGTTTGTAGGTACTCGCTCTGACGGCCGATCTGGAGGCGCTGGCCCCCCAGCAGACGATGGCCCTGAGAGCTGGGGGGAGGTCCCATGCTTTCCCACAGGGATGGACACCGCAGGGCTGTGGGGAGCCCCAGCCCCAGCCCTGGCAAAGGAATGAGGCAGCGCTCAGCAGAAGTGAGGGCCCACTGGACAGGCCACATCATTTGGCTTTAAATATCCTGAACATTTGTAAAGAGTTGCTGAAGTGGACAGTAAACCTACTGATTTCTGGGTAGCAGCTCATTGTCAGTCTGGTTCTGTCAGTGGTTGAGAGTTTGTTTTTGTTGAAATAGTGTGTTCAATTCAAATTACAAATAGCATGAGTACTTTTTGCTACTTCCTTGAACATCCTTCCTCAATATGCAGAAATTCTGGGGCATGGAAGGAATCCAGACAGACAGGACCTAGACTAGTGTGCTGCCAGGCCAGCCTGGTGTCCCCAGGGAAGGCTCTGATGGGGTCGTTGGTGTGAGTCTCTGCACTGGCATCTGATGCTGGTGCTGGCAGGAGAGCAGGAGGGTCTCCCTGGAAGCAGATACTCTGCACTGAATGAATCCCTGGACACCAAGAGGTGCAGGAGAGAAGCACAGTGCTTGATTCTCCCTGGATCTGCCCCAGCAAGCTGTGTCCCACCCGTGGACAGGGCAGTGAGCACCTGACCATATCAGTATCATCCATTTCCTTGTATCTGTTTATTGATTAGACACTTAAAACTTTCAATGTTAAGTTCTCTTGGAGTTAGTGGGAGTTATTTCTACATTGGGGGGAGAGCTATGCAGGGAGGTTTCTAATTTAAAAGGTCATCTGTCCAGCAGCTTCTGATCCAGCCTCCCGAACACCCATTAAAATACTATTAACCTTTAAGAAAAGGATACGTTCACAAGGCCCATAGTTAGGACTGACAGTCAGTCTCTTGCCAGAGTTTGGGAAGAATTTCCACCAACTGTAAGACTAATGGAACTCAGCTGAGAACATGGTAACTGGCCCATCCCAGCTGGGCCCCAGAAGTGGAGCCATCCAGCTAGCTGGGGGCAGGGACCCCTTTCCTCCCTCCCCCAACGTCTGCTCCCGTTCACAGCTTTGCACCTGTGACGGGCAGGGAGCTTCATGCTGTGCCTCTCCAGAAGGTACTTTTGACACAGTCAGATTCTGTCGTCCTCCTCCCCACTAAAGTACTTGTGTGGTTACATCGGGTTAGATAATTCTGGGGTGTCTGAGGAAGAACGTGACATTCTGGAGAGAGGAGGCCCTCTAATAAAGCACAGTTGAAAATGACAGAGCCCTGGGGGCAGTGCCTCCTGAGGCGGTGACTCTTCAGGTCTCGTATTTCACAGCGGGTCAGAAGGTGAGACAGTGAAGGGGAAGAAGGTGTGCTCTGCAAGCCCCAGACACTGGCGCCCGAGGGGGAGTGCGCGTCCCCCGCTCTTCCTCGGACGCAGTGGGACGGGCCACGTGGCGTGTCCATTCTCCTGTTGCACTAGGTAAGCTCTGTGCTCCTGGTCAAGCAAACAGGGAAAGGGGGGAAGGTTTTGAAAAAGTCTTACAGACCAAAGGATGTGAACCCCATGCTAAAATTTCACTGGATGCGACGGTTTTCTACAGAAACTACTAAAACATTTTAGAGAGAAAGTATCATCCTTCGTAGGATGAAAAATTGTGTTGTTCATGAAACAGAAACAAAATGTTAAAGAGAGAGGACTGATGCAGAACCGAAACAGAGTGTGAAGGAAAGGGAGTTAGTAAAAGAAGGTGGAATTAGAGGAAACTAAAAATTCAGTGCCGAGTGAATCCGCCCGGAGACCGTGAAGAGCAGAAATGACACCTTGCCAACTCTGACCAGTGGTGAGGAAGACAAGCCCAAGACGCCCTCCCAGCGGGCAGAGAGAAGGAAATCATGCATGAGCACTGGGAGAAAGGTGGGGCTGACAGGAAAGGAAGAAAGTACAGTGGGGGGTCAGCGGGCTTCAGGGTTACCATGCACACCGAGCTCAGGGCAGCACTTACTGTGTACGTGGACTGGGGCAGATGTTTCATCTGCACAACAACGACCACGGTGTCTACTCCCAGCACTACAGAGGGGTGAACAAGCAAGTCAGCATGGCGTGTGGCATAGGTGAGCATTTAGTGTGGGTTGAAGGACAGAGAAAGAGAGACAGGAGAGACGTCGCGGCTGTTCCCCAGAAAAAAGACAAAACGAGTGGGGCAGATGGTAAATAATCAAAACCACAGCAGAAACGGAGCAGGAGGACTTTACCGAGCCCGACAGCTGAAAAAAACATGTGAGTGTGTATTAGACAGAGGTCACCGGTCTGAGGCATCAATGACATGTCATTATAATATTTTTGAATTGCCAGTACCAGGAAAAAAAAATCCAACAAATATTCAGGCAGAAAAAATAGGTTACTTACAGAAGTTCAGAAATGGGGTGCCCTCAGAGAAGCATTAAGCACCAGATGATGGAACATCTGCAGTTTTGAAGCAAAGCAGCCGCAACCCCAATATATATATATGGTCAATTGAGTTATCTTTCCTATAAAGTCAACAAGACGATATTCCCGAATAGTTACAGCTCAAAAATAGGCATCACTGTACTGTTCTGGTAAAAATTGCTTTAGGTGTCCTCTAGGCAACCAAAAATTAACTGTTATCAGTGAGTGGATAATTGTGATATGAAAGATTAATGCTGAAAACAATGAAGTCTGCTAAATACAGCATAAAACCTATACATTTGTTATAAACTTTGTTTGAAAACACCCTGAAAGTTTCAAATTTAACATAAAATTAATCTGATAGAAAAATAATAGTTTAATAAGAGCAAATTGGTCTAAAATCCCAGATCTTATTAATAGTCTGAGATATAGGAGGTGACATTGAATTAAAGCAACAGTAAATACTTCATCTTGTGTGGGATACACAGAAGCTCCTGTGTCATGGTTTTACTCTGGTAGTTAGGGAAATATATGTGAAGTAAGGTTTTTATAGCTTAAAACAAAGCTCTTGCTAGATTTCAAACAGGAAATGACTTCCAAATCTTTGAAAGTGATATAAAGCAAGAAAACCCAGTGCGTTGACAAAAAACTTAAAACATAAGACCTAGCAAAGAGCCATAAAGAACAGGATGTGTTTAAGGGCAAGGGAAAATAGGCCAAACTAAATCTATTTACAGTGTGATTCAGCTTTAATGTGTGTGTGCACACATGTGGGTGTATGTCAGACAAAAGACTGAGAAGAAAGGGCCAAAATCTGTCGTTTTCTACAAGAACATACATGGCTTTTATGTTTAGAGAAAACAAACAATATGACAACAATAACAACAGAAAGAGGAAGGTAGGACCGGAGGAGTAGACGAGATATCCAGGATGTCACCAGGCCAAAGCCTGGTCAGCCGCAGGGAGCCGATGGGTGTGGCATCTTCTCAAGGAGCCTGGCTGGTCAGCAGGGCCACCGCCAAGCCGCTGCTACTCCCAGCACCTCTTCTCTTCAGCAGACAACCTGGGCTCGGGTCTTTGTTCCTGTCAGTTTGAATTGTATATAGGGCGCTGACATAATGTCTATTCTTCCAAAGATACTTACACTTTAACAGCTTTAAACAAATAGTTTTCTAATGGTAGGAATTCAAGTAGCAGAAAAAACACATTTGTGTGGGGCGTGCTGCTTCCCCCGCTGAACCAGGGCTGACATCCATTTGACCCAGAGGCATAGCGCCCATGATAGTTTCAGGGGCCCATGAAAATGTTTAAATTATAATTTCTTTCTACATGAGAAGAAAAACAGAATGTAACAATAACAAATATATAATAATGAATTCAGCCTGTATTATATTTATCTTTATACCAGAAGAAGCATACAATATAATTTTTAGTATTTTTATGGAGGGAGAGGCACACAGAAGCAAAAATGCCAATGGCTCATGGAGGTCATAATGCAGCCCTGCCATGAATTCACAGCACCTGAGCCCACAGCACTTCTGAAACCACAGACCCCTAAATCAGAACCCCTGATCTCATTGCACTGCTGAATTCTTAGCACCTCTGAGCTCATTGCAGCCTTAAACTCAGAGCACCCTTGAAGTGATAGCTCCACAGAGCTCAGTCCACAGCACCTCTGAACTCACGGCATCACTGAGCTCCCAATACACCTGCGCTCCCAGACGTGAGCTGACCGCATTGCAAAACTGATGCAGCCATTAGCTGTGGCACCCCTCACCTGTAGCTCCCTATCACCCCGATCTTACCTGAATCACCTATCTGAGGTGGCCCCCGTCATCAGTGACATTCAAATACATAATCAATGACAGGAAATGCCATCTTTACTGGCAGAACTGGTGTTACTGATCTATACAAACAATACTGTTTGTGTTGTATTTTTATGTGAAAAGGCAAGTGTGAATGATCATAGGAAAGCCTGGATTTGGGAGTCAGGAGAGTTTGACCCAGGATCTAACATTTATTAGATATTAAATCTTAGGGTTATTGCTAAACGGTCCTGGGGCTCAGGTTTGTTATCTGAAAAAATGAGGATAATGTTTATTTTATAGAGCCTTCATGTAGTTACAAAGAAACATATGCAAAGTGGCTGTACCTCCCTGGCATGCGGTATTCAATCAATAAATGGCTGCACGGCAGATCATCTAATATAAATGTCCAGGTCCTGACCTGTTTCAGATTCATATTTCTGGTTATACATTTTAATGTGAAAGGGCTGCCAATGGCAAGGAAGTAAAAGACACTTGTGCAGAGGATGTGTTTAATAATGTGAGATATGTAATTTGGTGGGAAATGAATGAGTTAGGAAGGTAGGGCTTAAAAATATTTCATTCTTAAAGGTATATAAAATGCACAGCACTTAAAACACCTACCACATTTCAACATCATTTTGTATAAACAAGAAACATCTGGTTTTACTTAAAATGGAAAAAAAAATAAGCCAGTATACATAAAAAAAAATTTGTTTAGCCATTATTCCTGGTTCAACAAATACTTACTGAGCACTTACTTTTCAGTTCTAGTCACTGGGGATTCAGTCGAGATTGAGACAGTCTCTCTCCTCACGGACACTACCTTCTCCTGGGAAATGCAGAAAATCAACAAGGAGAGAATCACATAATAGTGGTGTGTTCGTGTGTGTTCATTACACTCTTTTGCTCTATAAGCATCATATATTATGTTAGTGTTAATCACTCTGGAGAAAAATCAATCCAGGTAAATGGTATAGACAGTAACATGGGGAGGAGGGGTGGTGGCAGAAAGAGGTAGTTTTTAACAAAGTGTTTGGAGGAGGTAAAATCACAGCCTAATCGCTCTTTCTGCCCACAGTGGTGAGGACAAATCTGAGGTCCTGTGGGCTCCTCGGATAGTTTTACCAAGTCAGTATTATCAATATCATGCGAACATCAGTTACGACTGACATGTTTTGATATTCTTCCATAATTTCTTGAGATTTATCCTATTTTCCTTATTTTGAGGTTTACCTTATTCACCAATTTTTTGAGATGGACATTTCCCTTGCCCAGAAAGCCTTCAATTATTACAGAAATGAAAATGTTATATCAGTAGAGAAACTAATTTGACTTTTATCGGCTTCTATTGCAAATGAGGTCTGGTTAAGTGATAGCCTGGTTAACAGCGAGTCCCCAGATGTCACACTTAGCAATGTTGATGTTCGAATTTTAGGAAATGGAATCATAGAAAGATATACCTGACACTAAAATTTCACTGAACATAATCCAGTCTTTGCTAATTCAGCCGCACCTTAGGATCTTGTGATGTCTCACTGTGAATATCACTTGGTTTCCACTCCCGTGTCAGTGAGCAGAGCCATGGTGAATTATACGGCAGGCGGCAGAGCCGGCGTGAGTCCATGCGGACCATAACGGGGAATTTCACAGGTGACAGGGCAGAGGGTGAACCGCACATCTCCCACAAAGCTGTGAAGTAAATACCACATGAAATAAAAACGAAGTAAAAAGTTGAAAGGAATAAACACAAAAAGGCCCTCTCACAGTGGAAACCATAGTATCAGGCGATGCCGGACGTTCTGTGCACGGTGGCTTTGCGGGCAGGATCGCGGCTCCCCCGTGCCTCTCCTCACTGCCCGGGGCCGGCGGGCAGATCGCCGAGCTGGCAGGAGAGAGAAGAGGCATGCCTCACCTTCAGACACGGCTGACACCACCTGTCCTCGCCGCACCGCGGTGAGTCGTGCTTGGTCTGACGCCGCCCCACTGTTCTGAGCTTCCTTTTGCCCCGACTTGATCACCGTTGCCAATCTTTTTATTTTTTTTTTAATCTTAGGCTCACCCCTGCTGCACACCCCACACACATAGGCACCACTTCAAAACTTGCCTCAGGAAAAAAGTATTTTAACACTCTCTGCTTATTGGAGTAAAACATGAGAATCTGTGTTCTCTACAGTATTTGCATTTTAACCCTCATGTCTAATTTTGTTTGGAAGAGTTAGGTATTTTACTAAGGGTTTTCAGAAACTGATTAGGAAAGGTGGCCTTTTCTTCCTCATCCAGCGAGGGACTCAGCAAATAATATTTATCATCATCACCACCACCACCACTGTACACTTTCAAAGCTCTTCCATGGCACCATCCTCTCCTGTGCCCTAAAATGTCATCTGTAAGCAGTCAACCCCTTCACATACTCTTAAGGCTTGTATGGTTTTCGTAAAAAATATTCTAAGACCTCTTCTAGTTCTAACATCCTATGTTCACTTATTCCATGGAATAGTTTCCTCTAATCTTATTATGTAGGATAAATATATAGCCATAGATAGCCAGAGTTATTTATTTCCAACCATCAACTCAAAGTGTCGCACACTTCTCATCTTCAGATCAGCTTTTCAAAGACTCGGATGCCCAAGACCATGCCTCCCTTGAATCAGTCTGATGGGTGGTAGGGTGGTAAGTTTGCCTGCTCTGAACAAGGCCAAACACCTTGTGGAAGCTAAATGACGTAGGTAGCCATGCATATACACCTTCATACAACACAAAATGTTAACTTAGAATGTTTTGTCTGTAATCATACACTTTGGACATGTGCTTTGAAGTGCCCACGACTTGCAGGTCTGACAATGGACAGCAGGTGGCGCTCTTGTTTTAGGGATTCCGGTTTCTAAGTAAGGGAGTAAAGGGAAAATTTCAGGCGCAGTTTAAAATTTATTTATGTTTTTTTTCCTCTGCCAAGCCAGAAGCGTACTCCATTTTCTTTAATCAGCTTCATTTGCTTCCTACCATGTTATTTCAATTGGGTAATAGTCAACCCGACTTCTCCCCTGGCTATGTTCTTTCCTAGAGGTGGGTATGAGGTTTGAGATTTGCCAGTTTGGGAGTTGACAGTGAGGGTCTGGCAGGCAACAGAAATGCTGTATTTACATGCAGAGAGGGTTGTCCCTCCCTATAGCTCCAAGTGACCTCATGCGGACACCCCATTGGCCAGGGATGTTCACCCTGGGTGCAGATTCTGAATCTGCTGCCTGTTCCTGCCAGAGCAAAGGAGCCCAGACTGGGGTGCAAGAAAAATTTGCCTAGGAATCTGGTGCAGAGTCTGGGTGACAAGCACGGGAGAGTTCAGGGAGCCCTTCCCAGGGCACCCTGCTGGCCTCCCAGGGAGGAATACTTGTCTGCTCCCACTGAACAAGCTTGAACATGGCCTTTGGTCAGCCACCAAAGAGTACAGGGAGCACGGGTTCATTCATTCATCCATTCATTCATTCAACAAATAGAAGCCTCCTATATTCCAAAAGTGCTGCTTGCACAGAGCATCAGTCAGGGTCCAGTCAGGAGCCAGGAACCACATCAGTTATTTTAAGAGAAAGTATCTAATATAATATGCTATAAACTATGCATAAGTTGTTAACCAGGTAACTCGATAACATGAGGAGAACTTCGAGGTATCTGGAGGTGGTGGCCAGAGGCCAGCCGCCCCTCCTGAGGGCTCAGAGGCCTCCCGAAGGAGGAAGCTCTGCTCGGCTGGCGCTGGTCTCTGAGCAATATAATGAGTTGAGGGCGGTTCTGTGAGTGCAAACTGGACAGGCGGTGCTGTGGAGAGGAGCCCCGACGGATGAAGTGTAGCTGGGGGATGCTCGGCGGAAGGGGGAGCACACAGGAGAAGGACACCCTCCCTCCCGCTCCTTCCCCTCCCGTTTCCCACCGTGGCTTGCAGTCCCAGTCGCTGCCTCACGGGGACAGCATGTGGCGACCTCAGCGGAGTCCTGAGCACCCGCACACCTTCACCCCCAGAGCTCTGGGCTTCAACCCAGAGCGGGCAGGACCAGGGCCCTGGGACTGAAGTAGGGGTCCTTTGCCATGTGGCTCCCAGGGCTGGTGTGGCCAGTTGACTCATTTCCTTTTATCGCTCCAATGTGACATAGAATTTCACTCAAAGCATAACTTAATGTCCTCTCTCTGCTTGAAGACTCACATACAGTTTTCTCCATCTTTTTCACAGAGCCCACAGCACCACGACCATTACATATTCCTGTTTTTCTAGCATGGTTTTACTTTTTATGAAGATCAGATACAGGAGCGGGAAAAGTATGTCAAAATGGAAAATGAAAATGCTGAACTGAATTAATGCACTTCTAAACCAGACATAGCTGCTACACTTTCATTACGACAGTAGCATCTTGTCAGATGTAATTAATTTGACAACTACTGGCATTCCCATTCTTTGTTAGGTTATTGACTTATGCAATTTTAATTTTTTTCAATCAAAAAAGCAAAGGAGGAAGGATTTAGGGAGGTTTGGGTCCAAAGGAGAGAAAATAGAAGTAAATGTAGAATAACTCTGAAGACCCCTTTCTCACTGCCTCATTTGGAAAACCATTCGTTTGGGACAATAAGATCAATGGGCAGGTACCAAGCAGACCTGTGCAGGGGCCGGAGTTAGGAAGGAGGGTGGTTGGTGAAGAAAAGATACCAAACAAGAAATGCTAAAGAAGTTTGAGCTGGGTGTTAGCTGTTGGCAATATATGGCTTCCTGCGTTTTTTCTCATGTTTCACAGGCCTGGAAACGACCTTTCCCCTTCTCCCTTGCCAGGGGTGTTCTGCATACATTTTAAATTCCATCGATGAGATGAGCTCACTTGATATTAGGGAAGGGGAAGGGTGGTGGGAGTCATTTTGATCTTTTCTCTGGAAGTCATGGCTGTGGTCTTGCCAGACAGGAGTTATATACCGCAGCCTCACCTCCGACGTGTTGTCTGCCTTGGGCCTACAGAGGATCGTCTGCGAGACCTGCGGCAACTGTCTGCAGCTTCTTGTCTTGGGGCAGCATCAGCCTTCCCTATCTAGCAGCAAACCTGAAAGTCACGGAGGCCCACAGATTTTCCCTCCTTCGGCTTCCTGTGGCTTTATAAACGCCGGCTTCCCTCTATCCAGACCCTTCGTTCCGGACCTGCCCGAACAGTCTCTACCTTCCTGAACAAACCAGCCCTGATTCAGAGGTGTTGGGGGAGTACCGTTCCAGAGGCACATCCCACCCCAAAGGCACTTTCTCTGATGAGTTAGTCTCATTTCACCATATTTACCAGCTAGACAAGTTTCCGGAAGCTCGAGACATTATATTCTCTATACTTCTTGATGACCAAACTTATGTTCAGATGAACCTTAATAGATTCAACAACCTCTTGGCCCTGGTGCAGAATTAAAATATCCTTTAATATACAAGGGACAGTGGAGGTGACTGTGAGGAGGAAATGGTCACCTTGTTTTCCTGGCATTACCTTTTTTTTCCCAGAGAATCTAAGTCACAAGCAAGGAGAGGATCTACCACTTTTCATGTGGTGGATCTGACTCAAGTCCTTCATAAAATGTGAAATTTAATATTCATCCCTGGAATGAAGATTCATTTCTATAAAAGCTGTTCACTATCTCACTCAAGGTGTCAGCACTCCCATGGGATGGACTGAGATGACTACATCGGTTCTGTCTTCCCAGGGGTTCTTGATCTGTGGGAAAAGAATTTAGTCCTTGAAACTTTAAATTGTTTTGAATAGTACTTGCCACAAATATACTTGTTCTCTTTTTCCCACTGGCTATCCCTTTTTTTTAAGCTTTAATCTGCCTTTAATATGCAGTATCTTATGAGTTTACACATATAAATTATTTTATAAGTTGCAGAGGGTTTATTAAAGTGCTTTATCATCATTTTCCATTCACGATTTCTGGAGTAAATTTTTTCCTTGTAAGAACTGAAAAGTAAAAGGATCCATTAGCATAATTGGCTAGAATAACAGTCTGGATGGAGGCTGCCTAATCCATCCAGTCATGGCATTGCTGAGCCATGCGGACCAAATCTGCAAGCTCTGGGTCATTCACTTGGATACACACATGGTGTCAGAGCTGAGCGGCAATGATTGACGATACTTAGCATTTGCCTTTCTGAAGTGTTACCGCACAGATTCTTACTGGTTGGTTACACTAATACTGGGAGGTCAGAAGAACAAGCAGTAGTGGCATGTCCCACGGGAAAAGGAGAGGCAGGTGCTCCCGTTGGCCAGAACAGAGTAAGTGCCGTGTCTGCCCTGTACTTTTGGTATCACCTTGGGAATCCCTGGGACAACTAAAGAGTCAGACAAAAAGAAAAGGTAAAACTTTCAAGGCAAGTAGGAATCCAAAACTTCCAGCTCTTCCAAAAATCTAAAAGGTAAAGAACAATTTTATTCTATCACTTAAAGAGTTGGGATTCTACTTCATTACAAACTCTAGCTGGCCTTTCAACCCCTGATCAAGGACAACAGCCCCCAAGGACCCTCAGTGACCCTCCAAACCTAGCTGCCCAGTCTTCTCCACAGCCCTCCAGCGCCAGAGAGCACACCATGAATGCTGAGAGGCCGAGGCAGGGTGCCCCAATGGCGCTATTTCTCGGCGTGTCTTGTTTTATCTCCTTGACTAGATTGGAAGGGTTTGGGACAGAAACTATGTGCTGGAGAACCACACACAACCACAGTGGCTCTCTCATCTGGCAGCCCAGCTCATATGAGGCCTTCTGTGTATATCCCGGGACCAGTCCTGCACAGGGAGGGCAAAGAGCCAGTCCTCTTGGAAGACAGTGACCCGCCGCCACCACCCTCCTCTCCAGGACCAGCTCTTCTGCCTGATACGGACAGGAGTAAAAGAGGACTGTTCACTCGCAGAACTGGGAAACCAGGAGAAAAGGCTTCAGGAAAGGCTGGATACGGTGATGCAGATAATGTCACCATTCTCTCTCCCTCTCTCCCCAGCTTGTCTTTGTTTATCTTGGAAAACTGGCTTCATCCTTCCCTTGTAATACAAACGGATTCTAGGCACTTGAATGGGGTTGTGCTAAAACCAGGCGCCTGTCGTGTCCGTGCAGCAAGCCCAGAGGAAAGGAACCGCTCCTTCCTCCTCAGTGCATATGGTGCCCAGGGAGGGTCTGCCACCGGCCCAGTGTGAGTGACATGCTTCTTGCTGTGGTCACTCACTGGGCACAGGGCTGGTGCTAGGATCCTCTGGGGAGGTTATGAACCGTGCTGGTAGCCCCAGCAGAGACAAGAGCTGAGGAAAAGCTTCTCCAAAGGAAGAGGCTGCTATTGATATCCACATCGAGTGTCTGCTGGGGCGGTTTTTCTGAAGAGTCAACATATCATTTGTACAGCAGAATTCCTGCTGCTTAATAAATACAAATAATAAAAGAATTCCTCCTTCCCTAATAAAGGAAACAGATAGAAGAATGAGTATTTGACCCTGTATCTAGACACACCTCTGCACAACTACCCCCTGGCGAATTCTCCTGGGGTGACAGTGGAATTCGGTTTAGAAGTCATCTTCTTTGACAGAAACATGCAGGGAGGCATCTTACGTGGTAATTTCAGCTTTTGGTGTTACACCAGACTCAAGCCAAACATTCTCTGTCACTCCATTTCAGTAACATCTGATGCACCTTTTCATGCTGAGAGCTAATTGCCCTATTTTCAAAACTGGAACTGTCCCTCTTGTGATATTTTTCCAATCGCAGTGATATATTTGTCTAGCCAGCAAGTACTGTGAAAGCCATAGCTGTTCTGGAGAGGAGTCGGGGTGGGGAACAGGGAATTATTCAGCAATGCAGTAAACAAAAGGAAATTCTCTCTGAATCAAAAGTTCCAAAGCAATAGCATACTTTCCTTAATAACACATATATGATAATAAAAATGGTTTGCTATCCATTTTTAATCTTCATGAAATGAATACACTCAATCATGGAAGTTATTCAAGAACTGCTTACTTCAAATAATGCAATGAATACATTACAAAAGTAATTGAGAACCCAAGTGAAGTGGAGCAGTATTCCATATCAACACTTCTTCATAAACAGATGAAAAACAAAGCAATCCACAAGTAAGACACAGGATATAGAGAAATAAAAACCAAGACAATAAGTGCATTAAAAAAAATAAAGCCCATTGCAAAATATTGAACTAGATGCCACATTTCTGTACCCCTAAAACTATTATTTTTTAACCTAAGAATGAGGAAACAGTAAGTATTCACTTTAACTTGTTCTTTGATTTAGTACTTTATTGGTAATAGTTACTGATCACCTTCCGTGTATAAAATACTCCGGCAAGAAGTATAGAGAATACCACATGTAAGTCCTGGGAGAGAAAATCCCGGGGCAAAATACCTCTAAACCCAAAATCAGTCAAAGGGAGAAATAAAGTTTAAAACCCCTTTATTGCTTACAAACTGCAGTCTGGGGTCCTTTTTCTTTCCTGCTCCAGCAGAAGCAAACCCAGACCTCCCCCTCACCTTTCAGGTTCAGATAAGACCCCCTTGCCCAAGTAATTACTCATTGATATGGAGATAAACTAATTTCCACGCCTGAGGAACACCTATTGTTATGCAGATGCACTAAAGCCATACTTCTTTCCACCTCTGAGGATGTAGATGCAGTAAGGCCAGGTGAGATATTCTGGAAATATTACAATTTTACCCACACCAAAAAAAAAAAAAAAAAAAAAAGCACAAACATTGATCCCGGTCCTCCAGGAGATTAGAATCTAGTTGAAAAATAAGGTTATGTCCAGTGCACACATAGCTAATTAGGTGAGATGGGTTATGTGCTCTAATTAGGTGAGGTGGGTTATGTGCCCTATCAGTAGAATATATTCTATTTCCTATGGAGTTTAGAAGAAAAAGAAATTAAGGCAAGACTTTTGGGAGGTGCCACTTGGCCTTGGGGCGACATGAGGACAGGGACTCCATAAATGGAGATGCTAAGGGACACAGGATAGATGTGCACAGGGAAAACATGGTGGAATAGAGAAGGTAGATGATATAAAAGCAGCAGAAAATTCAGGTAAGTGGTTAAGGAAGATGGACTGGGAATGCGGGATGGAGATAAAACATCCTGAAACACTAGGATGAAAATGTCAAACTTACTATACAGGCAGTTGGGGGGAAATTGGAACTTCCTGAGAAGAGGAGTGCTATAGTCTATGTGGTGGTTTAGGAAAATTATTCTGGGTCATGCAGAAGGACATTGTCATTGGAAGAGAAGACACTGGGAGCAGGAAAAGTGGTTAGTAAGCTAATTAGAGCTTGTGGATGGGTTCATGTGCTAGGGCAGCTGTAACGAAGTACCACAGACTAGGGGGCTTAAAGAGCAGACAGTTATTTTCTCATAGTTTTGGAGGCTAGAAATCTGAACTTAAGGTGCCAGCAGGGTTGGTTTCTCCTGAGGCCTCTCTCCTTGTAGATGACTGTCTTCTCCCTGTATCTTCACATGGTCTCTCTGTATGTGTCTGTGTCCCAATATCTTCTTGTGAAGACACCAGTCATACCAGATTAGGGCCCACCCTCATGACCTCATTTTATCTTTACAGCTTTAAAGGCCCTAGCTCCAAATACAGTCACATTCTGAGGCACTGGGAGTTAGGACTTCATCATATGAATTTTGGGTGAACACAGTTTGGTTCTTAACAGGTAATAAGGGCTTGAATCATTATGGTTTCCTTGAGCTTAGAGAAGGGGAAATAAATCAAGAGCAAGGATAAAAGCAGAACTAATAACTTTGATGAGAATCTGGATCTGTGGGGGAAGGGAAAGGGATCTTTGGTGAGGCTGCAGGTGGAGATTACTTTCTCTAGAAGGTAAGGGGTGGAAGAATGGGAGAGAAAGCATAAGGGTCATGACAGAGACAAAAGATTTGTTTTTTATTTAGGGCAGAGTTCAACACATTTGGAGACAAAGGGGAAGGAGGCAGAACACAAAGAAAGCAAAGATGATCTAGGGATGCATAGTAAAGGAAGGAAGACAGGCAAATAATTAGCTCTAGATACAAGAGGCGGTAATCTTTTCCTTTTATTTAAAAGAAAATGGAGAGAGTACAAATATGGCAAAGAAACATTAAAATGTAGAAGATAGAAAACAAGGGAACTCACACCTGGCGGTCTCAATTTTCTCTGTAAACTCAAGGCAAGATGTAGTGGAAGCATCTGGATTAGCTAATAAACTTGAGTTTTATGTTTGGGAGCCAGAACATCTGTTGGAGTCCCAGCTCTGCTGTGAGACCCTGAGCTCCTCCTTACCTGTTTGCTGCTCTTTAGAACAGGAATGCTCTTTCTCCTGAAAACAACTGAGATAAGCATTTAAAAGCATTTTACAAACTGGAAAATCCTCTCAAATCATTGGCTGTTATTATTATCTAGTTATTATGTGAGAGTGAAGATTGCTCACAGATGAAGCAAACCTTTAAGGATCATTCTGGAACCAAACGGATCTTGACTCTCAGATGTCCTGGGCCCTCCTCCTGGAACAGATTGAGCTGGAATAGAGCTCCTCTCTACATGGGCTGGGCAGACCCCCTTCCCAAGAGCTGGGTCAGAGGCCACTTTTGACCCTTGAACCTTGAACCTACTGCTTTCATAGCATGGTGAACTGAAGCATCTCACTGCTGTGTCCAAAGTAATTTCAGGCCCACACAGGGAGAGTGAGCATGAAGCGAGCTGCTAGCACCTCATAAATTACTTCGGTTTCTTGCATTTATATATCAGGGTGTCATATTCCTTCTAATCTATCATTTAAGGACACAATGTCTTTCTAAAATTTTTGAAACATTACAGAAAATATTTCTTCACTTCTTGGGTACATATCAATGACTCATATTATTCAAAAATTGCCACTATTACTCCAGAATTGATGAACAGGTCAGTTTCCAAAAGCTTGTTTGAAATCAACTGGGTTTCCCAAAAGGAAGACCTTTTCTATTATAAAAGTGATATATGGATTAAAGATAGCAGTGTGAGAGGTAAAACAGAGACCTCTTCCTAAAACCACATATAATATGAAAATATAATTCATACAACTAATCCTGAAAGAGCAACAGGAAAGAAAGCTGCACCAGATTGCATACAACTGGAGAAAAGAGCAGACCTCACGGGACAGGGTAATGTACCAAAGCTGTGACCAGACAGGACCCAAGCCCTTCCTCCACCCCATCTCACCAACAGGGCCAGGAGGGACTGGAGGCCTGGGACTGCTGAACACCCAGCCCTGGAGATCTGCTCTGGAGCATGAACCTACATTGCATGGTGCTTTGATGATTTAGTGGGGTTGGAAAGCTAAGACAAGTGGAATACATGGAGAGATGGAGTTCCAACTGCTTGTGGAAAACAGGGATTCATATCTGGCTGATCTGGGTGGGCAGTCTGAGAGACTTCCTAAAAGCGAGAGGGCTGCTAAAGGGGCAAGGATTGCACAGAGCTTACTGCTCAGGAGAAAGGACAGGTAGACAAAATTGTCTGGGTGCACTCTGCCCAGTAGGTTGGGAGCTTAAGCGATCTTCAAGCACTCCATCCCTCTGGCTGGCTATGCAGTTTCAAGGCCCCCCACAGTGATACACAGCCTGCTGTGTCTTCCCCCTGGCTAGCCTGCACCTGGCTCAGACTCATAAACCAGCAACCCCTGCCCTGGCATCAGACCAGCCAGACAGAAGCCCCGACTATAGCAGCTACAAACACAAAGCATAGTGGCTTACACCTGTGTGTTTGGCCCAGTGGTTCCGGCACTGGAGATAGGCATAGCAGCCAGGAAGCAGGAAACAGCTCTTTCCTCCCCACATGCACCAACACTGCTCCCTTATGACCCCTGACATTGCTTCAAGGTCTGAGTAGCTCCAGAGAGTAGAGCTTCTGGGCACTAGAGGGCACCACAGACATATTATGAAACATCAAAGGAACCTGGTTCAAAAAGCAAAATTACTAATACACCTGAGAAAGATTCAAATGAAATCGACCTCATGAAGACTCACTTCAAACCCAAAGACATACACAGACTAAAAGTGAAAGGTTAGAAAAAGATGTTTCATGCAACTAATAGGGAGAAAAAAGTAAATGTTGCAGTACTTGTATCAGACAAAATAGACTTCAAAACAAAGAAAGTCACAAGAGACAAAGAAGGACACTACATAATGATAAAGGGGTCAATCCAACAAGAGGATATAACCATTATAATTATCTATGCATCCAACACAGGAGCACCTACATATGTGAAACAATACTAACAGAATTAAAAGGGAAAATATAATGTAATGCACTCATTCTAGGAGACTTCAACTCTCCACTCACTCCAAAGAACAGATCGATCAGACAGAAAATAAGTAAGGAGATAGAGGCATTGAGCAACACATTAGAACAGATGGACCTAACAGACATCTACAGAACTCTACACCAAAAAGCAGCAGGAAACACATTCTTTTGTCCCTGTTTGCAAGTGCACACAGAATATTTTCCAGAATAGACCACATACTAGGCAACAAAAAGAGCCTCAGTAAATTCAAAAAGATTGATATTCTACCAACCAGCTTCTCAGATCACAAGGGTATAAAACAAGAAATAAATTGTACAAAAAAAACAAAAAGGCTCACAAACACATGGAGGCTTATCGACATGCTCCTAAATAATCAATGGAATAATGACCAAATTAAAATGGAGATCAAGAAATATATGGAGACAGATTACAAATGAAAACAACAGCACAATGCCTCAACTTCTGTGGGACTTGGCGAAGGCAGCTCTAAGAGGGAAGTACACAGCAATCCAGGCCTATTTAAAGAAGGAAGAACATTCCCAAATGAACAGTCCAAAGACACAATTATTGAAATTGGAAAAAGAAGAACAAATGAAGCCCAAAGTCAGCAGAAGGTGGGACATAATAAAGATCAGAGAATAAATAAATAAAATTGAGAAGAATAAAACAATAGATAAAATTAATGAAACCAAAAGCTGGTTCTTTGAGAAAATAAACAAAATAGATAAACCCCTAGCCTGACTTATTAAGAAAAAAAGAGAAACTACACACATAAACAGAATCAGAAATGAGAAAGGAAAAATCATGACGGAACCCACAGAAATACAAAATATTATTAGAGAATACTATGAAAATCTATATGCTAACAAACTGAATAACCTATAAGAAATGAACAACTTTCTAGAAAAATACAACCTTCCAAGACTGACCAAGGAAGAAACAGAAAATCTAAATAGACCAATTACCACCAATGAAATTGAATCGGTAATTAAAAAACTATCCAAGAACAAAACCCCTTTCCAGATGGATTCACTGCTGAGTTTTATCAGACATTTAAAGAAGACATAATAATCATTCTCCTTAAGGTTTTCCAAAAAATAGAAGAGGAGGGAATACTTCCAAACTCATTCTATGAAGCCAGCATCATTCTAATACCAAAACCAGGCAAGGATACCACAAAAAAAGAAAACTACCCACCAATATCCCTGATGAACATAGATGCAAAAATACTCAACAAAATATTAGCAAACCGAATTCAAAAATACATCAAGAGGATCATACACCATGATCAAGTAGGATTCATCCCAGGGATGCAAGAATGGTATAACATTCGAAAATCCATCAACATCATCCACCACATCAACAAAAAGAAGGACAAAAAAACACATGATCATTTCCATATATGCTGAAAAAACATTCGACAAAATTCAACATCCATTCATGATAAAAATTCTCAACAAAATGTGGATAGAGGGCAAGTAC
Organism: Phataginus tricuspis; assembly: GCA_029783875.1. Classification (NCBI taxonomy): domain Eukaryota; kingdom Metazoa; phylum Chordata; class Mammalia; order Pholidota; family Manidae; genus Phataginus; species Phataginus tricuspis. The sequence continues at coordinate 1,784,973 of JAQQAC010022866.1, read as the reverse complement.
CTCAACATAATAAAGGCTATATATGACAAACCCACAGCCAACATCATACTTAATAGTGAGAAGCTGAAAGCTTTTCCTCTATGATCGGGAACAATACAAGGATATCCTCTCTCCCCACTTTTATTTAACGTAGTACTGGAGGTCCTAGCCACAGTAATTAGACAACACAAAGAAATAAAAGGCATCCAGATTGGTAAGGAAGAAGCCAAATTGTCCCTGTTTGCAGATGCCATGATATTGTACATAAAAAAAATCACTAAAGAATCCACTCCAAAACTACTAGAACTAATATCTGAATTCAGCAAAGTTGCAGGATACAAAATTAATACACAGAAATCTGTTGCATTCCTACACCCTAATGATGAACTAGCGAAAGAGAAATCAGGAAAACAATTCCATTCACAATTACATCAAAAAGAATAAAATACCTAGGAATAAACCTAATGAAGGAAGTGAAAGACGTATAAGCTGAAAACTACAAGACCATCCTAAGGGAAATTAAAGAGGACACTAATAAATGGAAATTCATCCCATGCTCTTGGTTAGGAAGAATTAACATTATTAAAATGGCCATCCTGCCTAAAGCAATCTACACATTCAATGCAATCCTATCAAAATACCAAAGCATTCTTCAACAAACTGGAACAAATAGTTCTAAAATTCATATGGAATGACAAAAGACCCTGAATAGCCAAAACAATCCTGAGATGGAAGAATAAAGCAGGTGGGATCTTGCTTCCCAACTTCAAGCTCTACTACCAAGCCACAGTAATCAAGGCAATTTGGTACTGGCACAAGAACAGACCCATAGATCAGTGGAATAGAATAGAGAGTCCATATATTAACCCAACATATATGGTCAATTAATATATGATAAAGGAGTCATGGATATACAATGGGGAAATGACAGCCTCTTCAACAGCTGGTGTCAGCAAAATTGGACAGCTACATGTAAGAGAATGAAATTGGATTACTGTCTAAATCCATACACAAAAGTAAACTCTAAATGGATCAAATACCTGAACGTAAGTCATGAAACCATAAAAGTCTTAGAAGAAAATATAGGCAAAACTCTCTTGAATATAAACATGAGCATCTTCTTCATGAACATATCTCCCGGGCAAGGGAAACAAAAGTAAAAATGAGCAAGTGAGACTATATCAAACTAAAAAGCTTCTGTACAGCAAAGGATACCACCAGTACAACAAAAAGGCATCCTACAGTATGGCAGAATATATTCATAAATGACATATCCATTAAGGGGTTGACATCCAAAATATACAAAGAGCTCATGCACCTCAACAAACAAAAAGCAAATAAGCCAATTAAAAAATGGGCAAAGGAGTTGAACAGACACTTCTCCAAAGAAGAAATTCAGATGGCCAAAAGGCACATGAAAAGATGCTCAACATCACTTATCATCAGAGAAATGCAAATGAAAACCACAATGAGATATCACCTCACACCAGTTAGGATGGCCAACATCCAAAAAACAAATAGCAACAAATGTTGGCGAGGATGTGGAGAAAGGGGAACCCTCCTACACTGCTGGTGGAAATGTAAATTAGTTCAACCATTGTGGAAAGTAGTATGGAGGTTCCTCAAAAAACTCCAAATATAAATACCATTTGACCCAGGAATTCCACTCCTAGGAATTTACCCTATGAATACAGGAGCCCAGTTTGCAAAAGACATATGCACCCCTATGTTTATCGCAGCACTATTTACAATAGCCAAGAAATGGAAGCAACCTAAGTGTCCATCAGTAGATGAATGGATTAAGAAGATGTGGTACATATACACAATGGAGTATTATTCAGCCATAAGAAGAAAACAAATCCTACCATTTGCAACAACATGGGTGGAAATGAAATAGAGGGTACTATGCTCAGTGAAATAAGCCAGGCAGAGAAAGACAAGTATCAGATGATTTCACTCAACTGTGGAGTATAAGAACAAAGGAAAAACTGAAGGAACAAAACAGCAGCAGACTCACAGAACCCAAGAATGGACTAATACCAAAGGGAAAGAGACAGGGGAGGATGGGTGGGAAGGGAGGGATAAGGGGAAAAGGGGGCATTATGATTATCACACACAATGTAGGGGGGGCACGGGAGGGCAATATAGCACAGAGAAGACAAGTAGTGACTCTATAGCATCTTACTACTCTGATGGACAGTGACTGTAATGGAGTATGTGGTGGGGACTTGATAATGGGGGGAATCTAGTAACCACAATGTTGTTCATGTAAGTGTCTATTAATGACACCAAAAAAAATAAAAATGAAAAAAAAAGTGATATACATGTTGGTTAGGTTTGTAGGTCAACCTACAAAAATCTATATAACCCTAAAAGGAATGGTACTTTGTAGCCTCATGGTGCCCTGGCCACAGGATGCAAAAATGCTTCTTTTACTGGCCCTCTCAGAAGCAGAGTGAAGATCCTTTCTCAGACATGCACATCTCATTGCCCCAGATGGGGTCTTATGTCCATTTTTAACATGTTTTGTGGGATGGGATGTGTTCATGACTAATAAGGGTGGGAATGGTGTGAGGTCTCCCTGAAACTCCTGGACTAAAAGGGGGAAAGGCCAATACCTGGATAGAAAAGGAAAAGAAAGGATGGAAAGCATATAGCCAGATACAGCAGCCCTGTCCACCAACCATGTGGTATAGGATGAAGCAAGAGGCAGCAGAGTTTTCTCTCCATTTCCTTATGAGGCCAGGGTGTAAACCTTCACCTTCTCCTGTCCTCCTTACAGCCTTCTTGCCAGCACATACCGGCTTCCAGTGAAGCCAAAGTAGTCCACATCAAACTGGGGGGTTGCAGACCAGTGAAAAATAACCCATGTGATGGCCCGAAGTTCTTCACACCATCCATCCCTCTCCTCCACAGTCCCTTGCAACTGGGTTGCTGATCTCTGTTGAACAGTAAGAAGCTAGACAGATAAGAACATGGGAAGGGTGATGAGACAATAACTCAGATATTTGTGTTTTTACAGTACATGGTTATTTCTACCCCCAACATCACAATAAATCACAGATTAGTGGTTTTAGACCACATAAACATAAAGAACAAATAAAGGGAGGATAAAATGGAAGTAGAAATAGTAAGTCAACTAGTTGTCCAGGGTCTGGCTGTGTCTGGGTGTCTTCCTCTGGATACACTTTTCTCATTATTCCTTTTATTCATGCACTTTCCCCTCTCCCAGTTCTGAGTTCACTTACACCCTAAAAGCACTAAGGGGATGCCTAAAACTAGGGGTGACAATGGCAGCAGGGGCAGAACCAGGGAAGGAGGCTGTCACGTTTTTATGTAACTTATGACTCCTTCCACATTCATTTGTCAAGTAAAGGCCACTGCATGGAGTTATAGATGAATTACTAGATAGGCAGATGATGAATGACAGATACAAACACAACATATTCCATTAGCTTTAAGTCATCATCCATTATAAGAAACACTATTACACTAAGAAAAGGGAAAAAATAGTGCTAATTATAAAAGCTGTCAGCGTTAAACACGAAAAATGTGCATTTTAGAGTTGCCGGAATACAGAATGCACATTCTTCCCCAAATTGGATAATAATAATAATAATAAATGCAGTAACTAACTGAAGTTTGAAATAAGTCAGTAGGAGGGATAGTATGCCAAGAAGGTGCCAAAGGACCCTCTCATTCAGGAGTAGCCTTGTAGGTGAAGATTTGAGGCATTAGTTTTCCTTTTTCATGAAAAATCCAGGCAGGTTTTCCCATTCACTGGCCTTTTGGATTACTCTTTCAGAAGTCCACTAATAGTATATGAGCACATGCTGTTTACAAGTCACTCTGTGAAGTTCTGTGGAGAGTACAAAGAAATATAAAATATGGTGAAAACCCCTAAGATGTTTATAACTTAGTTGAAAAGAGTAATCATATAGAATAAAAAAGAAAACTTAAGAAACACAAGAACCCAGCATATTATGTTCCAAATGACTCTGGAAGGGTCCATATGGTCTGGCACTGTAGGGGAGACTTTGAACTTGAACTGGATCTTGAGGAGTGGGTAAGATTTGGACAGTGGTGGTGAGTGTTCTGTGTGCCACTAGCAGAAGGAAAAGCAAAGCACCCTGGTGTGAAAATTCATCAGAGACCTTCCTGGAAACAGCCAGGTGCTTATCCATTTGATTATCCAGAAAATGTAGCTGGATGTTCAAAGGAGCACTGAGTAGACGGGTTCAGTTTCCTCTGCTTTCACCAAACTGCTTCTCTCTGTGATCTTCTAGCCAGTGAGTCTAAACGGGGTTCCTCTAATTCAGTTCTCAGCCATGTAACCTGGATGATTGGAATTCTCTGTATGCTCCAGCTGTCAATAGCACAGGACCTATTGGCACACTCGTTACATAGTGCTGCTGGAAGCTTCTAGAGGGCGTTTGAGAGCACTTCACCAAGGAGCCGAGACTCTTGAAGCCCCACTCCTGATCACAATTCCTTCCTAGGTCTCTGAGGCGCAAGGACAATGATTAGCAAATCCAAGGCGAAGGACTGTTTGCATTGCCTACAGCTTTTGCCCAAATCCCAATGCAGAACCCAACTGGATGACTAGATCCTGGCAAACACTCATTTGTTCAGGACTGAGGCCTAAATTTTGGATTATACTGCTCCACAAAGGCCAAATAGATACATTCCTAATGGATGAGAACTGGAGCAGAGGGTCTCACGGCCTAATAAATGCTTATGCCTATATCTTAGCTCAGCCTGCTGAAAATGTGGCCTTCTCTATGGTCCTACAGGTTTCTCTCTTGAAAGTGTATTCAAGGGGACAGAGACAATTCTCTTGCAGAAAGTCAAGGGAATGACCCTCATTTCTGTCCCTAAAATTAGAATACATGGACTGACAAAGGAATAAACTTAAATTACATAAGATTCTCTTTCTAATGAATATCATTCATTGGAAAGAATAAATGATGTGCAAATATAGGCACTACAAAGTAAATTACAAAGTAATAATATTTGTAATGTTACAAAGTAATAAAAAAATTTACAAAGTATATTTTATTGTGAATTCACACCAGTGAATTTTTATATATGTAAACAAACAGAATGTTTCAAATTAAAATAAATAATCATTTCATCAGAGGCAAGTTGGGGAGGGGAAGAGTGGAGACCTCCTGAAATACAGGAAACCTACAACAGCTCATACTGAGCTGTGTCCTAGGGCCATGCAAATATGGACAACTAGGCGAGCTCCTGGCTCCAAAGGCCTGTCTCATCTCTGCGCACCCTCCCTTTTCCTTATGGCCCTCATCTACCATGAGGGTGATTCAGCATCTCTGGCTTTGTCCACAATGTTAAATAGTAAAAGGTCCCAAGAGTCTTTGACTTACTCTTTGTTTTAAATCAATCAACCAATTCTAGAAAATTAGCCTACAAGTAATGTCATTCTATGGTAACAACAAATGATGGATCATTAGTCTTAAAAAAACAGAAGATTCAAGCCATTACCACCTGCTGCATTAAATAAAATGGAACCAGCTAGACTCCCCATTTTTTTGTACAAGCTTCTGTATGGTCCCCAGCCCTGCCCACTAGACAATAAACCAAATCTCCAGCCTAGAACGTGAGTATCTGACCTGTCCCTGCCTTCCTGAGGGTTAAAGGAAGGAGCTGAGTGGAGGCTACACCTCTGAGTGGTGTTCTTTCTTTCCAAAGCCAAATGTTGGTCCTAAAAGATGCTGCTCCACAAGGAGAGGCCAGATGCAGACCTTCTCTGAGCCTCCACCTACATCCCCGTTTCCCATCAAACAAACTCTCACTTCCTCCCATCCAACCATTTCCCACCAATGCTCATTCCCTGCTTCTTCCACCATACCTGTGCCCACCACAGTCAGGTCAGAGAGTCATGAAGTACCTATGTATAATTGGTCTTGTAACACACATACACACACACACACACACACACACACACAAATGCAGGCATGCACACACTTACATGCAAACACATATACACAAAGATGTACACACATGCACATATACACACACACACAAATATGAATTTTAAAGTCATTAGAATGCCCTTTCAGAAGCATTGCTGGCTCTCCATCCTAGCACTTCCTGTTTGAGTTAGCAGTGGAAGGTGTTATGGTCAAATACTGTAAATAATAGTCTCCAACTAAATGACACCTGCTGGAAAGTTATTTCTTTATGGGTTTCAGAATGCAGGGTTGGAGTGGGGGGAATAATGAAAGATAGTTTCGAGCTCTTCAAACATCACTCTATTGATTTATGTATGAAAAAATATGGAATCTGTCAAGGCAAACGGCACTATGTTAAATGCAAATTGTAATACCACCTGTGGTGGCCACCGCTGCCAATACATATATTTCAGGAAGTCAATTTACTTTTAAATGGAATTTTAACATTGGGGAATGGAGTCACACTGAATCCCTTATTTATAGGAAAACTGTCTTCAGCAGAGAGAACAACGCACATACTCTCACAGTCTGCAGAGACAGGAAACTAAGCAAATTTCAGGAGACATGTTTGTTTTCTCAATTATTTATTTACATCTAGCTGCAGAGCCAGAGTCAGGGAAGGACATGGTGGGAGGGGGACTAGGAAGGCCCGTGGCCCAGGCCTGGCAGCTCGCCGGTTCCTAACAGTCTACGGTTGCTGGAGCTCCTTCTGCCGGCGCAGTGTGAGTGGCCCGTCTTTAGGACTTGGGGAGCTGCCTTCCTCAGGAGATATGGGAGAAGGTGACAGCTGCTGAGGGCCTGCATGGAGTGGAGGCCCACTCTTTGAATCAGCTCTGAACTAGAGCCATGTGATCATGCACTCATTGCTTAACCTCTCTGAGCTCTGTTTCTTCATCTGTAAGGTGGAGATGGCAACACTCACCGTCAGAGATTTTGTGAGAACTGAATGAGAGACGTGTGTACAGGTGGCGTAGGGCCGAACTACTCAGCTAAAAAATACTACTTCCCTGTCTCTTCCTTTTTCCCTGGTTTAAGTGAAGAGTTACATCTTGCTCACCGTCCAAGAGTAAGGTGGATGAGGCCAGCGCATCTTTCTGATTCACAGACCCGACCAAGGAAGCTTCTTCCTCCCTCACAGGCAGAAGCCAAGGAGGAACTGAGGCTCGTTAGTGCGAGGACACAGTAAAGGTCAAAGCTGCATGCTCGGTTAGCTGAGGTGCTGGTTCGTTCGGGCACACAGGTGCTTGTTGTAAGGACTTGAATAAAATAGTAAGCCAGAAAACTCCCATGGCCAAGTAAACAGCAGTTCTGATGAATGCATATTTTCAACACCACAAAGGGATCCTCTCTTTGGGCAGACATATCAAGTCCTGCTCCTCTCCTGCCATGGGGAACAGGGAACTGCCTGGGAGGAGAGTCACAGAACAGCCTCTGCAAGAACAATAGATTCTCACCATCATGGGGCTGTAAGGTCATCTGTTCAGCTCCCGTTTGATGCCCAGTACTCAGCGTCTTGTAGGCATCTAGTGACTGTTGGTGAGGGTTCCTGAGCTGTACTTGCCCCAGTCACAGGCCTGTCCTCAGGCACTGGGGCCGGGGACTCCCAGCAGAAAGTCCTTTCCTCTGATTGCCCACGTTGGCTCCCTGACTCCTTTGGAAATGACATGAAAAAAGAGTTTTATTAATATTATAATGTACAAGATAATCCATGTGAGTTAACAAGAATGCACACAGCTCATTTTGGTTCTCATTAGAAGCTGAAAATAAGTTGTCCACTGTGAAATCCATATCATTTAATCATTAAGTTATGTATCCCAGCCACATTAGTGCCCAAATTGTGGTGCCTTTAATATGAATATTAATATAGAATGGATTACATGCTTTTAGCTTGATATCATAACACTGATACATGCTTTTGGAAAGATTATAAAGAAATCACTTAAGCACTGCATATCTCCCCCAGCCCTGCTACATCACACACTTAGGTTTTGGGGAACAAGAGGAAAGTGGACCCTTGACTCTCATCATCCCACAGCAACTTTTGACATGTTTGTGACTATGCCTTCCTCTCTCTCTCTCTCTCTCTCTCTCTCTCCTTGTCTTTCTCTCTCAAGGCAAAAAAGGCAAAACAGACCTCCAAAATAATTCCTTTCAGACAATACACATCTACGAGAGTCACAGGAAATGCAAGGCCAATGCTAGCTATGGGCTTTTCCCTTCCTTTTAGACTGCAGGTGCCTTAGTGTATATTGTGTTACAAACTGATTTTCTCCATTTTGGCTCTAAAACACATTGAATTCCACTTGTTGTTTGGATTGTAAACCTGAGTCTTTGTGGATGGGCAAGCACTTGGCTTTTTCAAAACACACCCCTTTCAGGCTATTACTTCCTGTCCTTCATCACAGTGAAACAAAACGTGGGTTTGGTGCCATGCCCCCTCCAGCCTTGTTTCTCTCTGCCCCTACAAAATGCACAGCTTGCTGCTGGGAAGACTGAGACTAAAGCCTAATCTGCTGAAGATGCAGAAATGTGCCTGTGCTGTTAATGTGTGGGCTTCATCTGCACTCACCCTTCTCAAGTCAGAAGGGAACATTTCTGTCATAATCCTCCCATCAGATTCTTCCCTCTTTGAGGGACAAGGGATACATGGCCTGTATCTCCCAGTCCCACCTACTAATTGAGTGACCCCAGGTAAATAACTTACCCTTCCTCAGCCTCAAGTTGCTCATCTTTAAAGTGATAATATAAGTGTACTTATCTTATGGGGTTGTTATGGGAATGAAGTGAGGAATCCATGGACCATGCCTAACATCACGCCTGGTGCGTGGCAAGCACCCTTACATCATCCATCACTATACCTCTGCAGGTCCCTTTCACTGTGAGTCATCACGATTCTTAAATCTGCATCTTTTGCCTCCATTGTTTCCCATTCTAGGTCTCTCCTGGCCACCAGCAGCCAGCATGGCCACTCTGATTCTGCACTCTCCACCCATATTTCCTATGGAGACATAGGAGCATTACTTGAAGACTCTCTCCTCGCACACTTCTTACCCATGGGGAGCCTGGCTGGCCTCTAAGACACCCATAATTCAGCCAGCTTGCAACGCTTGGCTGCTTCTTCCCCATTCCCAGCAATATTTCAGGCTCCCCCAGATGACATCCACTGCTCAGGAAGTCTCTACAGGCTCTGCCCTCCACTCAAACCTCCTTGTTCTGGGATCTTCCTTTCTTGGTTCGGGGTCCCCAGCCACACACCTTGGTGCCTGGTGTCTGGACATTCTATTTCTCTGCCCAGTCTGCTGTCAACACTTATTATTGTCTGTGTTTTTGATTATAGCCATCCTGTGGATGTGACTTTTGACTTCCATTTCCCTTGTGACTAAAGATCTTTTCATGTGCTTATTTGCCATTTTATATATTCTTGAAAATGTTAATTCAATCCTTTGTCTACTTTTAAATTATTTTCATTTTTATGTTTATGTTTTTTTATATGTGTAAGTCTCAGATATATGATTTACAAGTATTTTCCCTCTTATATGAATTATCTTTTCACTTTCTTGATGGTATTATTTGAAGGAAAGTTTTTAGTTTTTGATTATGTCCAACTTATCTATATTTTCTTTTGTTGTTTATGTTTTTGGTGTCATGTCTAAGAAACCATTGCCCAATGCAAGGTCACAGGATGTATGCTTACATTTTCTTCTAAGAGTTTTATAGTTTTAGTTATTACATTTAGGACTATGATCCATTTTAAGTTAAATTTCACATACGGTGTGAGGTAGTGGTCCACCTTCATTCTTTTGTATTCTTCTGAACTTGTCAAAAATCAATTGACCATGGATATGTGGGTTTATTCTGGACCCTCCATTGTATTCCATTGATCTGTATATCTATCCTTGTGCCAGCACCACATCTTGATTATTGTAACTTTGTAGAAACTTTGAAATTGGGAGGTGTGAATCCTCCCATTCTGTTCTTTTCTTTCAAGATCATTTTGGTAATTCAGAGTTCCTTGTACTTCCATATAAATTTTAGAATTGGCTTGTCAATTTCTGCAGAAAGACAGTTGGAATTTTGACTGAGATTGTTTGTATCTGTAGGTCTTATAGGGGAGTGTTGCCATCTTTTCAATACCACATCTTCCAATTCATAAACATGGGATATATTTCTATTTATTTAGGTATTCTTAAATTTCTTTACGTGATGTCTTATAGTTTTCAGTGTAGGTATAAATCTTGCACTTCTTTAGTTAAATGAGTTTTTTTGATGCTTTGGTAAATGGGGTTGTTTTCTTAATTTTACTTTTGAATTGTTCGTTGCTAATGTCTAGAAATACAGTTGAATTTTGTGTATTGGTCTTATATCCTAAAATCTTGATGAGTACATTAGTTTTAATAGATGGTTCGTGGATTTGTTAGGATTTTCTATTTACAAAATGATGTTATCAGTGAATAGAGATAGTTTTACTTCTTCCTTTCAACTCTTGATACTTATTTCTTTTTCTTAACTACTTCCCCTGGCTAGAACCTTAAGTCAATGCTGAGTAGAAGGGATGAAGGGAACATTCATGTTTTGTTCATAATCCTATAGGAGAAGCATTCAGTATAATCACTATGACTATGACTTCATAATTATGTTAGCTATAGCTTTTATCAGGTTGAGTAAGCTCTCTTATATTCTTAATTGGTTGAAAGAATATTGGATTTTGTAAAATGCTTTTCTGCATCTATTGAGATAACCATGTACGTTATGGTCTTTAGTCTATTGATATGATGCATTAAACTGATTGATTTTTGTATGTTGAACTAACCTGCATTCCTAGGATAAATTCCACTTGGTCTTGGTGCATAATCCATTTTATATGTTGCTAGATTATATTTACTAGCATTTTGCTGGGTATTTTGCATCTATATTTATAAGGTATATAGGTCTATAAATTTATTTTCTGGTTATATCAGTATCCAGTTTGGGAAGTACCCTATTTTTCTCTTTTTCTTTTTTTGGAAGAGTTTGTGAAGGATTCGTGTTTATTTTTTTATATGTTTGATTCAGAATTCAACAGTGAAGCCATCTGGTTTGGCGTTTTCTTTATGAGAAAAAATTTGTTAATTCAATCTGTTTACTTGTTATAAGTTTATTCGTATCTTCTGTTTCCTCTTAAATCTGTTTTGGTAGTTTGTGTCTTCCTAGAAATTTTTCCATTTAATCTAGGATATCTAATTTGTTAAATACTATTGCTCATAGTAGTCCTTTATAACTGGTTTTATTTTTGTAAGGTTGATAGCAATGTCTTATTTTTTATTCCTTATTTTAACATTTTGCATATTCTCTCTTTTTGGTCAGTCTAGCTAAAGGTGCACCAATTTCATTAACTGCTTTCAAAGAACTAACTTTTGGTTTCATTGATTCATTCTGTTTATTTTCCACTCTTTATTTAATTTATCTCCTCTCTTATCTTTATTGTTTCCTTCTGTCTGCTTGATTTGGGTTTAGTTGGCTTTTATTTTGCTTGTTTATTAAATTATAAGGTTAGGTTAATGATTTCGGGACTCTTCTTTTTAAATATTTACAGCTGTAAATATTTAGTTATAATTTTCCCTCTTAGCACTGCCTTCACTGAATTCCACAAATTTTGATATATTGTGTTGTCATGTTCATTCATCTCAAAGTATTTTCTAATTTCTGTTTCTTCTTTAACTTGCCCATTATAAAGGATTATGTTATTTAATTTCCACATATTCATGAGCTCTCCAAATTTCCTTCTTTTAAAGATTTCTAATTTCATTCCATTGTTATTAGAGAATATACTTTATGATTCCAATAATTTTAAAAGGATTGAGACTTATTTTATAGACTATAATGTTGTCTATCCTAGAGAATGTTTCATGTGCACTTGACAAGAATGCGAATTCTGCTGTTGCTGGGTGGAATGTGTATAGATATTTGTTAGTCTAGCTGCTTTATAGTGTTATTTAATTCTTCTGTTTCCTTAGTCTCCTTAGCCGTTTTATCCATTAATGAAAATGGGGGTATTGAAATGTCAAACTTTTGTTGAATTTTCTATTTCTTTCTTTAATTCTGCCAGTTTCATTTAATTTCTTTTTGGGCTCTGTTGTTACATGCATATATGTTTATAATTGTTATATTTTCTGGATGAACTGACCCTTTTATCTTATAAAATGTCCTGTTTTATAGTATATTTTTCCAGCCTTTTACATCCAACCACTTGTAATTTTGAATCTAAAATATGTATCTTATAAACTACATATAGTTGGATAAGGTTTATGTCCATTTTGCCAATCTTTGCCATTTGATTGGGGTGTTTACACATTTACATTTATTATCATTACTATTAAAAGATTATGTATATCACTTTGCTATTTATCATCTGTATGAATTTTATGTCCTCGTATTCTTCTGTTATGACCTTTTTTTCGTTAAGTAGATTTTTTTTGGCAGACCATTTTGATTTCCTTGTTATTTTTGTAATAATTTACTTTGAATTATTTTATTGTGGTTACCATGGAGATTACAATGAATATCCTAACTTAAAACAGTCTAGCTAAGACTAATATCTACTTAATTACAATAGTATACAAAATTTGCTCCATTATAGTTCCATTCCCTTTCCTCCCACTTTTTATTATTATTTTCATATAAATTATATATTTATATCTTATAAGCCCATTCAGACATTTTTATAATTATTGATATAATTAGTTTTCTTTTACATCAGATAGAGATAAAAGAGTTACAAAAAATACATTAAAATATCTTTTATGCTTAACTATATATTTATCTTAACCAGTGTTTTTTATTCTGTGGTGTTCTTTCATTTCAGCCTAAAGAATTCCTCTTGTCACTTTGCAGAGCAGGTTTATTAAATTTATTTGTTTTGTATTCTGGGAATGTCTTAATTTCTCATTTGTTCTAAAAGGATAGTTTTGCTGGATAGAATTCATGGTATATTAAGTACATTATTCCATTGACTTTGGTCTTCATTGTTTCTAATAAGAAGTTAGCTTTCAAACTTTTAAAAATCCCTTGTATGGACCCCACCACCTCAGCCTGGTGGGGAGGAGGAGGAGAAGCACCAGGACTCTGGGCCCCATAAGAAGTGAGGCAGAAACCTCCTCCCAAAACCACATATAACATGAAAATACAGCAAATACAACGAATCCTGAACGAGTGACTGGAAGACTGCTACAGGCTGCCTTCATCTGGGGAAAACCTCACAGAAAAGGGTAAAGTAGCAAAGCCACCATCTGGCAGGAGTCAAGCCCTCCCCCTACCTCAGCTCACAGGTAGGAGGAAGAGAAACAGAGTTGGGAGGGAAGAGAAGCCCAGGACTACTAACCACCCACCCCCTGGGTGTTTAGATCTGCTCAGGGAGCACAAACCCACATTACATGGTGCTCTGGAGATTAGAGGGGTTGGAAAGCAAAGACAGGTGGCATACTCAGAAAGACTGAGATGCCAGCTGCTGTGGAGAACAAGTAACCACAACTAGCTGCTCTGGGACAAAAGAAAGGAGGGCACCTTGAAAGACTTTCCAACAGTGAGGGGGTGCTAAAGGGATAACACAGGGCTTGCTGTTCGGGAGAAAGGACAGGTGAAAAAAATCCTCCCAGCACACTCATCCCAGCAGGTTGGGAACTTTCAGGAGCTTCAGGCACTCCATCCCCATGGCTGGTAATGCAACACTGAGGCTACCCAGTGTGATATGCAGCCTGTTGCTCCTTCCTCCTGATCAGCACTGGTCCGCACACCTGCTGCCCCCATCATCATGCTAGACCAGCAGAAGGGCAGCCCCACTTATGACAGCTACAAGGGCATAGCAGACAGCGTCCTCCCTGCATGCTTGGCCCACTGGCCCTGACAGTGGAGACAGGCAATGTAGCCGAGAGGCAGGACAGAGGTATTTCCTCCCTGCAGGCACTGGAGCCATGTACCTGTGATCCCCACTATTGCTCCAGGTACTGGCAGCTACAGAAAGTAGAGTTTCTGGGCACTAGAGGGCACCGCCTACACAAAGTTATTATTCCATAGTAATCGTTAGAAATACGAAATGGCAAAAGAATCTTGAACAAACCAAAATCCCTCAAACACCAGAGAGAGGGCTAAGTGAAACTAAAATCACCAATTTTCTTGATAAAGATTTCAAAATAAAAATCATAAAAGTGCTCATGGAGCTACAGAAAAATACTCAAGATCTCAGAGAGTACTTCAAGAAAGAAATACAAACTTTGAAAAATTCAGTAGTATCTGAAATGAAACACACAATGGAGGGATTTAAAGGCAGATTAGATGAGCTAAGCTAGAGGAGACAGTAAATGAAACAGAAATTAGAGAAAAGGAATACAAAGACGCTGAGGCACAGAGAGAAAAAAGGTCTCAAGGAATGAAAGGATAATAAGAGAAATGTGCAACCAATCCAAAAGGAACAATATTTGTATTATACGAGTACCAGAAGGAGAAGAGAGAGGAAAAGGGATAGAAAGTGTCTTTGAGGAAATAATTGCTAAAAACTTCCCCAATCTGGGAAAGGAAAGAGTCTCTCAGGTATTGGAGATGCACAGATCTCCCAACACAAGGGACCCAAGAAAGACACCACCAAGACATATAATCATTAAAATAGCAAAGATAAAGGACAAGGACAGAGTATTAAAAGTATCCAGAGAGTAGAGTTCTGGGAAGATGGCAGTGTGAGCAGGGCGGAGGAAATGTCCTCCCAAAACCATATAAATCTATGAAAATACAGCAAATACAACTATTCCTAAAAGACAGACAAGAATTTACAGCACAGCGCACAGCCTGCATCGGCACCTGAGAGGACTTGGCACCCCACAAGGCGGGTAAGATACGGAGCAGCGTCCAGCGGGACCTGAGCACTCCCCCACTCCAGGGCACCAGCGGGAGGAGAGGATGCAGAGCTGGGAGGGAGTGGAAGCACAGGCCTGCGAAATAACCAGCCCCGGTTATCTGCGCTGGGAGCACTGACACACATCGCGCGGTGCATCGGATATTGGAGAGGCAGAAGGTGCAGGTTTTGAGCTGGGAACGCGCCTGGGTCCATGCAGCCAGCTCCCCAGGACAAGAGACAAGAGTGCGCTGTTTTTAGCGGTCTTGGAGAGGTGGGGGGCCCTGCGAGGGAACACGATTGCCCTGGTACACTCGACCCAGTGGGCTGGGAGTCCCGAGGAACTTCGGGCCCCTTGGCTGGCGACTGGGAAAAGGTAGCCACACTGAAACTTTACATAGAGAACAACAGCCTCCCATTCTTTCCACCCCAGCCAGAGCTACAAAGAGCAGCAAGGCCACAACTGCGGAATAGTGGAGCAACAGCGCCACCTACAGCATCCTTACAGAATCCACTCCAGGTAGGTGTTTCATTTTTTTTTTCCTTTCTTTTCTTTTCTTTCTTTTTTTTCTCTTTTCCTTCTCTTCCTTCTCTTTTTTTTTTTGTAGTTTCTTTTTCTTGTTTTTTTTTTAAGTCTTAAAGAGCCCAGGTGACATATGTGGCACCTACCAGCGACCACTTCTATCACCATGAAAAGACAGAGGAATATGGTACAGACAAAGATCACCCAGACCCAGACAACACCTGAGAGGAAACCTGAAGGGATGGAAATGCACAATCTTCCTGAAAAAGAATTCAAAAAAGAAGTCATAACCATGCTGATGGATCTATAGAGAAATAAGTAAGAGCTGAGGGAGGAAGTGAGGGAAGTCAGGAAATACAATGCAGAAATGAAACAAGCCATTGAAGGGCTTAGCAGCAGACTTCACGAGATGCAAGAGACTATTAATGGAATAGAAATCAGAGAACAGGAATACAGAGCAGCTGAGGCAGAGAGATAAAAGGATCTCTAGGAATGAAAGAATATTAAGAGAACTGTGTGACCAATCCAAACGGAACAATATTCACATTATAGGAGTACCAGAGAAAAAAGAGAGAGAAAAAGGGATAGAAAGTGTATTTGAAGAAATAATTGCTAAAACTTCCCTGTGCTGGGAAAGGAAATAGTCTCGCAGTTCACAGAAGCCCACAGATATCCTAAAACAAGGGACCCAAGGAAGACAACACCAAGACACATAATAATTAAAATGGCAAAGATCAAAGATAAGGACAGAGTATTAAAGGCAGCTAGAGAAAGAAAAAAGATCACCTACAAAGGAAAACCCATCAGACTATCATCAGACTTCTCAACAGAAACCTTACAGAGCAGAAGAGAATGGCATGATATATTTAACATAATGAAACAGAAGGGTCTTGAACCAATAATATTGTATCCAGCATGATTATCATTTAAATATGACGGAGGGATTAAACAATTTCCAGACAAACAAAAGCTGAGGGAATTTGCCTCCCATAAACCACCTCTACAGGATATCTTAAAGGAACTGCTCCAGAGGGAAACATTCCTAAGGCTAAAAAGATGTCACCAGAGAAAATAAAATCATAGCAAAGAAAGCAGACCATCCGAATACTAAATAAAGGCAAAGAATAAAACACCTAGCATATAAAGAATGGAGGAGGAAGAATAAGAAGGGAGAGAAATAAAGAAACATCAGACTGTGTTTATAAAAACTTAACAAGAAAGTTAAGTTAGATTCTTAGATAGTAAAGAAGCAACCCTTGAACCTTTGGTAACCACGAATCTAAAGCCAGCAATGACAATAAGTACATATTTATCGATAATCACCCTAAATGCAAATGGACTGAATGCACTAATGAAAAGACACAGAGTAACAGAATGGATAAAAAAGCAAGACCCATCTATATGCTGCCTATAAGAAACTCACCTCAAACCCAAAGATATACACAGACTAAAAATGAAGGGATGGAAAAAGATATTTCATGCAAACAACAAGGAGAAAAAAGCAGGTGTTGCAGTACTTGTATCAGACAAAATAGAATTCAAAACGAAGAAAGTAGCAAGAGATAAAGAAGAACATTACATAATGATAAAGGGGTCAATCCTACAAAAGGAAATAACCATTATAAATATATATGCACCCAATATGGGAGCACGAGCATATGTGAAACAAATACTAACAGAATTAAAGGAGGAAATAGACAGCAATGCATTCATTTTAGGTGACTTCAAAACACCACTCACTCCAAAGGACAGATCACCAGACAGAAAATAAGTAAAGACACAGAGGCACTGAACAACACCCTAGAACAGATGGACCTAACAGATATCTACAGAACTCTGCACCCAAAAGCAACAGGAAACACATTCTTCTCAAGTACACATGGAACATTTTCCAAAATAGACCACATACTAGGCCATAAAAAAAACCTCAGTAAAGTCAAAAATATTGAAATTCTACCAACCAACTTCTCAGATCATAAAGTTATAAAACTAGAAATAAATTTTAGAAAGAAATCAAAAAGGCTCACAAATACATGGAGACATAACAACATTCTCCTAATTAATCAATGGGTTAACGACCAAATTAAACCAGAAATCAAAGAATATATGGAGACTAATGACAACAACAACACAAAGCCACAACTTCTGTGGGACGCAGCAAAGGCAGTTCTAAGAGGAAAGTATATTGCATCCAGGCCTATTTAAAGAAGGAAGAACATTCCCAAATGAATAGTCTAAGGACACAATCACTGAAATTGGAAAAAGAAGAACAAATAAGGCCCAAAGTCACCAGAAGGAGGCACATAATAAAGATCAGAGAAGAAATAAATAAAATTGAGAAGAATAAAACAATAGAAAAAAATCAATGAAACCAAGAGCTGGTTCTTTGAAAAAATAAATAGATAAACCTCTAGCCAGACTTATTAAGAGAAAAAGAGAATCTACACACATAAACAGACTCAGAAATCAGAAAGGAAAAATAATGACAGACCCACAGAAATACAAAGAATTTTAAGAGAATATTATGAGAATCTATACGCTAACAAGCTGGAAAACCTAGAAGAAATGAACTTCTTAGAAAAATACAACCTTCCAAAACTGACCAAACAAGAAACAGAAAAACTAAAAAGACCAATCACCAGCAACGAAATTGAAACGGTAACCAAAAAACTACCCAAGAACAAAACCCCAGACCACATGGATTCACCTCTGAATTGTACCAGACATACAGAGAACAAATAATACCCATTCTCCTTAAAGTTTTCCAAAAAATAGAAGAGGAGGGAATACTTCCAAACTCATTCTATGAAGCCAGCATCACTCTAACACCAAAACCTGGCAAAGACCTCATCAAAAAAGAAAACTACAGACCAATATCCCTGATGAACGTAGATGCAAAAATACTCAACAAGATATTAGCAAACCGAATTCAAAAATACATCAAGAGGATCATATGCCATGATCAAGTGGGATTCATCCCAGGGATGCAAGGATGGTACAACATTCGAAAAGCCATCACCATCATCCACCACATCAACAAAAAGAAGAAAAAAAACCACATGATCATCTCCATAGATGCTGAAAAAGCATTTGACAAAATTCAGCATCCATTCATGATTAAAACTCTCAACAAAATGGGTATAGAGGACAAGAACCTCAACATCATAAAGGCCATATGTGACAAACCCACAGCTAACATCACACTTAACAGTGAGAAGCTGAAAGCTTTTCATCTAAGATTGGGAACAGGACAGGGATGCCCGCTCTCCCTACTGTTATTCAACATAATACTGGAGGTCCTAGCCACGGCAGTCAGACAAAACAAAGAAATACAAGGCATCCAGATTGGTCAAGAAGAAGTCAAATTGTCACTATTTGCATATGACATCATATTGTACATAAAAAAGCCTAAAGACTCCACTCCAAAACTACTAGAACTAATATGTGAATTCAGCAATGTTGCAGGATATAAAATTAACATACAGAAATCTGTTGCTTTCCTATACACTAATGATGAACTAACAGAAAGAGAAATCAGAAAAACAATTCCATTCACAATTGCATCAAAAAGAATAAAATACCTAGGAATAAACCTAATGAAGGAAGTGAGAGACCTATACTCTGAAAAGTACAAGACACTCCTAAGAGAAATTAAAGAGGACACTAACAAATGGAAATGCATTCCATGCTCTTGGCTAGGAAGAATAAATATTGTCAAAATGGCTATACTACCTAAAGCAATCTACAGATTCAATGCAATCCCTATCAAACTACCAACAGCTTTCTTCAATGAACTGGAACAAATAATTCTAAAATTCATATGGAAGCACAAAAGACCCTGAATAGCCAAAGCAATCCTGAGAAGGAGGAATAAAACAGGGGGAATTATGCTCCCTGACTTCAAGCTCTACTACAAAGCCACAGTAATCAAGACAATTAGGCATTGGCACAAAAACAGACCCACAGACCAGTGGAACAGAATAGAAAATCCAAACGTTAACCCAAACATATACAGTCAATTAATGTATGATAAAGAAGCCTTAGATATACAATGGGGAGATGACAGGCTCTTTAGCAGCTGGTGTTGGCCAACTGGACAGCTACATGTAAGAGAATGAAACTGGACTACTGTCTAACCCCATACACAAAGGTAAACTCAGAATGGATCAAAGACCTGAATGTAAGTCATGAAACCATAAAAGTCTTAGAAAAAAACATAGGCAAAAATTTCTTAGACATAAATATGAGCGACTTCTTTATGAACATATCTCCCCGAGCAAGGGAAACAAAAGCAAAAATGAACAAGTGGGACTATATCAAGCTAAAAAGCTTCTCTACAGCAAAGGACACCATCAGTAGAACAAAAAGACATCCTACAGTATGGGAGAGTATATTCATAAATGACATATCCGATAAGGGGTTGACATCCAAAATATATAAAGAACTCACCTCAAGAAACATAAAGTAAATAATCCAATTAAGAAATGGGCAGAGGGCATGAATAGACACTTCTCTAAAGAAGAAATTCAGATGGCCAACAGGCACATGAAAAGATGCTCCACATCGCTAATCATCAGAGAAATGCAGATTAAAACCACAATGAGATATCACCTCACACCAGTGAGGATAGCCAACATCCAAAACACAAACAACAACAAATGCTGGCGAGTATGTGGAGAAAGGGGAACCTTCCTACACTGCTGGTGGGAATTCAAATTACTTCAACCATTGTGGAAAGCAGTATGGAGGTTCCTCAAAAAACTCAAAATAGAAATACCATTTGACACAGGAATTCCACTCCTTGGAATTTACCCTAAGAATGCAGCAGCCCAGTTTCAAAAAGACATATGCACCCCCATGTTTATCACAGCACTATTTACAATAGCCAAGAAATGGAAGCAACCTAAGTGTCCATCAGTAGATGAATGGATAAAGAAGAAGTGGTATCCATACACAATGGAATATTATTCAGTCATAAGAAGAAAACAAATCCTACCATTTGCAACAACATGGATGGGGCTGGAGAGTATTTTGCTCAGTGAAATAAGCCAAGCCGAAAAAGACAAGTACCAAATCATTTCACTCATATGTGGAGTATAAGAATAAAGAAAAAAACTGAAGGAACAAAACCGCAGCGGACTCACAGAACCCAAGAACGGACTAATAGTTACCAAAGGGAAAGGGACTGGAAAGGATGGGTGGGAAGGGAGGGACAAGGGGGAAAAAGGGGCATTACAATTACCCGCTTTAATGGGGGGGGGGGGGCATGAGGAGGGCTGTATAAGTCAGAGAAGACACATAGTGACTCTATAGCATCTCACTATGCTGAAGGACAGTGACTGTAATGGGGTTGGTGGGGGGGGACCTGATGAAGGGAGTAGTTTAATCACCATAATATTGCACATGTAATTGTAGATTAATGATACCAAAATAAACTATTTAAAAAAATTAAAATAAATAAATAAATAAATAAAAGTATCCAGAGAGAGAAAAAGATTATATACAAAGGAAGACCTATCAGGCTATCATCAGACTTCTCTGCAGAAACCTTATAGGCCAGAAGGGAGTGGCATGATATATTTAATGCAATGAAACAGAAGGCCCTCAAACGAAGAATAATCCACCTGGCAAGATTATCACTTACATTTGAAGCAGGAATTAATCAATTTCCAGATAAGCAATAGTTGAAGGAATTTACCTCCCACAAACCATCTCTACAGTGTATTTTAAAGGAACTACTCTAGATGGAAGTGCTCCTAAGGCTAAATAGCTGTGAACGGAGAAAATAAAACCACAGTAAAAGAAGTATACCAATTAATTACTAAGAAAATGGAAAAGTAAATCAACTACCCACAAATCAGTCAAGGGATACACAGGGAGTCCAGAATATTACATCTAATATATAAACAGAGGAGGAGGAAGGAAAACAAGGGAGGGAAAGGAAAAGAACCTTTAGATTGTCTTTGAAATTGTGTAATAAGTGAGTTAAATTACACTGTTAGATAGTAAAGAAGCTGCTCTTGAATGTTTGGTAACCACGAATCCAAAGCCTGCAATGGCAATAAGTACATATCTATTGATAATCACACTAATCGTAAATGGACTGACTACACCAATCAAAAGACATAGAGTGGCAGAATGGATAAAAAAGCAAGACCCAATGCTGCCCACAGGAGATGCACTTCAAACCCAAACTGAAAGGGAAGGGATGGAAAAAGACATTTCATGCAAATAATAGGGGAAAAAAAGCACAGGTTGCAGTACGTGTATCTGACAAAATAGACTTCAAAATAAAGAAAGTAACAGGAGACAATGAAGGACATTACATAATGATAAAGGGGGCAGTCCAACAAGAGGATATAACCATTATAAATATCTATGCACCCAAAATAGGACCACCTACATATATGAAACAAATACTAACAGAATTAAAGTGGGGAAACAGAATGCAATGCACTCGTTTTAGGAGACTTCAACACACCACTCGCTCCAAAGGACACATCAACCAGACAGAAAATAAGTAAAGAGACAGAGGCACTGAACAGCACATTAGAATGGATGGACTTAACAGACATCTATAGAAGATGCAACCCAGAAGCAGCAGGATACAAATTCTTCTTAAGTGCACATGGAACATTTTCAAGAATAGATCACATAGTAGGCCACAAAAAGAGCCCCAGCAAATTAAAAAAGATTGAAATTGTACCAACAAGCTTCTCAGACAATAAAGGTATGAAACTAGGAATAAATTGTGCAAAGAAAAGAAAAAACGCACAAACATGTGGAGGCTTAACAACTCATTCCTAAATAATCAATGGATCAACGATCAAATAAAAACAGAGATCAAATAATATATGGAAACAAATGAAAACAAGAACTCAACATCACAAAATCCGTGGGATGCAGTGGAGGCCATTCTAAGAGGGAAGTATGTTTCAGTACAGGCTTAATTCAAGAAGGAAGAACAATTGCAAATGAACAGTCTAAACTCACAATTAATGCATCTAGAAAAAGAACAAATGAGGCCCAAAGTCAGTAGTAGGAGGGACATAATAAAGATCAGAGCAGAAATAAATAAAACTGAGAATAAAACAGTAGAAAGAATTAATGAAGTCAGGAACTGGATCTTTGAGAAAATAAAAAAAATAGATAAACCCCTGGCTAGTTTTATCAAAAACAAAAAAAGAGTCTACACACATAAACAGAATCAGAATTGAGAAAGGAAAAAGCACTATGGACAACACAGAAATACAAAGAATGATTAGAGGTTACTATGAAAAATTATATGCTACAAATTGAATAACCTAGAAAAAGTGGGCAACTTTCTAGAAAAATACAAACTTCTAAGGCTGAACCAGGAAGAAACAGAAAATCTGTATATACCAATTACCAGCAATGAAATTGAACTGATAATCAAAAAACTCCTAAGAACAAATTTCCTGGACCAGACGGCTTCACCACTGAATTTTATCAAACATTTAGAGAGGACCTAATACTCATCCTCCTTAAAATTTTCCAAAAAGTGGAAGAGGAGGGAATACTTCCAAACTCATTCTATGAGGCCAGCATCACTCTACTACCAAAACCAGGTAAAGACACCACACAAAAAAGGAAAATTAGAGACCGATATCCCTGATGAACATAGACGCAAAATACTCAACAAAATATTAGCAAACCAAATTCAAAAATACATCAAAAGATCATCTACCATGATCATGTGGGATTTATTCCAGGGATGCAAGGACAGTACAATATTCGAAAATCCAACAACCTCATACATCAACAAAAAGAAGGATAAAATCACATGATCATCTCCATAGATGCTGAAAAAGCATTTGACAAAATTAAACATGCATTCATGATAAAAACTCTCAACAAAGTGGATATAGAGGGCAAGTACCTCAACATAATAAAGACCATATACGACAAACCCATAGCCAACATCATGCTTAACAGTAAAAAGCTGAAAGCTTTCCATCAAAGATTGGGAACAAGAAAAGGATGCCCACTCTCCCCACTTTTTTTTTCTTTTACCTCAATGCATTTTATTTATTTATTTATTTTTGGTATCATTAATATACAATTACATGAGCAATATTACAGTTACTAGATTCCCCCCATTATCAAGTCCCCACCACATACCCCATTACAGTCACTGTCCATCAGCATAGTAAGATGCTATAGAATCACTACTTGTCATCTCTGTGCTATTCTGCCTTCCCCGTGGCCTCCTCCCTACATTATGTGTGCTAATCATAATGCCCCTTTTTCCCCTTATACCTCCCTTTCCACCCATCCTCCCCAGTCCCTTTCCCTTTGTTAACTGTTAGTCCATTCTTGGGTTCTGTGAGTCTGCTGCTGTTTTGTTCCTTCAGTTTTTTCTTTGTCTTATACTCCACAGATGAATGAAATCATTTGGTACTTGTGCTACTCTGCCTGGCTTATTTCACTGAGCATAATACCCTCTAGCTCCATCCAATGTTGTTGCAAATGGTAGGATTTGTTTTCTTCTTATGGCTGAATAACATTCCATTGTGTATATGTACCACATCTTCTCTATCCATTCATCTACTAATGGACACTTAGGTTGCTTCCATTTCTTGGCTATTGTAAATAGTGCTGTTATAAACATAGGGGTGCATCTGTCTTTTTCAAACTGCTCTGCTGCATTCTTAGGGTAAATTCTTAGGAGTGGAATTCCTGGGTCAAATGGTATTTCTATTTTCAGGTTTTTGAGGAACCTCCATACTGCTTTCCACAATGGTTGAACTAATTTACATTACCACCAGCAGTGTAGGAGGGTTCTCCTTTCTCTACATCCTCGCCAACATTTGTTGTTGTTTGTCTTTTGGATGGCAGCCATCCTAATTCGTTTGAGGTGATATCTCATTGTGGTTTTCATTTGCATTTCTCTGATGATTAGCGATGTGGAGCATCTTTTCATGTGCCTGTTGGCCATCTGAATTTCTTCTTTGGAGAAGTGTCTGTTCAGCTCCTTTGCCCATTTTTTAATTGGCTTATTTGCTTTTTGTTTGTTGAGGTGCATGAGCTCTTTGTATATTTTGGATGTCATCCCCTTATCGAATATGCCATTTATGAATATATTCTCCCATACTGTAGGATCTCTTTTTGTTCTACTGATGGTGTCCTTTGCTGTACGGAAGCTTTTTAGTTTGATATAGTCCCACTTGTTCATTTTTGCTTTTGTTTCCCTTGCCTGGGGAGATATGTTCATGAAGAAGTTGCTCATGTTTATGTCCAAGAGATTTTTACCTATATTTTTTTCTAAGAGTTTTATGGTTTAATGACTTACATTCAGGTCTTTGATCCATTTTTGTTGATGGGGTTAGACGGTAGTCCGGTTTCATTCTCTTAATGTAGCTGTCCAGTTTTGCCAACACCAGCAGTTGAAGAGGCTGTCATTTCCCCATTGTGTATCCATGGCTCCTTTATCGTATATTAATTGACCATATATACTTGGGTTTATATCTGGGCTCTCTATTCTGTTCCACTGGTCTATGAGTCTGTTCTTGTGCCAGTACCAAATTGCCTTGATTACTGTGGCTTTGTAGTAGAGCTTGAAATCAGGGAGAGTAATTCCCCCTGCTTTATTCTTCCTTCTCAGGATAGCTTTGCTATTCAGGGTCTTTTGTCATTCCATATGTATTTTAGAACTATTTTCTCTAGTTTAGTGAAGAATGCTGTTGGTATATTTATAGGGATTGCATTGACTCTGTAAATTCCTTTAGGCAGGATGGTCATTTTGACAATATTAATTCTTCCTGGCCAAGAGCATGGGATGAATTTCCATTTATTAGTGTCCTCTTTAATTTCTCTTAAGAGTGTCTTGTAGTTTTCAGGGTATAGGTCTTTCACTTCCTTGGTGAGGTTTATTCCTAGGTATTTTATTCTTTTTGATGCGATTGTGAATTGAATTGTTTTCCTGATTTCTCTTTCTGCTAGTTCACTGTTAGTATATAGGAATGCAACAAATTTCTGTGTTTTAATTTTGTATCCCTCAGCTTTGCTGAATACAGATATTAGATCTAGTAGTTTTGGAGTGGAGTCTTTAGGTGTTTTTATGCACACTATCATGTCATCTGCAAACATGGACAGTTTGACTCCTTCCTTACCAATATGGAATCTTTTATTTCTTTGTGTTGTCTGATTTTCGTGGCTAGGAACTCCACTACTATGTTGAGTAACTCATAATGAGGTCCTAACCACGGAAATCAGACAACTCAAAGAAATAAAAGGCATCCAGATTGGTAAGGAAGAAGTCAAACTGCCCCTGTTTGCAGATGACATGATAGTGTACATAAAATACCCTAAAGAATTCACTCCAAAGCTACTGGAATGGAACTAACAACTGAATTCAGCAAAGCTGCAGAATACAAAATTAATACACAGAAATCTGTTGCCTTCCTATATACTAATGATGGACTAATAGAAAGAGAAATCAGGAAAACAATTCCATTTACAATTGCATCAAAAAGAATAAAATACCTAGGAATAAACCTAACCAAGAAGGTGAAAGACCTATACAATGAAAACTACAAGACACTCATGAAAAAAGTTAAAGAAGACACCAATAAATGGAAAATACATCCCATGATCATAGATAGGACGAATTAATATTGTCAAAATGGCCATCGTGCCTGAAGCAATCTACACATTCAATGTAATCCCTATAAAAATTCCAACTGCATTCTTCAATGAACCAGAACAAATAGTTCTAAAATTCATATGGAACCACAAAACACCTGAGTAGCCAAAGCAATCCTGAGAATTAAGAATAAAGCTGGGGGGATTATGCTCCCAAACTTCAAATCTACTACAAAACCACATTAATCAAAACGATTTGGTACTGGCACAAGAACAGATCCATAGATCAATGTAAGTGAATAGAGAGCCCTGTTTCAAACCCAAAAATATACAGCCAATTAATATATGATAAAGGAGCCTTGGATATACAATGGGAAAATGACAACCTCTTCAACAACTGGTGTTGGCAAAACTGGACAGCTATATATGAGAGAATGAAACTGGATTACTGTCCATCTTCATATACAAAAGTAAACTCGAAATGGATCGAAGACCTGAATGTAAGTCACAGAACCGTAAAACTCTTAGAAAAAACAGGCAAAAACTCTTGATTATAAACATGAGCAACTTTGTCCTGAGCAGGTCTCCTTGGGAAAGGGAAACAAAAGCAAAAATGAAAAAATAGTACTACATCAAACTAAAAAGCTTCTGTACAGCAAAGGACACTATCAGCAGAACAAAAAGGCATCCTACAGTATGGGAGAATACATTCATAAATGACATATCTGATGAGTGGTTAACATCCAAAATATATAAAGAACTCACATGCCTCAACACCCAAAAAGCAAATAACCCAATTAAAACGTGAGTGGAAGATCTGAACAGGCACTTCTCCAAAGACAAAATCAGATGGCCAACAGGCACATGAAAAGATGCTCCACATCGCTATCCATCAGGGAAACTCAAATTAAAACCACAATGAGATATCACCTCACATCAGTTAGGATGTACAACATCCAAAAGACAAGGAACAACAAATGCTGGCAAGGATGTGGAGAAAGGGGAACCCTCCTACAGTGTTTGTGGGGATGTAAATTAGTTCAACCATTGTGGAAAGCAATATGGGTGTTCCTCAAAAAACTAAAAATAGAAATACCATTTGACCCAGGACTTCCCCTCCTAGGAATTTATCCAAAGAAAACAAGATCCCAGAATCAAAGACATATCACCCCCATGTTTATCACAGCATTATTTACAATAGCCAAGATATGGAAGCAACCTAAATATCCACCAGTAGATAAATGGATAAAGAAGAGGTGGTATATATACAGAATGGAATATTATTCAGCCATAAGAAGAAAACAAATCCTACCATTTGCAACAACATGGATGGAGCTAGAAGGGATTATGCTCAGTAAATAAGCCAGGCGGAGAAAGTATCAAATGATTTCACTCATTTTTGGAGTGTAACAACATAACAAAACTGAAGGAACAAAACAGCAGCAGACTCACAGATTCCAATGAGGAACTAGTGGTTACCAAAGGGAAGGTGGGTGGGGAGGGACGGAGAAGGGGATTAAAGGGCATTGTGATTAGCACACACAACATGGGGGTGTCACGGGAAGGCAGTATAGCACAAAGACAAGTAGTGACTCTATAGCATCTTCCTATGCTGATGGACAGTGACTGCAGTGGAGTATATTGGGGGGAGCTGATGATATGGGTGAATGTAGTAACCACACTGTTGCTCATGTGAAACCTTCATAAGATTGTATATCAATGATACCTCCATAAAAAAAATCCCTTATATGTGATGAATCACTTCTCTTTTGCTACATTCAAGATTCTCTCATGTCTTTTTTTTACAATTGTACTAAAATATATGTAACTTGCAATTTATCATTCTAACCATTTTAAATTTATAGTTCTGTGGCATTAAGTTCATACACATAGTTACACAGACATTATCACCACACATCTCCATAACTTTTCATCTTCCTGAACTGAACTCTGGAGCCATTAAACAATAATCGCTCATTTCCCCAGCCCCTGGAAAACACCATTTTACTTTCTGCTTCTGTGAACTTGACTATTCTAGGTACCTCAAATAAATGGAATCACACAATGTTTGCCATTTTTTATCCAGCTTGTTTTACTTAGCATAATATCCTGAAGGTTCATTCATGCCATAGCATGTGTTAGAATTTTATTCCTTCTAAAGCTAAAGAACTTTTCACTTGTATGTATATATCACTATTTGTTTATTCATTCATTATTTAATGGACATTTTGGTCGTTCTCACCTTCTGGCTCTTGTGAATAGTGCTGGTATGAACACCGGTGTCCTGTCTTGGCCTTTGACTATAATGTGACCAGGTGGGGCTCTCTTTAGGCTTATCCTACTTGGATTTCATTAAGATTCCTGAATGTGTAGATTGGTGTTTTTCATCCAATTTGGAAAGTTTCATTCATTATTTCTTCAAATATTTTTTTCTGCCCCCTTTCTTTATTTTCCTTCTGGGACTCCCATTATGCATGTGCTGATACACTTACTGGTGTCCCATAGGTGTCTGAGACTCTTCATTTTTACAAATTTATGTTTCTCAGAGTGTATAATCTCAATTGATCTATCTTCAGATTCATTTTTTTTTCTTTTTTTGCCTGGTCAAATTTACATTTTAGTGCAATGGTGTTTTGTTTTTTGTTTCATTTCAGTTGTTTTACTTTTTAACTCCAGAACTTTTATTTGTTTTTCTTTTTATAACTTTTTTTCTATTTATGAATATTCTACATTTGGTGAGACATCATTCTCATAAATTCCTTTGATTCTTTAAACATGGTGTCTTTTAGAATTTTGAACCTATTTATAATAGCTTAACTCTTTTTCTAGTAAATCTGTTTTCTGAGCTTCTTCAGGGCTAGTTTGTTGACTGCTTTTTATCTTTATATGAGCCATGCCTTACTATTTCTTTGTTTGACTCTCTGTAGTTATTTCTGTTGAAAAGTAGACCTTTGTAATCATATAATGTGGCACCTGTGGAAATGAGATCCCTTTCTCTTCTCCATGTTTTGTTGTTGCTGTTTGTCTGCCTAGTGACTTTCCTGGACTGATTCTGTCAAGTATGCATTTTTGTTCTGTGTGGCCACTGAATTCTCTGCTTGGCTAGGGTAGTGCTCAGCTAATGACTAGATATAGATTTCCTTGAATTCCTCAGACCAAGATGTTTCCCCAACTTTTGCTGAGGGATTGTAGCATGTTGATTCATGCTTTCAATGATCTGGTGCTTACAACTGTGCTTTATACTTTACTTCCTGCTTAGGTAGAGCCTCAAGGTAACCAAAAGTGAGAGTTTAGGGCTTTCTACCTTTTATGCACATGGCCCTGCCCAAGTGAATTGCCTTTTGTATTCCCACCAATATGCTGGAACTTTTCAAAATCCATGACAACCTTCCATACCCAGTTTTCCTTTTTAAGCTTTTTGTCAGTTTCTTGTTAGCCCTAACTTCTAACACTGCCATAGGAAGCTGCAATGTTAAACAATTACTCTTGATTGTTTTCAGCAAATTACCTAAAGATAGTGCTATTCATATAGTTGGAACTGTGAGTCAAGTGAAATAAATTTAAGTACTAAGAATAAAGCTTTTCAGTGACTGGATAGACAAATCAAATAATAACAATTCTCTAAGTATGGGTTTCTGGAGGCTCTTCAAATCTGTTCTGCCTTCTCTTGGGAACTGCTAGGTGCTGGTTTTGCAGTTATCATAGTTGTGAGCCTACTGATTTTCAAGATTACCATGGAACTGGTGAGAGGGAGATAGGATTAGGGCAAGTAAAAATGCTACAAATTTTGTTCTTACCAAGATTCAGCTTTCTTGAATAAACTCTCCAGATTCTGATAAACTTGAAAATCACAGTTCTTGCAGTGTTCTCATCACTTTATAGAGTAGTGGATTTACAAAAATCCTTACTCGCTGTTCTGGAAAATTGAATCCTGCAATGCAAATGAAAGTCAAGCATATAGAGAAGGCAAGGAGGAGTACTCCATGAAGTGGGGACAGAAGCATGGGGATAAGAAGCATAAGAAAGTGAGATCCATGAGGGATATCTTGGTGTGATTGGAAACAGAGGCCTCCCTTGGGAAAGCACTGGAAAGATGAGAATGAGGATATAGGCAGTGACAAAATTGCAAATGGTCTTATGTACAGATTATTTACCTCTGGCTTTTAAAATGTAGGATTTTAGATCATAATAGGAAAAATCTGTGATTTCAGGATAATTATTCCATTTGTTAGCTATATAACTTCAGTTGTTTGATGATCAAAGTTCTTAGGCCCTATACATCACAACCTGACACCTGCCCTCTCTTTCTTCCTCCCCAGGAGCAAGGGAGTACTATGTAAATAACCCCACAGTCTCATGCTGACTTCTGGGAGGAGTTTGATCCTCAGACCTTGCCTTAGAATGCCATTTCTGCCTGAAATCAAAGTGAGATTTCTCAGGGCAGATATAAAGATGTTATAGGTACATTGATGGATTACAAACAGAAAGATAAGGAGTCATGAGACAGTGTTTGAGAGCTGACTTCTGTATCATACCTTTCACCCTCCTTCCATTTTCTCCCCACTAGTCCTAAAAATCTTTATTTGATAGCATGACTACCCCACTCCCTGCCCTTCACCCTGCAGCACCAAGCAACAGTCCAGATTTACAGCTTTATGACAAGCTTCATTTTACCTGAGAAATATAAGATATGATGAGGACATTATGTGGAGATCAAATCTGGCTCAAATCCATCTGAACCACCACGGTGAGCGAGTCACTGCTAATCTTCTATCTGGTATATAAGCTGCCTCTCCGGTCAGATGGCGCTGGTGACCCCGGCCCCACTCTAACCTAATACAGACTTTATAAAAGGGACTTAGGATCAGAAGGCCTTAAACTTTTTGACAGAACATTCCCACTTAAAGACAAGGCTCATTCCTCATCCTTTCAAGGATAATTTATGGCTTAACAAATGTTTATAAACATCATAAGCTCCAGTTCTGGACTCTGTACCTCTGTTCTGACCATCCAGAAACTGGGGTAGTGAGGATAGAAACTGGGGAAGTGAGCACAGCACTGCTGCCCCAGGTGGATACCATCACTTCCCCCAAAGATAGCAAGCTTGCCTTCTAGAAATAGATTCAGCCTTTAGAACCACATGGGAGAAATACATTCTACTTTCATTTTTTCCATTTAAGAAAAAACAGTATTCAAAAACATAACTCACATTTAAATTTTGCTTAACTGCCATCAGAGTAAGCTTCCCAGGAGAAACACTCACGAGCACACTACCGTGAGCATCAGCCCTGCTGCGCAGGGTCACGGACAGGCCTGTGTTTTATGTGGTGGTGATGTGGAGGGGAGCTTCAAGGATTTATGCCCCAAGCCAAAGGGGATCAATTAGGATGCAGCTGGGTTCACCTGGGCTGTGAGCATTGGATGGAGAGGAAGGAGAAAACTCCAAAATATTTAGGGGATTTACTTGGCTGACTTCATGATTTCTAGAGTTGGGACAAAGTGGGAGAGGGTATTGCTAAGGGGACCTGGGTTCTAGTTTGAGTAACTGGATGTTTGTCCCGTTCACTGAGATAGTAAATAATCCTGAGGAAGAAGATGATTTTGTTTTGAGACATGTTGAAAATGGTATTCCTGGGATAGTCAAGTGCCTGGGTTCCACAAACAGATGTATGTCAAAGGTCAAAGGGTATTGGTATTGTTTTGCTTTTTTATTTAGAATAATTATTATAACAGCTAATCCTTGTAGAGCTGTATCTATGGGTCAGTCACTATTCTAAGTGCTCACACATAATAACTCAGGTGGTCCTCACAAGTACAGAATGTACCATCAGGCTGAGAGGCTGGAGGAAGACAGCCAGGAGAGGGGAAACAGTTGAAGATCTGAGTGCGAGTGGATCATGAGTGGAGCAAAGTCTACAGGGAGGTGGGACATAGAAGCGCAGACAGAGGTGGGGCTGAGGGGAACGCGTCTGCTGAGATGTAAGGGGAAAATGGCATCAGTGTGTTTATACATGTGGGGCTGGCCTGATGGTTGGATCTTCTAAAGTGAGCGAGAATGCGGAGGATGGGATTGGGCAGAAGACTAGCAAAGTGTGGGACAGCCTCTGTTGAGCAGGAGGTCATGTGCTTGCAGCGGCTCCCCTCGGTAGCAGCCTGGGGGTGGAGGAGTGCAGAGAGAGCTAGTTGTCTAGCCCAGATCCACTCACCACTTGCCTCATTAATGGAGCTCCATTCTGTTTGCTAATGAAAACCCTTACATCATTCAGCCTCTCTTATATCCAGGGGTGGCCTGTGTCCTGCCACAGAGATATAAGCAAAAATCCCTAGGTGGTCCTCCCTGGAAAGGCTTTTTATGTCATTTTTTCCATGGACACACTTGACTAGCATATGCCCTTTTGCCTTTTACCTTTCTCCTTTCCTGCCTGGAAAGACAGGGCAGACAAAGTGCTAGAAATAGAGCAGCCATATTGTGGCCATGAGGCAAGAAGGATGAGGACAAAAGCCATATGCTAAACAATGACTAAAAGAGAAAATAGCAAGCCGGTTAGGAGCACTGTTCTCAGCCCTGCAGATTTTCTTTCTGGGAGATGAATCAGAATCCCTACTTAATAAAGCCACTGATGTCAGGTTCTATTACATAAAAGTAAATGCAATCTCACTGGTACCATAGGGAAAGCAGACTGTGGGACTGTCCCAGGATCGGGCTCTGCAAGACAGGGCACAAGGGGTGGAGGGTTCTGATGAAAGAGTTGGGGGCAAAGCTGGAGAGGGAAGGAGGAGAGGTCTGGAGAGAGCTTCTAAGCTGGTTGGGATGGCAGGTCAATGGCACACAGGAGTCTGCATGTTCACTGTGTGAAGAGGATAGGAACTTGGCCCTGGCCATTGATTCCTGATGAGATCTGGGACAGGTGTGAGAGGGCCCAGAAAGGGTGGAGAACAGGTGCCTGAGAACCGTGGAGCCACGGCCACAGGGGTAACTTTCTCAGGGAGGCCTGAGACAATTCAGACAAGGTCACAGCCATCGTGCCCTCCTTTGAAAGTTTGGTGGACACGTAACAACTTCATGTCAGCCCTGAAGACATTGTTTGCCTCTGTTCCTGATTTTGGATGCTCTTCTCTTCTTTGCCCCTAAAAGATAATTCCTGTAGCACAGGCGTTAATAGATACTTCTCAGAAAACAGTAAGGCTCTGTCAGCAATGTTTCCTGTAGGACCACCAATACAAAAATACAGTCTCCAAAACACAGAAACCTGGCAATAAATCATTACACCTTTTTTTCCAAAGAAAATATCACTTCCTGGA
This sequence comes from Phataginus tricuspis, assembly GCA_029783875.1. Taxonomy (NCBI): domain Eukaryota; kingdom Metazoa; phylum Chordata; class Mammalia; order Pholidota; family Manidae; genus Phataginus; species Phataginus tricuspis. Next base: position 1,751,729 of record JAQQAC010022866.1, on the reverse strand, counting down.
CATATCCACTTTTGGTTCTTCACAAAATGACAAATGGCCCCATGCTAAGATGGCCACTGTATACACCAAACCAGAACTCGATGCATAATTGAGGGAAGTTTAGTGAATTGGAGAATTAAGTGCCCAGCTGCAAATGGCTACTCATTCAGTGCTCCCCATAGACCTCAGCCCTGGTGCCCCACGCTGGCTGAGCTGCCCCGTCCCTGCGTGCCCTCTGCACTCGTGTTCTCTCCTTGTTCCAAGGGCATTATAAAAAGGCTCCCTTATAACCCAAACACTTATGTCCTGACAGCAGCTCCCTGTGTTCCTTTCTGCAGGATCTCTATGGAAGTCTTGAGAATCTTCCAAAATCTCTCTTCAGACCCGTTAGCTGGGGAGTGATAAAGCTCCAAGCCATAAGACTAGATGATTTGTTGCTCCAGAAACATTTCATTTTAGTTCTTAAAAAATTGCTCAGGGTGATTCGTGGGGAAAAGAAAAAGAAAAAGCCTAAACTGTCACTGAGTCTTTTCATAGTCAAAACCACTTGCTTTTAAAATCATTGACTACATTTTTTTGGGACGCTTGACTGATTACATGCACCCTTCTCTAGAAGTATTGACAGATTCTCAGGCTGTGTAGGTTCCCCAAGCACACATAACACATAATCCTTGGCAGAATTACTAAAGGAATCATTTATATGGGCTGGAAGACGGCAGTCTTGCTGGAGAATTACATTATTTCTTATCTCAATTACACTGCTGTCACTCTCAAAGTGGGCCTGCTGCACGGCTCCCTGGAGACCTCCCACTGCAAGGCTGTGATGCAGGCTGCAGCCACCTCCTGGAATGGGCTATGCATCAGGTGTGAGAAGGAGGGCAGATGCTGCAGTCCGTCCTCCTCCAGAGTGCCTCTGCCCTGCCCCAGTGGACGTGGGCTCCAGTATGACCCCTGAGCAACCAAGAAATGGCTCCGAGGGCAGCTTCAGGATGGCTGCAGGCCCGGCGTTGGCCAAGTTAAGCAGCATCTGTCTGAGCCTGACATCTGCATTTAGAGTTCTGTTGCCTATCTCGTTTGATTCATATGAGTTTGAAATTGGATCAAGCTGCTAAAGAGCCAAACCTAGTGCTCATCGTGTTGTGAGCTGTCCATGGTCAGTCTCTCATTCTGACACTTAATGACCATGTTCTCCGTGAGGCTAAGGCACGCTTGTGCCTGAACCAAACTGGAAAAACATACTGTGCCTAATAATGCACCAAACCACGGCTAGCTTGACGAACAGTGATTCTCAATCAAATTATGTATCTGGAGCAGGAAAGGGAAAGAAAGAAAAAGGGATCTCTATTAGATCATAATGCAAACAACCAAAAGCAACCCCCAACTAACTTTTATTGAGGTTCAAGGGTTCCCTGGAAAGACACAAACTCCCCCACCCTACCCTGGTGTGTGTGGTGTGTGTGATGCTTCCCAAAGGGGGGTAATGCTGGGAGATTTCCATGTTAGTTAAAGGAAGCATGGGTTTAAAGTCTGAGAAACAGTAATTAATATATACAATGGCAACATTTTACAGGCCTAGCTCTAGACTTTTTCAACAGTATTTAGCAAATATCCAATCAAACTTCTGAATACCCTCCAGATTAAGAAAAAAATACCCCCATACTTGCTGTATTCCTTCTTGCTCTGGCCCACAGTGGGGCACCAGGGAGAATGCTCTGCTAATGGAAGACTGTTTCTTTGGAATGTTTATGAAGCAACTACTATATGCCAGTTCCCAGTTCAGTGGGTGGGATGTACTGGTGAACAAGGGTAAGTGTCTACCTTTGTGGAATTTACATTTGGCAGGGGAGGCAAACACGGAGTAAATAATTGTCTCACTGGGGGTGTCCAGCCCCGGGCATGTTCCCTCTGGATTCACTGAGACCGAGTAACAGCAACAGAATGTTGTAGATAAAAGGGTTTATACCAAACTTTATTCTCACGGTGGCAGGTTGATGCTGGAATAATGTCTACCTCTGGGGCAGTCTGCACACAGCAAGCCCACCTCCATCTCTGCCTCTGGGAAGAACACTTGGCGGAGCTCTTTAATCTAGTAACACAGACAATAATGGCCATTGCACACACATGTGTGAGCAGGTGCCTATGCAGTGGGCCAGTCACACATCATTGCATGTATGTGGCAGGCAAGTAGATTAGGGTCAGGTGAGGATCCTGGCTGTAGGACCATCCATTTTCCCTTCAACAATAACTTATGTAATTTAAGATGGTGATAGGTGCTCTGAAGGACATAAAGGGGAGTCACAGAGCAATTCCTGTGTGGGGCAGGAACTTCTATCTAATATAAGACAGATCAACATGGCCTGTCCGAAAAAGGGATAATAAGATAATCATTATAGTAAGTGAGCTGTGGGAAGAACCAAGATGGAGAGAACAATGTCAAATATTTAGGGGGCTTTGGTTTTAAGCAAAAATCTCCTTTCAGGAAAAAAAATCCTTAAATAATAAAGAAATTTACCCTTTCCTGAAAGAGGAAGTCCTGAGATACACCCAACATCAGGATGGGTTGGTTCAGCAGTTCAATGGTGCCATGAGATCCTTTTTCTCTTTTTAATTGGTCACTTTCTATCTTGATTTCATCCCAAACCTGCTATTCTACAAGACCACAAAAACAGCTGCCAGCTGCCCCATCCACACCCATCTCTTCCCTGGGCTTTCTCTTAGAAGTAGCAATATTCTTCCCAGATGTCCTCTCCTGAATTCCCCTCCCTTTTCATTAGACCAAATTGATTTAGGCTGGTCCATTTCTGAGCCAATCCCTACTGGGAATATCCCTGGGGAATGGATGCTGGCAAATGAACTTAATCTCTGTTCTTGGCAAGAGAAAACCTGGCAAATTCAAAGATCAGAATGAAGCCAAGTGAGGGTTGGCGTAGGAGGAAATGAGTTTAGAGGGCAAATCACAGAGGAACTTTGTAGAGGAAGCTGTCCCAGGGTTTAAGCAGGTGAGTGGTAGAATCTGATTTGCATTTAAAAAGAGGACACTCAACACTTGCATCCCAGGCTGGTCAGAGCAAGAGCTGCCTGGAGGGAGTAGGTGGGATGAGATTCAGGGTCAGATATGCTGCCTGATGCCCCCTGTTAGGCACACATAAAATGGGTTCAACTCATGCCTCAAATAGGGGAAAACCTTCCAACTTCTCCAAGGAGAGTAGAAGTACTGAATTAAGAATAATAGCGTCATTTCCTGAATTAGGTAACCTTTACCAGCCTAAAATGCATAATGCCGAGTAACCTAACCTCTAGTTTAGTACCAAAGTCATGCTGCCACAATTATTCCTGGTAGACAACTGGCCTTGGACATCCTTCTATAAAAGGCCAACAGTCAAACTAAAGACCACTGGCATGTGATGTGAAGCACAGAGGAGTGTGTATCAAATGCCCTCAGTTTAGACCAGGAAAAGATGCTAAAACATGAAAGCCATCTGAAGTGCCAGTCAGGTCCCTCTGCTCTGAATCAACGAAGATGTGAGTATCCATTCCATTATCCTGTGTTGACAAGTCCTTTTGTGTCCTAAATGTACATCTACTGATCATCAGAAGCACCTGGGGCAATTGTCAAAATTCCAGCTTCCCAGGCTGGGCCCCAGATTAGAGAACCTGAGTCTTCACAGGTGGGATTGGGATGTTTATCAAGGTTCCCAGGTGATACTGATGGTCAGTCAGGTATGGGAGCCCCTGATTCATAAGGGAACATTTCAGAGGTGCAGCGGCCAAAAAGAGGGCTAATAGGGAGACTACGAGCAGGGGGGCTAGAGAGAACGGGGTGCCATGCTGCACTGTCTGCACTCACCTTTAATGCCTGTTAACCCATTTCTCCTTTCCAAGTTGGGAGACCAATATCATGATCTCTGGAATTCCTTCCTGCTTTTAGTTCTCTATGTGATTATCCATGGAGGCAGAAATAGTTCCATTACTATATCCGTGATGGACTACCAGTTAGTGCTCCGTGTCAGAACAAAAAGAGCACCAGAGTTTCGTGCCTGTGGTGGAAATAGGAGGAAATAAAGTTAGCGGGATAGTTTCAGGCAACCCCGATATGGTGCTAGCTATAGTCAAAATGTTAAGTGAAAGCTTATATGCATTCTGCCCCAGAGGAAGGTGTCCCTTGCATCTTTGAAGTCATAAAAGTGTTCAGCATGTTTTTACTAGTTAAGTAACTCTTCCCTTAAAACCTAATAATTACAGCTACAGCGTAGTGGACACCTACCAGCACTTTCCTGGGAGCCTTACCTGTTGTCTAAAGCCTTATAGCAGTCCTACAAAGTAGGGTGATCCCCATTCCATGGAGAACATGAGGCTCCTGAAGGCTAACTGGCTTGCCTAAAGCCACACAGCAGGGGAGGATTCAGCCAGTGGGTCTCAAGTCTCTAAATCAGTTATTTTTTGTTTTTATTTTAATGTTTTAATTATTTTTTTATTAAGGCATCATTGATATACAATCTTATGAAGGTTTTACATGAGCAACATTATGGTGACTATATTCACCTGACACCCCATTGCAGTCACTGTTCATCAGCATAGTAAGATGCTATAGAGTCACTATTTGTCTTCTCTGTACTATACTGCCTTCCCCTTGACCCCCATACATTATGTGTGCTAATCATAATGCTCTTAAATCCCCTTCTCCCTACCCATGCCTCTCCCCACCCCTCCCCTTTGGTAACTACTAGTCCCTTCTTGGAGTCTGTGAGTTTGATGCTATTTTGTTCCTTCAGTTTTGCTTTGTTCTTATACTCCACAAATGAGGGAAATCATTTGGTCCTTGTCTTTCTCCACCTGGCTTATTTCACTGAACATAATACCCTCTACCTCTGTCCATGTTATTGTAAATGGTAGGATTTGTTTTCTTCTTATGGCTGAATAATATTCCATTGTGCATATGTACCACATCTTCCTTATCCATTCATCTACTGATGGACATTTAGGTTGCTTCCATATCTTGGCTATTGTAAATAGTGCTGTGATAAACACAGGGGTGCATGTCTTTTTGAATCCGGGATTTTGTTTTATTTGGGTAAATTCCTAGGAGTGGAATTCCTGGGTCAAATGGTATTTCTATTTTTAGTTTTTTGAGGAACAACCATATTGCTTTTCACAATGGTTGAACTAATTTGCATTCCCACCAGCAGTGTAGGAGGGTTCCCCTTTCCCCACATCCTTGCCAGCATTTGTTGTTCCTTGACTTTTGGATGTTGGCCATCCTCACTGGTGTGAGGTGATATCTTGCTGTGGTTTTAGTTTGCATTTCCCTGATGGTTAGTGATTTGGAGCATCTTTTCATGTGCCCAATCACCATTGGAATTTCTTCTTTGGAGAAGTGTCTATTCAGATCCTCTGTCCATTTTTTAATTGAATTATTTGATTTTTTTGGTGTTTAGGCATGTGAGCTCTTTATATATTTTGGATGTTATCCACTCATCGGATATGTTGTTTATGAATATATTCTCCCATACTGTAGCATAACATTTTGTTCTGCTGATGGTGTCCTTTGCTGTACAGAAGCTTTTTAGTTTGATGTAGTCCCATGTGTTCATTTTTGCTTTGTTTCCTTTGCCCGAGGAGATGCATTCAGGAAAAAGTTGCTCATGTTTATATTCAAGAGATTTTTGCCTATGTTTTCTCCTAAGAGTTTATGGTTTCAGGACTTACATTCAGGTCTTTGATCCATTTTGAATTTACTTTTGTGTATGGATTTAGACAGTAATCCAGTCTCATTCTCTTATATGTAGCAGTTTTGCCAACACCAGTTGTTGAAGAGGCTGTTATTTCCCCACTGTATATCCATGGCTCCTTTATCATATATTAATTGGCTGTATATGTTTCAGTTTATAACAGGGCTCTCTATTCGCTTACATTGATCTATGGATCTGTTCTTGTGTCAGTACCAAATTGTCTTGATTACTGTAGTTTTATAGTAGAGCTTGAAGTTGGAGAGTGTAATCCCCCCAGTTTTATTCTTCCCTCTCAGGATTGCTTTGGCTACTCAGGGTGTTTTGTGGCTCCATATGAATTTTAGAACTATTTGCTCTAGTTCATTGAAGAATGCTGTTGGAATTTTGATAGGGATTGCATTAAGTGTGTAAATTGCTTTAGGCAGGATGGCCATTTTGACAATATTAATTCTTCCTATCCATGAGCATGGGATTTCCATTTATTGGTGTCTTCTTTAATTTCTCTCATATGAGGGCCTTGTAATTTTCAGGGTATAGGCCTTTCACCTCCTTGGTGAGGTTTATTCCTTGGAATTTTACTCTTTTTGATGTAATTGTAAAAGGAATTGTTTTTCTGATTCCTCTTTCTGCTAGTTCATCATTAGGACATAGGAATGCAACAGGTTTCTGTGCATTAATTTTGTATCCAGCAACCTTGCTGAATTCAGTTATTAGTTCTAGTAGTTTTGGGGTGGATTCTTTGGGGTTTTTTACATACAATATCATGTCATCTGCAAACAGTGACAGTTTAACTTTTTCCTTACCAATCTGGATGCCGTTATTTCTTTGTGTTGTCTGATTTCCGTGGCTAGGACCTCCAGTACCATTGAGTAAAAGTGGGGGGATTGGGCATCCTTGTCTTGTTCCCAACCTTAGAGGAAAACCTTTCAGCTTTTTGCTGTTAAATATGATGTTGTCAAACCTGTATATCTAAAGTTCTGCCAGGTCCCTGGGCTGCCTCCCGGTTGCGTGGAGCCAAGATGTGCCCTGACCCCTGACCCCTGCTTCAGGGGCAATGGAAGTGAGCAGCCTCCTGAGCTCACTGCACATCCGGGCTCCTGAGGATTAGGTGGCAGTGGCATCAGGATATCCCTCTGGCCTTGGGGGCAGTCAAGGGTGGCTCCCGTTCTCTGAAGCACCCCTGTGGGTTTGTGCTGGGTATTTCCCCTGCTCTCTCTGAATCCTTTCTCCACCTTTCCCACCTGCTCTAAGATCCGGGGGCTGACCTGTGTGGACCACCTCTGCTGGCTGCCTTTTCCTCTGCGCGCTGGTGGGTTTGGGCCGATGGGTGGCCCCAGTGGTAGGAGATCAGAGGGAAGAAAGAAATGAGGTCATGGGGGCTCTATCTCCCTGGTTCTCCTGCCAAAGGTCCGGTTCCTCTCTGCCAGACCTGTCCTGCAGCCACTGCTCTCTCTGCAGGCTGAGGAGCCACTCTCTCCTTTCTGGCCTGAGGGTGGTACCTGCTCTGTGGTTACTAGCCCCAGGTGCTCCAGCACCTCTTTCTGCTCTCCCTAAATTGGGCTCTACCTTTGTAGTCATCCTGTCGTGAAAGTCCCCTCAGTCCCCTTTTAAGGTGTGCTGCCTCTTTCCTGACAAAACCCTGACAGACACAAGCCTGCATTCTGGGATGCCCTCAGGAGGGTGCTCCCAGCAACCAGGGGACCATTTCGCCGTCCTGGCAACCAGTGCAGTGCAGGGCCAGGAAGGGCTGGATCTGAGCCCTTGCTAATGTGTGGATGAACGTGTCCCACTGTGAGTGTGTGGGCATGGGTGTGCAGTACATGTATGAGAGTGTGTGGATGTGAGTGAGCCAGCATGTGAGTGTGTATGAGTATGTGTGGCTATGTCTTCAGCTGCACCTCTGCCTTACAGTATGTCAGCCAATGGCCCTGTTTCTGCTTAAGTGAACTTGCTGTCACTTGCAACAGACAGGAGCCCAACCACTATGCGGAGCTATAATTATCTTGTCCATTTTACAGATGAAGGTACTGAGGTTCAAAGAAACTAAGTACTTGCCCCCTGCCCCACACTGACACAGGGCAAAGCTGGGACGGGGACTGCGTCTTTGCCCCCATTACCCTTGCTCTCAACCCCATTGTGTTGACTTACCTGGGACAACTCAGTGCTTCCCTCTGACCCATCAGATCACATCTGTTCTGCTGGAAAACTAACCATCCTGGAAAACTGGTGAATAAGAGCACCCCACACAGTGGGGGATGATTGCAGGAAAGAAGAACCTGCCAGCAGCCCAGATCTCAGACGACATGGATTTCAGGAAGGAGCCCAGACATGCTGGGTTCTTTAACAGTTCCTGCCAAGCCTTTCTCTAAGCAGTGTGTGTTGGGGCTTGTGTGGGCTTGAGAAAGGCCATGAAGTGTGCCCTGATCTTTGTCATTCAACGCTGAGCTCTTTCACTCAAGGAAGGAAGAGAGGGCTAGCTGAGTTGGTCACATATGAATCACTCATGGGGAACAGAAAGTAAGGAAATAAAATAAAAACATGCTGGGTTTTAGACCTAAAGGAGCGTGTGAAAAGGAAACAAGCAGATTTAGGTTGTTTTCATTTTCTCAAAAAAAAAAATCACTACTTGTGTTTAGACAGGCATACAAAGATGGTTCCAAATCAATCCATCAGCAGCTACAAAACCCCATGTTGGTCCGCTCCAGAAAAACTGAAAGGGAATAAAATCTCCTGAGAGTAGGACTGATTTGCTTGCTCTCTAACTAGACTGTTTGCTATGTCATTTAACACCTGCAAATGTTTCCACTACTGAGCATTGCTAAGGTCACACTTGATGAAACATACTCAGATACAATCAGATCATTCTGGCTCAAAACAGCCTCCAGGAGAAACACTGCTTGCTGTCCTGTGGCTGAAACATTCTAAGGGAATGCAAGGGGCCTGGACTTGCAGGTTTACGTGGCATGCGTGCTGAGTGGGGGGAATTTGCAGTGTTATGCTATCCTGATTTCCTGGCAATGTCCAGAAAATCCCAGAAAATCTGCGCAAAAGCTGTTCAAGCAGACACAAAGGTGGATTCGGGCAGAAAGGGAAGTTGTCTCTTTTGTCTTTCCTTCATCACTGCCTCTCCCAGTCTCTATTCCGCATGATCACGGTAACTTAGGAGCCCATTTGTTTGGGTTTCCCTCAACCTGTAACTCCCACCTGACGTCATCCACCCCAGATGTAGGGTCACCACTATGGGCAGGGTCTGGGAGCTGGTGCAGAAGAAAGAATCCTCTGCCCTTTGTGAGTGTTCGAGTTGCTCATTCTCTTTGTGCCTTGGTTTCCCCATTTATGAAGTAATGAAAATGGAAGGACTCATTTAATGAGGTCACTGTGAAGATCTGCTGAGCTAATCAAGATGAAGCAATGTTGTGCTTGCGGCGTGTTAACACCCAGTAGAAGTTGGTGATAATATCATCATTATTATCTTTCTCAAAAGCAATTTTCCTCACTTCCCACTTTTGCTTCAAAAATTTACCATCACTTTCAGATCTTCATTCAGTTGTATAGCACACCAAGCTCCGTCACTGTCTTTAGATGTTGCCAAACTAATTTTTCATTTCTGTTCTAAAAGCTAATTTGTATCCTGGAGATCTATCTACCCATGTCTATATGCCTTCATTTGATGTTTGTAGAAATTCTGTCACGTGCCAGGTGCTGTGCTAGGTGAGGCAAAATAAGATGAATAACACCAGCCTTATCTCCCTGGAGATAACAGAGCTTTCCCACACGGCTGTTTTATCAGAAGTCACCAGTGGTCTCTGTTTCTCATTTTTTGATTGATACATTGGTACAGCACTGCCCTTATCCACTGTGGAAGGAGGTGCTCTGTTGATCATGGTGGTGCAAAAGTAAGTGAATGAATAGAATTGTAGGAATACGTTCAGGGATATGTCATTCTGTGTGTTTTTTCTCTCCGCATGATCAAAGAATGTGACACAGGCGTTCAGTGTTGTGATTCAACTGAAGTTCACAAAGAAGCATCGGTTCGTAGAGGCTCACGGACATCATGTCTAGGCTGTGGCCTTGGAGATTAGCAGCAATCTGGGGGCAGGACGGTGGGGCAAGCCTGCAGCCCTTCCTTCGTGCCCCAAAATGCACAGCACTCAGCACACCACACTAACTGACCTCCTGACTACGGTCTGAGCCCTCCAAGGGTTGGCACCTTGTCCTATTGAGAATGACATCCCCAGTGCCTGTTGAACTGGACTTAGGAACACAAAAAAGTTGAATAAATCCATACATTTCAAGAAAACATGGTGAGCTCATAGGAAGGGGCAAGGGAAGCATCACTTCCCCCAAAAAGCTTCCCTGACAAAATAAAGCTGCAAGTGTTTATTTCTTATTTCTGCTCGAGTATGAAATGTGGGATTTGCCACTCATGCAAGCAGGCGACACAAACTTACATCTAACTCAGTGCCCAGAGATGGAATGTGTACACACAAGATATACAATGTGATCACTGGGTGAGGGAAGAATATATCAGAATTTTATATTTAATTTAAAATCAGCTTTAGGAAATTCATATTTTATAATGTACATAATATATTAGCACAATGAAATGTATAAATATATAGGATATATGTATATATTGAGGAAGCTTAAAATTTGTTATCGAAGGAGGTATAATACAAATGCTCAGGAAGTGTTGATCTGAGTATTTATACATGCCATCTGAATTGTACATAACTTCTGGATGAGTACTAATAAATATCTAATATATGTGTGATATTATTCATGAATTGCTAACAGTTCTTCCTAGTCTTGGGGCAGTTTCCTCTTCCTAAAGTGGGTAAACGTGAATTCCATAGATGAACAGGTGGGTAGGTAGGTGGGGGAATGGATGGACATACAGACTTGCTTGTCTTTACTTTAATCAGGGGTCCTTGCAGCTAAGAACTCTTGAAACATACCTCTAAAAGGGTAGGAACCACTACTCCAGTAAATATACGGGAGACTTTTTAGAGGAGTTTTTGTCCCTGAATTAATTCAAGGTACACACAAGCATTTTTTTTCTTACACACAAGCATTTTATTCTTTAGATTAGATTATTTATTGATTATGACAGCTCATGTAACAAGATTATGGCATTGCAGGAAATCGGAACAGCAAAGCCCCTCCAACTGCAGATTTTTACATGGGGTAGAGTGGAAGGAGTGTGAAAATGGTTGTAGAATTGTTTTTTCTCTTTGCCGTACATGCAACTCAATCCTAAATCAGAGGTTGCAATGTTTAATACTGATCAGCATTTCTTTAGCATTTAGATATTTACTGATGTTATTTAATTTTGAAAACCTCAGAATATGATGTGCTTTCAATTTATTTATTTATTCAGTGTAACACATAGAGTCCAGGGCCTGGCAGAGTTTCTTACTCAAAATAGGCTAGTGAAATATTTATACCATTGAATGCCTTTCCTCCCAGAGTTTAAGGAATATTTGATATGGAGGACCTCCTGCATAGGCATGATCTTTATTTCCTGACACCAGTGTGGATTCGGAGGTAGGAAATGTACTCAGTCCTGAATGTCTTGTCTTCCTCCCTGTTAAAGTCTCAGCACCGAAAACCCTACATACCCTGATAAAGCCATCATGATGATGAACAGTGGCCTTAATTGGTATTAAAGGATATTTATGTTGGGATGACTAAGTTAAAGCCCTTAATTGATTGGAGCACTTGAGTAATAGAATCCACAGAGTCCCGTTAGTATTGCATTGACATATTAGCTTATCTTTGTACTTGATGGCAAAAGAATACGGACGAGAGCTTTGCACTGTAGCCCATCCAGGGTAAGATTTCTGACCTTAGATTTATGCTTTCTAAAGCAGCAAACCCAGCTGCCTGCTTCATGGTCTGAATTACGGATTTTCCATTTAGCTGGACAACATGAATCTGCTGCTACCATTATCTGCTGTTACAGCCCCCTTGAGAGCCCACGGCATCCTAATGCACATGTTTACTTTATCCTCTGGCCTTTCCTTGAAGTAAAATGCATCAGCAGAACCCCCTCCCTGGCCCGGGAAGTCACGGCACCTCTTCCCATGTCACTCCATTGAGCTGTCACTACCCAGATGCCTGCAATATTCTCAGGGCACCTTCCTCTGCCGTTCTGTTCACTGCTGCCTTTCTCTCTTCAAAGAGACTTTCTTTCATCAGAACTTTCCAATCTAAGAAATAATGAACTCAGTTCTTCTCCTCTGTTCAGGGAATGCACATTCCCAGAGCAGAGCAGAGAGGAGCTTTTTAAATGAAGAAATTTATTGGCTGAGCCCAGACTTGCTCTGGGCACTAAAAGCCGGCCCCGGTCTCCGGGTGGAGAGCGCTCTTTCTGTGTGACTAGCAATGTGTGTCTGGTCCAACGTTTGTCTCCCAAACTTCCCCTCCAGCTGTTTGGCTCTTACCCTCTAACTCTGAGATATAATATGCGTCCTACATCCAGGCTCTAGTTCTGAGACTTTCCTCCCTCCTTCCTTTTTATTTTTTTTTAATGAAAATAAGATCATATTACACATGCTGTTATATGATCTGCTTTAAAAACTGTATAACATTACTTGCAGTGGTGATACATCTTTGTTTTGAAAGTTCCTATATGACCTAAGTATATGAAGTTAAGTCTCCCAGACTATTTTCAATGCGGATATAAATTCACACCTAAAAATCAAAATGAAATATATGTATCTTTTCATGGAAATTAATTTGTATTTTATTTAGCACAGTGCAGATATTTTCCACATCAACAAACTGCATCTACCATGATGACATAGTTCAGGTGTAACATCATTTATTGGCCATATCCCTCATTATTGGATATTTAGAATATTTCCTATATTTTGCAGTCATTAACAATTATAGGATGAGCATTCCTTTAGAGGAATATTTTTCCCTTTTTTTTATTATGGAAAATTTCAAACATACACAAATGAAAAGAAGAGTATAATGAAACCCCACTACTATATTACCCACCTTCAGAGTTATCAACATTGTGTCAATCTTGTTTCATCATTTATCTCCTTTCCCCTAACACACACACACACACACACTCACACACACACACACACACACACACACACACACTTTTCTTTTGCTTTATCTTTTTCTCTGGAGTACTTTAAAGCAAATCTGACACTTTCTAAATTCTTTTGAAGAGACAGGAGGAGAATTGTAAGAAAGAGCTAGCAGATAAGACCTGTATCCTTCCTCTCCTCTGTCTCACCCACACCCTCCGAGGGGCACTGAAGGTGGCAGGCCAAACCCTGTCTCCCTACTTGTCCTACAAAGTTAGAGTGGCAAGCAGACTGCACACCTGCCCTATAAGATGCCAGGAGCATGAACTGTGGAATCAGAAATGTGTATGATCCCCCCTTGGCTTTCTCACTCATTGGCTTCCTGAATTTAATCAAGTTTGCATAGCTTCTGAGCCAAAGAGTTGGAATCATCATCATCATCATAATAATAATAATAACAATAACCAGCTGATAAGATTGTACTTGGAAATGGATGAGAGCATGACTGTGGGTGAAGCATGGAGCACGGGGGCTGGAACAGAAGAGAAGTTTCAGGGTCATGGTTAGACCCTTGGCCTCAGGAAAGCAGGTCAAGCAGAAGTTCTGGGCACCTGAGCCCAGCAGTCAAGCCTTGACCACAAGGAAGGAAGCTCTTCCTGGGGAGAGTTGACCTGAGGTTCGACCATGCCTAGAATGTTTTAGGAATGGAAAGGAAACCAGTATGGGAGGGGCAGAGTGAGGGGACTACAGCCAGACAGATAATAGGGACAGGTCATATGGGTCCTTGAAGACCACTCTAAGGACTCTCTTGTTCTCCCCGTGGCTGGAGACCATTGCCATGTTCTGAGCAGAGGCATGATATGGTCTAACTCAGCATTTTTTGAGTTATGGTCTGGGGACCCCTGGGAGTCCTTGAAACCTTTTAGGGACCCTCATGAAGTCAAAATATTTTCAAAATATTATAACATATAATTTTCCCTTTTCATTCTTATCTTCTCATGAGAAGACAGTGGAGTTTTCTAGAGCCTGCATGGTATATAATGTTTAACAGTTTGAAAGCAGAAGCAGAATCTAACTCTATTCTGTTAAGACACATATTAAAGAGACTTGCAGAAATATATTTTTCAAATGAATACTGCTACTTTTAGCACTTTTATTGTTTTACAAAATGGTTATTTTTCATATAATTATTTATGTTAACACACAGTGGATTTATTATTTTTAATGCCATTTTAATTTATAATACAGTAAATATCAATAGATATAACCCATTTAGCAGGAGTTTTTTGAGGTCTTCAATTACTTCTAAGGACACTAAGATTTTGGGACCAAATGTATGAGAACTACTGGTCTAACAAAGATTTGCATAGGTCCTCATGTGTTGAGTTGAGATTTGGGCAACCATATCACTAGCAAGATAGTGGGTTGACTAGGATGGTGGTAGTGGAGAAACTGGGAGGTGTTAGATTCTGGATGTATTCTGAAGGCAATTTGAGAGGTGGATTTGAGAGAAAGAGTCAATAGTTACTCCTTAGTTTGGATCTGATCAACCAGGATAGAATTGCCATTCACCGAGGTGAGGAGGACTACTGGGGAAGCTAGCTAGGGGGGCCGGGGTGAGAAGGGGTGCAGGAGATCAGGGGCACAGTTCTGGACATAAGGAGTTTTAGATCTTGGTACATATCCAGGGGAAGGTTTCAAGTAGATAGATGTACATGTAAGTCTGAAGTCCAAGAGAGGCGTCCAGGCTGGAGATATAAATTGGGGTGTCAACAGCACACAGCTGCCTTTAAAGTCATGCGCCTGGATGAGTGCTCCCTGGGGGTGAGTGTGGATAGAGAAAAGAATGAATCCAGAGACATTGCCACATTCAGAAGTAGAAGAGAAAATAGCAAAGAAGACTTAGAAGGAAAGGGAGAAAGAGAAGAGATGTGGGGTTCTGGATTTCACATGAAGAAAGTGTGTCAAGAAGGAAAAGTGGTCAATAATTTGGAGCAGTAAGTACTGGCTATTGAGTTTACAACTGAAAGCTACTGGTGCCTTTGGTTAGAGAAGTTTCAGTGGACAGGTGGGTGACAATTGACTGGAGTGGTTGGGGAAAGCATGGAGAAGGTGAGGATGGACAGCTCTGTTGGGAGATTGTTGTAACAGGAAGGAGAGAAATCAGGTGTAGTGGGGGACAAGCGAAGTTTAGAGAGAGTTTTTGTTTCTCTCTTTCCTTTGAAATCAAAAGATAAAAAGTATATTTAATCTTCTGATGAGAAAGAGTACAAAGGCAAGCTTTGCCAAGACAAGAAAGAGCCAGTAGAATTAATTGCTTGAAAGAATTCTTAGGAAGAAGGAATCAGACTTGTCCACAGTGACAGGAGGAAGGCAGAGAACATGGGCTCATGTGCACAAGGATGGAGTGTGTGCAAGTTCCATTCTCTCTGCTTCTAGTTCCTCAGCGAACCTGGAAGCAAGTGAATCATTAGGAATCGGGATAGGGTTGGAAGTGATGGAAGCGTAAAGAAAGAGAATGTGTGAGATAGTTATCTTGGTAATTAGGAGACCACATGAAATTCTTCAGTGCTGGTTAATGCTTGCACGTAATTTTTTTCTTAAATATCGATGTGGGAAGGCATGCTGTTTTTCACTGTGTCTTATATCTCCCTAATATGAAGGGTATTATTATTGTCTATAGGTCCAATGCACACAGTTAATAATGTTTGTCTTCATATTGATACCCTCCTAGATTTCCCATTATATTCATCAATGTACAGAGATGTTAAGGAGACACTGCTTTACAATGTGTACTTTATTGTAGCTTTGATGACTGATAATGAGAAATGGATTGTCTAAGGTTATATTCTCTGGCCCATAGTTACCCATCAAAAAGCCTAGTGGGATTAGATAAATTAAGTCACCCTATGAAATGTCATTTGGTTTGTGGAGGAAGTGCCTGGAAAAAGCTTCCTTGTATGTACATCCAGAGCTGTGGTACCTGTAGATGGAGGCGTGCCAAGTGAAAGGGTAAGGAGGATATTAAGCCATGTGTTCTCTTTCCAGTCAATTTCTCCACTAAGCCCCAAGGGCCTTCCTCCAGCCCAGGCAGCTGATTTATCTCTGTCTTAGGAGGAAGTTGCCTTTGCAGAATCAAACAAAGGCAGTAAATTCTCGGTTTTTAAGTTCAAAAGACTTCTTTTTCCTTCTCCCTCCTCCACATTTGGGAAGAGGGATGCAAAAGAGGCAGACCCTGGCTGCCTCCCTTCTAACTGTATCAGGGATGGTGAAAAGGAGCAGAAGTGAGATAGGCTCAAGGACCCAGGGGAAGAGGGAAACCACACCAGCACCCGTTGGCAACAGTGGAACAGGAACATAGCAAGGCCAGGAGTGTCTGTCTCAGTGTCAGAGAAGTCAAGGAGAGCATTCTCATGTTCCCTGTGTCCCACAGGAGCCTGCGGTTGGGACAAGGAACATGCAGAGTGAAGACAGCTCATTTGAGGCAATAGCAGAACTCCAGTGGATGACAGCAGGGATGATCTTCCCACAGAACCAGAGGACACACCTAGGGCCAGCCAAGGCTGCCCAAGTGCCAGCATCTACCAATGCTCCCTCCCAATGGGCATCAAAGCATTGTGCAAATGCGCTAGCAGAGAGAGAGAAACCCTGAAGGGAACTGGTTGAATCCAATCCCAAAGACAATCAAGTCAATCTATTACATGGATTGTATTTCTGCCACCAGGAAGCTTAAACTAGAAATTAATTGGATTACAGAAAAGTAGAGAAATCAACATTTCTCCCTGCATTGCTTTTCCTTAATTTCCACTTGCAAAATGCAAATATTTGTTGAAAAAACAGTAGATTAAGTCACTCACATTTTAGCATGAACAAGCTTATCACAGTGATTTTGAAACACAGGATATTTTGCTCCTAGGGTACATTTGACAGTGTCTGGAAATATTTTTGATTGTCACATCTTGGAGAGAGGGTTGATTTCTATTGGCATCTAGTGGGAGAAGCCAAGGAGGTCGCTGAATATGCTACAGTGCACAAGTCAGACCTTTACAACAAAGAATTATTTGGTCCAAAATGACAATAGTGCTGAGGCGGAGAAGCTCTCAATTTCTCTCCTGAATCAAAATATAGATTCATCACAAAAGGACCAAATTTCTCAGGGAGGAAGGTGGTGCCAATGGAGGAAGACTACACATTGAAAAAGAAAATACATTCTAGCCTGCTGTATATTTTGAAGTACTAGCCTGTTTCAGCATGGTAACTTATTGTATCTAACACCAAGAGAAACAGGAAGTTCATGACTAATTGTAACCTACTTCCAAATGTGCACAAAACAAATACTCAAAATACTAACAGGCACACAATACAACAAAAAAACCCTAAGAATGCATTTAGTCACTGCCTTGCATGCACAACAAACACCTCCTACGTTAAGTTTGATGACAGTCAGACCTAGTTAGACTTAAGGATTCACCTAGTGAAATTCTATACTTGGAAGTTACTGAGCTCCTTTCAATAGTCAAAGGCAAGATAAGCTTTATAGTCCCTTCTCATTTACTTCTACGTACCACTCAGATTCTGAGGGAATTACTTGATCATTTTTCTTTTAAAAACCTTGGTTTAATAATGGTAGGTCTAGGCAAAAACAACCTCTTGCCCACACAGCCTTTCTCATGCTTTGCTTCCTCCCAGGCCAGCAATGGCCTCCACGTGGGCTTCCTACCCACAAGCATATGAGGCCCGGCAGCAATCTCCACCGCATGCAGAGTCAGGAAGAGCTCGGCATCTGTCCTTATGTGGTTGGGAAACAATCTGGTACAAGTGAAACATTTGGACAATAGAGAAATTAACATGCATGCTATGGGCTCGGAGGCCACTTCTCCCGCACCCCTTTCCAGAGTCCCTGCCCCCATTGCTCCGTAGCGCTCTGCACTCACGAGCCGTCGTTCCCTCTTCCCTTGCCCTGGCTTTCATGTGACCTGTCCCTTGGCTTCTCCACCTCCCTAGCTGAACGCTGGCCTCTTCTTCTTGCCATTTTCACTGTTGTTCTTGACCCTCGCCCTTTGCTTTCCTCTCTGTTTCGGCAAATCATCAGACCCTCTTTGCCTCCACCCCTCATCCTGGTGAGTAATTCCCAAATGCTTGTCTCTGCTCTGAATTCTCTCCTGATGTCTAGGCTTGAATTTCCAACTGTTTCCTGGTCATGTGACTCTGTCCAGTTTCATCACCTATAAAAAGAGGATAATAAGAGTTCCTACTTCATAAGGTTATCATGAAGAATACAGAAGTTATTCTTTTATTCTTTCTGCTTTGCACAGGGTAAACACTCAAGAAATGTTGCCTGTTATTAACACTTTTCCCACTTAGAAGACCTAACAATACCTCAAACTTAGTATGCCCACACCAGACTTATTTTCTTCCAAAACCTGCCTCTTTGTCTCTGTTCTAACATTTCAGTGACTCACCTCTACCACACCTTCAACTAAGGTGATTATATTGTTTATTGTCTAAACCGGCACATTTGAAAAGAGAATATTTTTCATTATTCTCTCAGAGCAGCTGGATGAAGCTGGTGGACTGGAGGATGGATGATCCTTCTGCCTTTAACCCTCTTCTCTCCCCTTCACTAGTGGGGCCTTAGTCTGGACCACCAGCCCCTCTACTTTGAATAAGTACCAAATTCTCCTCACAGGGCCCCCTTTCTCTTACCCTCATCCGCTTCCATTTTATCCTATATATTTTTCAATATTTTCTAATAACTTAAGAAATAGGGCATAAATTATTTGGCTTAGTTTCAAGGTATCCTAAGATCTCAGACAACACTTATGACCCCATTGCTCAGAGCCAGGCCGATGGAGTGGCAGCATCACGGCCCACAGATCCATCCTGGGCTTCTGCTTCCCCTCAGCGCCTTTGCTCTAGAACATTCCTTTTCTTCTTCCTCCAGAAGCCCCCATCCCATATTCAAAGATCCACATCCTACCTGCCCTCAGAGCTCTTCTCCCCAGATTCTTTCTCCACAAAGCCTCCTACAACAAGCAGTTAGAGCGCAAGGGGGCCTGATTTCTCAGCTATAGGTAACTTCCTCTTCTTTGAACTCATATGATACTTAATTTATGTCTCCTTGGTGGCACTTATCCCATTCAAATTTGAATTAGAATTACATGGATTCAAACATTTATCTCCCCATAACATACTGTAAAATTCCTTCAGAACAAGGATATGAATTCAATGACCTTAGCACTTGGTAGATACTCAGCGGAGAGTTGTGGCTGTGTGTACTGATATCACAGACTCCTTTGACTATGTTTTACTGACTGCACATAGAAGCATACTTACTGAATTTCCTAACTGATTTCGTCATTAGATAGTTTCAGCCAATGTGCAGTCACCAGAAGCCAGTGAAAGCTCTCATTTCCCATTCTTTCTCCTTTGGTGGGGGAGGGGAGGATGGAATGCTTAAAGACAGCTGGAAAGAGAATATGAATCTTATTAATATTCATATCAAGCAACTTGTCATAATGCAGTGAGGCAGTGACAGTTCGGTTGACAGATAGGCAAGCTGAGGCTCAGGAAATACAGAACGGCTTCACAGGGCAGTCCTCACCAACTTGCCGGAGTTTGCAAGGTTTTCTCATCCAGCTCCTCCGTCTTTCCTCAGAGGAAACGTGAGGACCCGGAGCAAGCAGTGAGGTCACCCCCCCGAGGTCACGCACCGGGCAGTCTGAACCCCTGTCTCCTGCCCTGGATGATTTGTATCTTTGAAGACCGGCATTCATGCAAAAGAAATGAATCACCCTTCTGTATCCGTGTGAGGTAGGAAGGAAATAATGTGAAACTGTGTAGTGTAATCAGAGAAGAGCAGCAGGAATGGCACAGTCGGTCTGAGGAAACAGCGTCCTGTCACCTGCCCGGAAGGTTGATCACTTCCTGTGGGTCACAGACTTGAATGGGGTGGTAGCTGTGCTTTAGCTCGGGGCCTTAGTCTGTCCTCACACCTCCATGAGCTCCCTGTGAATGGATCCGGTACTTGCCCTAAGTCAGGGAGCTGGGAAATGGGGATTTGGGATTTGAACTCAGGTCCCTAATCTGAGTAACCGTTATGCTATATGTAGAAAGAAGTTGCCGAGGAGAAGTATGGAAGGGAAGTGGGGTGACCACACACACCCAGACCCACGGCCCGAGAATGTGCGGCTGGGCCTAAGTGGGGAGCATAGTCCCTCACCGAGGGGCACTGAGGTGCACGCACACCTCTCCCAAAGGCTTTTTCCCTTTGCTCACAATAATAGATGAGTTGTCTTCACGCAGGGCCAGCCACTGAGACACTCCCCAGATCCCTCCCAGCCTCCCTTCCTCTCAGTGGCATCTCACTCTAACCCACACCTGGTGGTCATTGTTTTCCTATATTTGAAAATCCCTTCTGTCACAGCTATTAAGATTGATATTATTTTATACTGTTTGTCTGAAATTTATTCACACTTCCATGTAACCTCCACTGGGGATTTGCATATTTGAGCTTTTTTGCTATCCCAGCAGAATGAATGGCGTTAACTCCCCTGGAACGAGTTATAGGCAATACTCAAGCCTTAGGGGAGACATGTAGGAGGTCATGGGGTCTCCCAGCTGTCCCTAAAATCATTCTCTGCCTAAGGTTCGCCCTGGAGGTGAACCTACTCTCCTCACTGATGTGCCTGGGCCCCCTCTCAGCGCCATTGAAGCCGGGCATCTGTGGGCTCTTCCAGCAGAGCGGAGAATTCAGAGCAAGAGCAAGTGTGCACTTTCAGCTCCCATGATGCTTTTGTCTCCCTGAGCAGTGGTAGCAATAATAATAGACTAATTATTCCATTTATTAAGTACCTACTATGTGCCAGACATTATCCTCAGCCCTTTATAGACTTTATCGGTAAAGCTGTAATAGTCGAGTGTTTGGACTTGGGCAACTGGTTATCATAGTATATACCTTCAAAGATTTGCTGTGAAGATTAGTGAAAAAATATATGCCAATATTTAGCAGAGGGACTAGTAGTATATAAGGAAGTGTTCTGTAAGTGCTAGCCTTTCAGGGGAAGTGTTATCTCCACTTCACAGATTTGGAACCCAAGGCTCAGGGAGATCAGATAGTGGCCAAGTTCATACAGCCTGACAGTAGAGAGGCTAGGAATCGGATCCAGACCTACCTGGTTTTCTCCACTACTGATATTCTCCATTGCTATTCAGGTATGCCCAAAGTATCAGGCATGTTACATGGAGTGGCTCATTGGCTTGGGGGGCTATGATATTCCTGATTCGGTACATTAGATTTGTCTCCATTCATATGACTAAGTGGATCCCATGCACAATCTCAGGTGGGTAATTTTCTTTTCTATCATGATAAGCCATATCGTAGCTATTTTGCAATATGCAACTTTTATTTTCAGAATAGCTAATTTCACTTTTTGAAATCTTGCAATGGTATTTCAAAAACTGCTAATGAACAAAAACCAAACCATGAGCTCTCCTCATTCCCAAATCAAGGGTCTTGTGTGTAGTGGGAGTTCTAGGAATAGACAGTGATGCATGGGTTTGTGGGAGTCATCCTATGTGGTCTATATGTGTGTGTATAATACCTATAAATCACCTTGAATTCCATCCAAGAGGCTACAAAAGCTATTAGCTACTTTAGCACAAAAAAAAGGCTTTAGGCAAACTTGCTGGAAGGTGTTCTCATCACCACAACTCAAGGCCAGTTTAGAGTCAGACCCAGGAAGTCTCCATTCTGTTTCAAGTAAGGGGCTGTCCCTGCTCCACCACTATTAGTAAAGTCCGGGGATGGCTTCCTACCTCTCTCCTAAGCTGTGCATCAATGTCACACTATTCCAAAAGGCAACTCTTAGGGTTTCTTTTCTGCTTTTTGTTTGCTAAAAGCCCTGAGATGTAGGTCCTCAGTCCCTGCCAGTCTCGTTATGGGAGTTGGGACCATTAATTCACTGTGGTATATGTGCATCTGTGGCTGGTGATTGCACAGTAATGTTCCTGTTCACAATTAATTTGTGACCCTCTCAGTGGGCACAGGTTCAAAAGGATTATCAGTGCAGCTTTATCATTTACAGCTTATATGGCTCTGACTCATCTTTGTTCATCTTGTTCTCTTGATAGCTCTGGCTCTGCGGAACATGGGAACATCTCCAGAAACAAATGCAAGGCCTCTCAAACTCCGTTTTCCGACTCAGTCGCAAAGGGCTACAAGAGCTCGTCTTATATCCTCAAGACCATGGTCAGGCCAGAGAGTGTTTTGCAAGCTTTGGGCG
The DNA here is from genome assembly GCA_029783875.1 of Phataginus tricuspis. Lineage (NCBI taxonomy): Eukaryota > Metazoa > Chordata > Mammalia > Pholidota > Manidae > Phataginus > Phataginus tricuspis. Next base: position 1,729,688 of record JAQQAC010022866.1, on the reverse strand, counting down.
TAAGGCTTTCTGGAATAATCTAAGGCAGTGCTTCTAGAAATATCTGTGGCATAGGATCAATTTGTTTTTGGTTTTGCTTTTTACAGTTTATAATCTATTGAATACTAACACTTAAAGTTCAATAGAAATAAATTACCAGAAAAATCATATAAAAAAGGACATAAAAATATAAGCCCCAAATTTAAAATATTAAATTTAGCAGACATAAAATTACTCTGTCAAATTCCTATAAAAGTTTCCAAAGGCTTACTTTCAGTTATTGGACTCATCTCCTCATGGACCAGAAACAAGTTGTGGACAGGAGCCTTCCTCAGATTACAATTTGAGCATTCCAGCTACCAGTTTGTGTTCAGTAATGGCCCAGGATGCTCTCCAAGGACACCCTTCACCCCAACCTGCTCTCACATCCAATGGTTCTGTGTCTTATCTTAAGTCCTGGCCTGAGCCTAGACTATCACTTCATGTTGAACAGAGCACGAGAGACTAAGCACTCCTTCTGTGCAATGAACAGCCTTCAGTTCTTAATTGTGACCCTGATTGTATCAGTACCTGGTTCAAGAGCACAGCTGGCTCTACCTATTCAGTTCACGAACACACAAATCACAGATTTCCTATCTGGTCCTTAAGAAGGAATGCCTTGCTGCTCTGATTAATTATGTATCAGTTAATTTGTTGGCTTTAGTGAATTGAATCAATTATTTAAAATGACTTTTAATTGTTAATATATGCCTTATAACAAAAGAAAAAAAACTGTTAATAGAATTGAACATGAAAACCTCCCAGGACCAGGGATGGCCTTGTAAAATAAATTATTTCAAGTTTCCCATAGTGTCTCTGTGACTTCCAAAAATCCAGTAATATCTGAAGCAGTATGGGATTCTGTTTAAGGGTACTTTCAGAAGTAATCCTTAACTAATACAGATAAATAAGGTGTGAGACTTTATTGAAAGGTCACTGTCATCTATTCAGTTGTCTCTGAGCTCCTGCACAGAGGTCTCTCAGGAAAATAGAAGGCTCCATGAAATCAGCGTTGCCTCTGTTCAAAAGTACAAATCTCACTTACTGTTCTGCAATGTGTAGGTGAGATGGGCACTGAATGTCTATTAAAAACAAGCAGCTTGGAGGAAATTCAGATGCTCCCTCGCTTCAGGGAAGAAGGCAAGCGAGAGACGAGAGCCTGAACACCAGCTGGGCTGGGGTGGGGGCAGGAGGTATTCGAGCGTCACCACCTCTGTTCATCCAGCCTAGAGACCTGGAACCCAGAGAGCAGTGGCAGAAGAAGGCATCCACGCAGGTTCTGTAGCCCCCTAGAGTGAGGGAGGGATACGTGTATTTTCCTTCTTTAGCTCTTGGTTTTCTCCATGGGGTATGAGAGGGAGAAAGCAGAGTTCTCTTGCCTAAGCTGCAACTGAATTCATAGGTAGGGAAGTGAGAGGCTGGGTCAGAGCAGTTAGCTGAGCTTCTGCTTAAATAATGAGACAAAGTAGCTCCTTGACTAAACTTCACAGCCTTCATTATTTTTACTGAGAAGTTCAGAGATGATCCATAAATAAGCCTGGTTTCATAGAGTGATTCTGCTTTTGAAACTCTGTTCTGAATGTCCAAAAGAGGGTGGTTGGTAACCAGAGGTGTAATCTTTAAACTGTTATTTGATTAATTCATTTATAGTCCTACATTTGCGAGCCATGGGTTAGATGCTGGGTTAAAGAGAGCAAACTGTCTGTATGAGATGAGTCTCTTGTAACAGGCATTTGGAGCATTTTGCAATAAATGCAACAAAAAGATAAATATCTGTAATAACATATGGAAATGCCACTTAACCAAAGCTAGCAGAGTTATGGGCTTTTCATAAAGGAAATGAGTTTGGAAGGCAAGGAGAAGTTAGCTGAACAAAGATTTGGGTCAGACAGCGGAGGTATCTGGCAGGAAAGAACCTTAAGACATATGAAAGCCCAGCACTAACTCCGAGGAGTTTGTCAGGACCAGAGCACAGCATGGGTGGAGGTCCAGACTGAATTCCCCAGGTGATGAGAAGGCACTAAATGGTTTTAAGATGAAGGATAGCAAGATTTGTATCTGTGTTTAGAACGGTCATCATAGCAGCATGTCAAAAAGGGTTGGAGAGAGGTGAAGACAGCAGAGAGACAAGCTATAACCCTGATGCTGCAATTCAGGAAAACAGTAATGAAAGCTCCAAGTAACTAACATGTGAGGCTGGGGATGGAAACTTGGGAGTGATAGTGATGTGGACACTGTGATGTGCCACCCAAATGCCCTGTCAATGAGAGACTTGCTGTCCTAGTTACTGGGAATACAGTGAGAAGACAGCCTTCAGCTGCTAACCCTTCAGGAATTGCCAGAATTGCACAGACCTCCTTGCCTGAGGTCACTTCCCATCCCAGTGTGGTTAATGGCAGAGTGACGTGAGGTATAAGGGCTTAGCCAGCTTGGTCCCACTCAGGGCCCCCTAAAGGGCTGTTCTAGCCCCAGTGTCCCTTGTGGAACAATTAAAGGCTGCACGCGGCTCGACTTCTCCCTCTGTCTACTCCTTCATTCTCCTTCTTTCCACAGGGCTGACCGGAGGAGCACAGCCTAATAAATATCCTGCACACTAAATCTCATCTGAGTCTGCTTCCCAGGGAACCCAAGTTGCAACTTAATTTATAGGTAAAGAAGAGGGAAAAGTTGAGAACAATTCAAAGATTTGTAGCTTAGGTCACTCAGCAACTAAGGGAAAATGAACAATTTTAGAACAGGGGTGATGCATCCAGTCTGAGCACTGTGTTAATTTGTTAGCGGCACCACGATTTTCAGGTGTCCTTGGCTTGAAACCCTCAGAGTCATCTTGGCTCCTCTTTCCCTTCAAACCCAATTCCCAATGGTCAGTAAGTCCTATCAATGGTTTTCTTTCTATGGTCCTGAAATTCAAGTCTTCTACTTTATTGGCACTTGTTACTTCTATCTATCCGAACACTTACCTGAATAGGTCTGAATTATTACATCAGCCTTGGAATAGACCTTCCTCACCTCTGTCCCTAACCCGTAGGTTCTAACCAGCTTTCCTAAAGGAATATATTATGACAGTTTTTAGCTTACATCTCTCAACATTTAGGGCCATGTGAAAGGTATCGGTAAATGCACTGTGTACCTCATTCAGTTTGATTCCACTCAGTGCTTCTGTAATTGTAACTGAGCCCCTACTATAATCTAGGCATGACATTAGGAGTTTAGGGGACTCAGTATGAATAAGAGTTTCTGCTTTCCATGAATTCTCAATGTAGTAGAGGAAACTAGCACTTAAATAGTGAAACTGTGATGAAAGTTCAACTGAGATGAAAGTTCAACAGAGGTTATCTGCAGAATACAGAGTAGAAAGGAATTATTTCTGTCAAAGCTCTTTCTGATGGATATCAACTCTTTCTGTTGGACTATAATCTGTCTCCACCCTGCCCATCCAACCTAATTTTCCCATTTCCCAAGTTGGTTTATTCACTGCCTGTGGGTGATGGAGACTCAAGGCCTCCAGCGATCCTTGACTTAAGATATTCATGCCTTGTGCAGTCTTTCCTCATTCCTCTCCCCAGTACTCACTGTGAAGGAGGGCTACTCTTTCTAATTAGGAGGATAGTGTGAAAATGATTATGTGTAATTTCTGAGACTAGGCCATAAGACATTGTAGTTTTTGTGAATGAAATATGTGACTCATTGGTTTTCAAGACATTGGACATTAGCCATGAAGAACAATAATTGCTAAGAAATGGGAAGCAAATGATGTGAGCCTTACAACCATCTGAGGTTTTGCCTTGAGAGTTTCCAGGATATAGCACAGGAAGGAGACCAGAAGAAACAGACTCACTGAGTTGAGGAGACAGAGCTGAGAAACTAAGAATAAAATGGTGTCTAGAGTTTTCAGGACAGATTCTTTAGAGGAGAAAACAACATGGAGAGAGAACTAAAGATATGTACATAAGGTCACACTTAAGTATTCAGCTGAACATTGATCAATGTGTAGGTGAGGAAAACAATCCAAGGAGAGGGGAAAAAAACACCTTTTCTTATCTTATAGGATAACAATGGATAATATCTGACACTCACACAGAGCCAGAAATAGTGCTTATTCCCACCAGTCAGACTGGAAAACCTCATAATTGAAAACAGAGTACTAGGTTAAGCATTCAGAAGGGTCTTGAATCAGCAGTGGACGATGATTGACCTTGTTCTTGTCCCACATAGCAAATATTAAATAGAAGATGTGAAATGACCCAACTATTTCCAAGTAACTTATCTACACCTCAGAACAAATACTTATATGAATATAAGACTACCTAATACCCAAAAGTGCAAAATTTGACAATTTCTGGCAATGAATAAAAAAAAATTGCTATGCATGCAAATAAAAAAGAAAAAGAAAAAAGGAAAGATGACCCATAATGAAGAGAAAAATCAATCAAAACTGGCTGAGAAGTGACACAGTTGTTAGAATTAGCAAACAAGGGCAATCAGTTATTATAAATGTATTTCATATGTTCAAAACATTAAATAGAAACATACAGTATATATAAACAACCAAATCCAGCTTCTAGAGATGAAAACTAAACTGTCTGTGATGGAAATACATTGAGTGCAGTTAATGGTAGCTTTCCTTAGGTAGAAGAAAAGACCAATAAACTTGAAGATATAGCAATGTAAATTATCCACACGAATGTAGAAGAAATAATTTTTAAAAAACAAAGTACAACAGTGAGCTGTAAGGGTTCAAACACCTTACTTGTGCTCCAAGTACAATAAGCATAAATAAAGCTACGTCAAAGCAAATAAAAGTAAAATAATTCAAAACCAGTGACAAAGAAAATTTAATAATCAGCAGGAGTAAAAGAATGTATGTGCAGAGGCACATATTTAAGGATGAGAGTAGATTTCTTATTGAAGGCAATGTAAGAAAGAAGATATTGGGGAAATATACTTAAAGAGAAAAAGTCAACCTAAATTCTACTCCCAGTGAAAAATCTCTCAAGAATAAAGGGAAAAAAAGATATTTGTATACACAAAATCTGAGAGAACTTCTTCACCCCAGGAGACCCACACTATAAGAAATGTTAATGGAAGTCCTTCAGACAGAAAGAAAATGATGCCAGATGGAAATTTGAATCTACACACAGAAATGAGGAGCACCAGAAATGGTGACTGATTATCATCTTCCTAATTATTAAATATGTTTAAAAAATAATTGATTATTTAAACAAACAAAATAATAATATGTTATGGTTTTTTTACATGTAGAATATATAATAACAATAGAACAATGGCTGGCAGAGAAAAATGGAGCATGCAGATATATGGTTCTTGTAATACATGTATTGTGTACTGAATGTTTGTGTCCCCCAGAAATTCATATGTTGAAATCCTAACCCCCAATGTGATGGTCTTAAAAGTAGAATGTTTGGAAAATAATTAGGTCATGAGGGTCTATTCTCATTAGTGGAATCAGGACCTTATAATAAGAGATAGGAGAGCTTTTTTTTCTCACTCTTTCCCTTCCACCGTGTGAGAATACAAGGAGAAGGCCATTTGCAAAGCAGAAAGGGGTCCTTACCCGACACTGAAATTACCAGAACATTTATTTTGGTCTTCCTAGCCTCCAGAACTCATAGAAATAAATTTTGTTCAGCTACCCAGACTATAGAATTTTGTTATAGCATCCCAAACACTCTAAGACAAAAATGTGAAGTGGTGTAATATCACTTGAAGGTCAACTGGGATAACTTAAGATGTACACCACAAACCCTAAAGGAAGCACTGACATAATCAAAAAAGGATTTAGAGCTAATAAGCTAAAAAAGGAGATAAAATGGAATAATGAAAAGTATTTAGTTAACCCAAAAGAAGAGAGAAGAAAAAAAGGGAAAAAGGAAAAGATGGGACAAATAGATAATAAACAGCAAGAAGATAGCTATAAACTTAAGCACATCCTTATTCCCAGTACACATTAATGGTTGAAACACCTCAATTAAAAGGCCAAAATTTTCAGATGGGATAAAAAAGCAAGGCACAACTGTATTCTGCCTGTGAAAAAGACAGTTTAAGTATAAAGACATAGATTAAAAATAAATGAATGATATAGTGCTTTTAGAATTCATTCAAACTTAAGCAACTATTAGCTTAAAATAGACTTATACATACATAGGCTGATATATATGAACCTCATGGTGACCACAACCAAAAATCTATAATGGATACATAAAATAAAGAGAACCCAAACATAATATGAAATAAAACCTCACACCACAAATGAAGAGTCCAAAGAAGAAGAAAGGAACAGAGAAGAACCACAAAAATAACCAAAAAACAACAAAATGGCAATAAAAACATACCTACCAATAATTACTTTAAAGGAAAATGTGCTAAATGCCCCAATCAGAAGATATAGGGTGGCTGAATGGGTGAAAAACAAGACCAATCTGTATGCTACCTGCAAAAGACTCACTTCAGATCTAAAGAGACACAGACACTAAAAGTGAAGATATGGAAAAAGACATTGAATGCAAATGGAAATGAAAAGAAACCTGGAGCAATAATATTTCTATCATACAAAATCAACTTTAAAACAAAGCTTGTAACAAAAGACAAAGAAGGGCATTACATAATCATAAAGGAATCAATCCAAATAGAGAATATAGCATTTGTAAATATTTATGTACCCAATATAGAAATCCCTGAATATATATATAGCCTTTATTAAGAGACATAAAAGAAGAATTGACAGTAATACAATATCAGGGGACTTTAACACCCATCCCCCTTTCATCAATGCATAGATCATCCAAACAGAAAATCAGTAAGGAAACACTGACTTTACATGACACCTTAGACTAGATGGACATAATATACGTATACAAAATACCTCATCTAACACCTGCAGAATACACATTCTTTTCTAGTACACATGGAACATTCTTCATGATAGATCACATGTCAGTCCACAAAACAAGTCTCAGTAAATTTAAGAAGACTGAAATTATATCAAGCATCTTTTCCAACCACAACACTATGAAACTGGAAATAAATTACAAGAAGAAAACTGGAAAAAACACAAACATGTGGAGACTAAACAACATGATACTAAACAATCAATGGCTCATTGAAGAAATACAGACCTACCTCAAGAAAAAAGAAGAAAAATCCCAAATAAAGAATTTAACTTTACACACAAAGGAACTATAAAAAGAAGAACAAACCCCAAAGTTAGTAGAAGGAAGGAAATAATAAAAATCAGAGTGGAAATAAATGAAATAGATGCTTAAAAATAGAGAAGATTAATGAAAGTAAAAGCTACTTGCTTGAAAAATTAAGCACAATTGATAAACATCCAGGCTTATTCATCAAGCTAAAAAAGAAAGAAGGCCCAAATAAAGAGAGAAATGAAAGAGAAATTATGACTGGCACCACAGAAATACAAAGGATCATAAAAGGACTGCTATAAAGAAATTGGAAAACCAAGAAGAAAGAGAAATTCCAACCTTCCAAAAGCTAAATCATGAAGAAACAGAGAACCTGAACAAACTGATGAAAACTAATGAAATTGAATCAGTAATTTAAAAACACCCCAAAAACAAAATTCCAGGACCAGATGGTTTCATAGGTGAATTCTAAAACATTTAAAGAGGTTAGTACCTATCCTTCCCAAATTATTCCAAAAAGCTGAAGAGGAAGGACTGCTTCCAAATTCATTTTATGAAGCCAGGGCTACTCTGAAACAAAAACCACATAAAGACACCACAAGAAGAGAAAATGACAGGCAAATATCCCTGATGAACAAAGATGCAAAAATGCTCAACAAAATATTAGAAAACCATGCAATTCAACAAATGCATTTAAGGGATCATACAACACGATCAAATAGGATTTATTCCAGGGATGCAAAGATGGCTCAACATCCACAAATTACTAACCATGACATACCACATTAACAGAATGAAGGATAAAAACCATGTGATCATCTCAATAGATGCAGAAAAAGCATTTACTGAAATTCAGTTCCCATTTATGATAAAAACTCTCAACAAAATGGGTATAGAAGGAAGGTATCTCAACATAATAAAGACCATATATGACACTTAGAGCTAACATTACACTCAACAACAAAAAGCTGAAAGATTTTCCCTCAGATTGGAGAAAACACATGATTGCCCACTCTGGCCACTTTTATTCAACATGATATTGGAAATCCTAGCAACAGCAACAAGGAAACAAACAAACAAAAGAAATAAAAGGCATCCAAATAAGAAAAGAAGAAGTAAAACTGTCACTATTTGCAGATGACACAATTCTATATTTAGAAAACCCTGAAGTGTCACCAAAATACTGTTAAAACTAATAACTGGATTCAGTACAGTTGTAGAATACAAAGTTAACAAAGAAATCTGTTGCATTTCTATATACTAATATGAACTTTCAGAAAGAGAAATTAAGAAAACAGTCTCATTTACAATTACATCAAAAAGAATAAAATACCTAAGAATAAATTTAACCAAAGATTTGAAAGACGTATACTCTAAAAACTATAAAATGTTGATGAAAAAATTGACAATGACAAATAAGTACGCCATGCTCATGGGCTGGGAGAATTAATATTGCTGAGATGTCTATACTCCCCAAAGAAATTTACAGATTCAGTGCAATCTCCATCAAAATACCAGTGACATTGTTCATAGAACTAGAACACAGAATCCTAAAATCCATATAAAATCACATGTCCTAAACTTTATATGAACTAGGCAAAGCAATCTTGAGAAAGAAAAATAAAGCTGGAGATATCATTCTTCCTTATTTCAAATTATATTACAAAACTAGAGTAATCAGAACAGTATGGTTTGGCTTAAAAACAGACACATAAATCAATGGAACAGAAGAATAGATAGCCTAAAAATAAAACCCATGCATATATGATCAATTAATCTATGATAAAGGGGGAAATAATATAATGGGGAAAAGATAGTCTCTTTAAAAGATAGTGTTGGGAAAACTAGGCAGATAACATGCAAATGAAGGAAACTGGACCACTATCTTACACCATATACAATAAATTCAAAATGGATTTAAGATCTGAATGTAAGACATGAAACCATAAAACTCCTAGAAGAAAACAGGCAATAAGCCCTTCAACATTGATCTTAGCAATATTTTTTTGGGCCAATCTCCTCAGGCAAGGGCAAGAAAAGTTAAACAAATGGGATTACATCAAAATGAAAAGCTTTTATACAGTAAAGGAAACCATCAACAAATGAAAAGGCAACTTACTGAATGGGAGAAGATATTTGTAAATCCTTTATCCAATAAGAGGTTAATATCCAAAAAATATTACAAACTTACACAATCAATATCAATAAAACAAACATCCTCATTTAAAAAATGATGAAAAGACTTGAATAGACATTTTTCCAAAGAAGATGTGCATATGGTCAATAGGCACATGAAAAAAATGCTCAACATTGCTAATCATCAGGGAAATGCAAATCAAAATGACAATGAGATATCACCTCACACCACTCAGAATGGCCACTACCCAAAAGACAAGAAATAACACGTGTTGGTGAGGATGTGGAGAAAAGGGAAACCTCACACACTGTTGATGAGAATGTAAATTGGTAAAGAATGTAAATACAGAAAACAGTACAGTAAGTCCTAAAAAAATAAAAATAGAACTATCATACAATTCAGCAATTCCACTTCTGGATATTTATCCTAAAACAAGGAAAACACCAATTTGAAGAGATATATGCACCCTTATGTTCATTGTAGCATTATTTACAACAGCCAAGGTTCAAAAGCAACCTAAGTGTCCATCAGTAGTTGAATGGATTAAGAAGATGTGCTATTTACAATGGAATTGAAAGAGCATAGAAAAAGAATGTAATCTTGACATTTATTACAACACGGAAGGATTCAGAAGGTATTATACTAAGTGAAGTAAGTCAGACATAGACAAATACTATGACTTCACTTATATGTGGAATCTAAAATACAAAGCAAATACATAAAACAGAGACAGAAACAGATGCATAGATATAGGAAACTACTATTGGTTACCAGAGTAGGGGAGTGGGTTGTGGCGCAATCAAGATACATGATGGGGGTAAGGAATTTCAAGCTTCCTGTTATAAAATAAGTCATGGGAAAAAACTAATGAATGAAAAATATAGCCTGTGCTAACATTATCAAAAGAAAGTTTTAATAGCTATATTAATTTCAGACAAAGTAGATTTCAGAACAGAGAATGTTAAAGGATAAAGGTCATTTCACAATAATACAGGGGTCAATTAATCAATAAGACACAAAAACCTTTAATATGTACCTAAATATAGAGCATTAGAATACATGAAGCAACAAAAGCATAGTCACAATTTTGGCCAAGATTTCAGTGGCTCTCTCTCAATAGTTGGTAGAACAATTAGAAAAAATTTTAATCAGTAGGATATAGAAGACTTGAACATCATTATGATATCCAACTTGACCTAACTGACATTAATTCAAAATAGATCACACATCTAAAATTTCAGGGTTTCTAGGAGAGAAGGTAGAAATTATGTGAGCTAGGATGAGGCAAAGCTTTTCTAGATATGACACCTCAAGCATGAGCCGTAAAAAGATAAATCGATTAATTAGATTTCATTAAAGTCTGCCCATGAAATGACACTGTGTGAGAATGAAAAGCTAAGCCACAGACACAGAGAAAATATTTATAAAGCATATATCAGATAAAGGACAAGAAATCCTTTAAGCATAATAAGAAAACCAACAACCCATAAAAAAAATCAGCAAAAGATCTGAAGAAACGTGTCATTATTAGTTATTTAAATAATGCAAATTAAAACTACAATGATATGCCACATAAAAAATAAAAAGACAAAAAATTAGAAAAGGTAACATATTGACAAGTAATTTCAATTACTGCTGGTAGGAATGTAAAATGATATAACCACTTTGGAAAATAGTTTTCAGTTTTTTAAAAGATATGAATACACCAGGCATAAGATCCAACCTTCCACCCCTGGTATTTACACAAGAAAAAAGAAAGAATATATGCATACAAAGATTTGCACACAAATGTTGATAGAGGGTTTATTTGCAAAAGCTCCAAGAAAGAAACAACCCACACGTTCATCAGGAGGTGAGTGAATAAACAAAATCGCAGTGTATTCCCACAAGGAACTACTACTCAACAACAAAAAAGGCAGGACTAGTGATCCGGGCCAGCAATGCAAGTGAATCTCACAGTAATTACACTGAATGAGAAAAGCTAGATGAAAAAGAACGTATACTGTTTGATTCTACTTGTACAAAATTGTAGGAAATGCCAACTAATGTATAGTGACAGAGCAATTTGTGGTGGCCTGCCAGCAGCAGAAGCAGGAGGGGTGGGGAGGAGGGATCACTAAGATATGAAGAAACATAGATATATTTATTGTCGTATAACTCCAGATGTTCCATGGGAGGATACATATGTTAAACATCAAATATTATAACTTAAATATACATATTTTATTGCATATCAATTACACCTGAATAAAGTAGTTTAAGAAAATACAGAAATTGTGAAACTCATTTAAGACATTATAATTTCAAAAAGTCTGACCTGGCTATGTAAGCAGCCTCCCTAAGGAACACATAAGTGACTATTCCCGTCTCTCTATGCCAGAGAGCAGGGCCAGGTGCAGCGGATGGCATCTGTCAGGTGCAGAGAAGGGCATCAGCACTTCTTCCCATTAGATTACACACCTGCCAGACCCTTGTGCCCTGACTACACCTGCACCAACAGAGCTTGACCTCATTTAAAACATTAGAACCTCCAGCCCAGCGTGGAAGTTCTGCTCAGACAGAACCATCTCTCTCTGGATGTTGCCGGTCAGCACTATGTGACTGCAGAACTTCCCTAGAAAACCCACATTATTATAAGAGCTGGGCTGGGTTTCAACTGGTCCAGGGAGCCCCTCTTCTGCCTGCCATACAGACAGACAATTGTTCTCCTTTATTGCTATGCTCACACTACCGGCCTCCAGCTACCACTCTGTCACTCTAATAATGCCAAGTGCCATGTTGGGTCATTTCCAGATACTGTAAGCTCTCAGGGAAGGGTTCTGAGCTGTGTCCTATCTATCTTATACTCCTGGCACCAAACAGTTCCTGGCTCAAAGTTAGTGTGAATACATGTTTATTTTATGAACATCTGAACAAATGAATATTTAAGGTAAAGAATGCAATTTTTAAGATAATTCAATACACAATAGTACCCACGGTATGAACAGGTTGGGATCTAAATCTTAATTCTTAAGAAAGTTATTTAGAATTAGCAATATGTTTGCCTACATATCAATGAGAGCTAATATTTACCACATGCCTACTATTCAAGACGCTTTTCTAAGCATTTGACTCATGCATTGTCTCATGAATTTCCCTAAAGTACCTGGACTAGTTTACTAGGGCTACCATAACAAAGGCTAAAACAACAGACATCTATTTTTGCACAATTCTAGGGGCTAAAAGCCCAAGATAAAGATCTTGGCAGGGTTAAGCCTCTCTCACTGGCTTGCAGATGGCCATCTTCTCCCTGTATCTTCACACAGTCTTCCCTCTGTGTGTGTCTGTGTTCTAATTTTCTCTTGTTATTAGGACAACAGTCATATCAAATTAGGCCCCTCTCATATGACCTCATATCACTCAATTACTGCATTAAAAGCCCTATCTCCAAATAGTCACATTCTGAGGGCCTGGGGTTAGGATTTAACATATGAATTTTGATGGGCACAATTCAGCCCATAATTGTACCTATAAGGTCAGTTGTAATGATTATTCTCATTTTACAGATGAGAAAACTGAGGCAAAGAGCAACTGAATGGCCCAAGATTATTTCCCTAACAAATGTCAGAGCCTGGAAAGTAACACAAGTGGTCTGACTATTCCAGAACCGCATTCTTAATAAGTATGGTTTATTGACTCACAATTGACCCAAACAATCTCAGTGGTGAGCAGATTCTCAGGCTAGTCCCTAAAAGCCTAACTTATCACAGTTGGAATACTACCTAGGATATGCCAAAAACCCAAGTGCTGGAGGTCTTAGGTATAAAGAGGAAAAGTTGAAATTGGAAATTAGTGCTGGACACTCTGCAAACACCAGCTCTGGGCATTTGCAGGGTGAATGGTAATCAGGACCTGTGGTGGTCACAGCCCCTGTGACATTACAAAGGGACAGAGAATCAATAGTTTGCTCTATGCTAAGGCCTCTAATTAGTCAAGTGGTTTGACTTTGAGATTGCCTGTATATACAACAGCAACAAAATGAATAGAGCAGATGGCATAATTAATATGCCACTGGGACCTTGAAATAATATGTGGATTGTTTTAGGATTTTCAATTTACTTTAACTTTCTTAATGTACTATAATATACTACATAGATATATGCAATATAATTTTAAATCACTGGAGGCTTTCTTTTCTGATAGTAATTAATTTCATAGCATGGCAATATTCCTTAGACTAAATCTCTCAGGCAGCAGACAGCATGAAATCCTTTCTTCTTCCTCTTAAAAATGCCTGAACCTATTTCTCTAAACCATTTTTTCCCTGGTCTGTTTGTTTCTGATGTAATATTTAGGCTTGTCAGCTCCAGCTTTTGTTTTGTGTCTGTTATGAAGTAATGCATGTTCTAAAAGGTTTTTATAAAGAAGATTGTGCAAAAGCTGAGAAGTCAAGGTGTATCCTTTATCCATGTAGTTTTATTCAATACATGTTTAGGCAGGATTCTAGATTTTAGAAATATAGTTGCAAAAAAGCCCTTGTTGTGGAGATTGACTTTAAGTGCTTTATGATGGGTGAGGACAGGCCTCTGACTGAATTCATCAGCAGGTTGTACTCTTGGCCACTGAGGAATGTGATCTCAAAGAGGAAATGCCCAGGTGCAGGAAAGGTTGAGCTGGGTTTGCTGAGGAGAAAGGCTAGAATATATGAAATTGTGAGTGTAGCTCTGGGCCAGAGGGGATTCCCAGCACTGGGCAAGTTCACTCTGGATATGGTGCAACTGAATAATGACAATGGAAATTTGTGGGTAAAAAGGGTTCATACCAAGATTTATTCTCGTGGTGTCTGGTCAAGTCCTAGAATCACCTCTACACCTGGAAGTCTGTAAATCCATCTCTCTATGCCTCCACTCCAGCCTCTGCACTGAGCACTGGGGAGAGCTCTTTATCCAGTAACACAGGCAATAATGGCTATTGCCAACATGTGTGCAAGCATGTGCCTGCACAGTGGGCCAAGTATTACATCATTGCATGTGTGCAGTGGATGAGTATATTAGGATCAGGTGAGGATCTTGGCCATGGACCTTCCACTTTCCCTACATTCCACCCCTACAGGATTCTCACCTCACAATCTATGTGCCCTTAATGTTCTGCGATGGTCCCTGTGTTAAGAAAGCTGGAACACTATAACCAGATTCTACAACAGCAATAGAGGCTAAAACATACAAATAACAACAGAAATTATGATGATGATATACAAATAACAACAGATGATATTCATTTTCAAGCCTGAGGAGATTGATTGCCAACAAGTGGTCATTCCAGCCATGTTCAAACCAGTTCTATTTGAGGAGCTCACTACTTGTTCTTTCCATGGGAGACCATTAGTGGAATTGGTAGGGAGCTCTGTGCACACCTGGCAAGCAGTATTTTTTGCTAGGGTATGCGTCCAATCCACAAAGACATTAGAGGAGATTAACTTTAAAGTTGATAAGACATATGTTTTAATGACACCAACAAAGGCAAATCTTGTCCATCAGGTAGGATGCATGCAAGAGAGTAGTCCTATGATAGGACTATGGCAGGAAAGGGGTCCTGTCAGGGTCAGTATACCATATCTTTACCCCTCTCCCTGTGGGGGTTACTGAGGGGTCTTTGTATAGTCCTACTGGAGGTGCATGCACTGGCCATAAAGATAAAACAAAACTCCCAGGTAAGATGCTCCTACCTTCTGGCAATTTAGGGTACATTACAGTGATCCATGGGGACCATTCTGCCATTCCTCCAGGAATACACAGGAGGTCAGCCTCCCGGCCTTGTTCTCAAGGTGCCAGGAGAACCAGCCATCACACATCTATGTGCAGAAATGTCCAAAGTCTTGTCCACTGGACGGAGTCTCTGGGGTTTATTGTAGTCAGTGCTGGCAGCAAGATATTATTCTGGTGGCTAAACCCCAGCTTCAACAACTCCTCCTTGTTTTGTACTTAAAGTTTATAGGGGAGGCAGCAGTGTGTGCTAGCTGTCATCCCAGGTTGCTGTGGAACTCAGTGTAAGTTCCTTTTAGAGTAAACAGTACAGTATTGCCAGGCTCTAATAACTTCTTCAAAGGTTAAAGGCAGGACCCACTAATTCGCTACAGCCCACATTGCTTTCTTCCCCACATGCAACAAACATTAATGTAACCACTGGGCCACATCAGAGACAGGCTTTCCTTCTAGCCGAAATACCTTGGCCAGTTCATTTGCTTCATCATTTCCTGGGGATGCCGGTGGCAAATGGCCTGTCACATGATATACTGTAACTGTTTTAGTCTCTAAACAGGCCCATAGGTCTTGCCACAACTCTTGCCCCAAAAGGGTTCAGTGACCAACCAACCAGTTGTCATGGTACCATGTTGGTAGCCACAGAGTCAAGCCCTGATAATGGGTTCCATTGACCAAAAATTAGTAGGGTGGCAAGTTCATTCCAGCCGCTGAAGAGACCCCAGCCATAACCATCTTTGGTCACATGGACATTCAGCTCACAGGGCCTTGATGGGTCTATCACACTATCACCATGCAGGCCTTGACTGCCCATTTTGCAGTAGCAAAGGCAGATGCACATGTCTCATCCCAGTCCCACCTGACACCCTTTCATGCCAAACAGTATCATGGCTTCAGAATTTGTGTCAAGTGCAGGATAAACATCCTCCAGTAGGCTAAAAGACCCCAAACTCTTGCAATAGTGTTACAGTTGTATATAAGAGAATCAAAAGTAAGCGTAACATCATACACAGTACTAGATGCCCTGTGGGATTCAGGCTTGTTTCACTCTGATAGCCTTACCCCTCACCCCCATATCCATCTATAACACCAGGGGTCCTGAGAAACTGCTCAGGATTGCCGTAATTCAGTGAACATTCAGTTGCTGTGTCCACAAGAGCCAGGACATGCTTTACCTTCACTGGGGACCAACGAACTAATATTTCAACATGTTGTCTCTGGTCCTCACCTGGTCCCCCATGGTGCGTGCCTTGACCCTCTCCTCAATCAAACTGTATTGCTCAGTTGTCTTCCTGTGAGGGGCCAGATGGGGTTGGCTCTCTCTCCAGCAGAAAGTCCTGCAGGCACATGGGTTGGACTTGTGGCTTTGTCTCCAGCTTCCATTTCTTGGTGCTTGCCTTAGCCAATGGCCAAAACTTCTGCTCCAGCTTCAATTGCTGCCACAGCTCCAGTTAGATTTTATTTGACTTCCCATCCAATTTTTCTTTGTCTTCTCCTGCCCCTATTAAATCAACCCACATGTGGGTCCTCATGCCCATCATGTGACCCTTTAAACTCTTCCTCTGAGTGGCAGACCACATTCCGTTTTGTGCCCTCATCGCTTCAGCCTCCACAAAATCTGCTGCAGTATGAGTTGCCTCATTTACAGGCTGTCCTAAAAGAGAGGCAAGAATGGCCACTAAGCGCCCAAAGAGGGATGGGGGAGCTGTTTGCAGCACTGTATCCCTCATCCTCACCATGAATAGTTCCTTGTTTGGGCCACAATTTACTAGTTTATAAATGTTATTTTTCATGTCCAACTACCATAACACCTGTTGGAGCCCAGTGTATGTCTGCCATCTAGCACGGGAAGAGGGTAAGTCCCCCTGATTGTGCCACACAGTAGGAAGTGCAGCCATCAGCCACTCAAGAAGGAAGTGGTTGCCTGGGTTCTGGTGTGCATTTTGTAATTGCTGCCACAGGGCAGGATGAGTTATCAGGGAAGACAGTTTTCCCATTGCTAACCCAGAGAGAATAATCCCATCCACCCCTATATCCCAAATGCACAGGAGCCAGGCTGATATGGACTTGGGGAGATTCCGCCAAAACTGGGAGCCCAAATCCACCAGCTACACCTGTGTATAGGGGTGGAATGTGGAGTGCTCTGTGACCTGGGGAGGGGGCTTCACCTCCACTGGAGGAACCAACAGTTCCTGTGTCTTTACTTTCTCGACTACTACTGGGTGGGATTTCAATAAAGGAGGGGTTGGTCCCTCTGGCACTGCCTCCACCCCCTCACGCTTCTCCAATATATCTTCTACCACTTCTGGAGCTGATGGCACCTCCTTTTACCTCCTCCAAAGCACTTTGCAGCCTGTGTTCTCATGCTGCTTCTTCTCATGCTTCTTGTGGGAGTACATCCTTCTCCTTTATGGCCTTTCTTAACACTGTGAGAAATAGCCAACCCACGGCTCCCACCATCACATGGACATTCTGTTTCTTTAAGGATTCCCCACCGTCAGAGAGGGCCTCTACCACTCACTGCCCCAGGCATCACCTCTACCCACTCCCAGTCCTGGGGAGGGGCCCTCTCCTCTAGGAAGACTGCCACCTCAGACCATATGCTCAATGGGGACACTCAAGTAACTCTTCACCCATAAGGGTGTCCTGAAGTGTCTCTCCATCCACACGGGCAGCCTGCTCCACTACCCCTCCCATGAGGGCAGCTTGTTCCTTTTTTTTGTCTGCAGCAAACTCTGCTGACTATGTCAAAACATAGCTCCAGGCCAGATGGGATTCCCAGCTCCATGCAAGTTCACTCTGGATTCAGTGAGAAAGAATAATGACAATTGAACATTGGAGGTAAAAAGGGTTCAAGCTTTATTCTTGTGGTGGCAGGCTGAGTACTAGAATCACCTCTGCATCTGGCAGTCTGCAAGTCCATCTCTGTTTCTGCCTCCACTCAAGCCTCTGCACTGAGCACTGGGCACAGATCTTTATATATCAACACAGGCAATAATAGCTTATTGCCAATATGTGTGCAAGCATGTGCCTGCACAATAGGCCAAGTATTACATCATTGTATGTGTACAGTGGGTGAGCGTATTAGGATCAGTTGAGGAACCTGGCCATGGAACTTCCATTCTCCCTGTAGTGAGTCACTATAAAAGCTCTCTGGTCAGGGTTGGCCCAGCATCTGGCCCCCCAGGCTCCAAAGTCCTAAGAGGGATTCTTTCAGCCTGTGTGCATAGGCAGGCCAAACCCATGAGTCAGGAAGAACAGCTGGCTTATTTCTCCTCCACTATAGGAAAGAGTTACCTCTTAATATGTGTAACCCACATAGAGCTGAACCTTCACGTTCTCAGAACAGCATCACATTCCAAAGGAACACCAGTCAGATATCGAAAGAAGCAATTAAAAGCAATTTTAAAGTCTTGAAACACTTTCAAAAATGACCAAAAAGGGATTTCATTCATAAATTTGAACAAAGTTGTTGAAAGTCCTCTTCATCATGTATTTCCCCAAAGCCCCACTTGCAGCACAGAAGGTACCTCAGCTGGCTCCTCAAGTTCCTAATGGAGATGGGATGGGGGCAGGGAGCTGCATTTGAACTTCTTACCAAGCCAGAGGGGTGCCCTCATTCTTTACTTCCACCCAAGCAAGAAGTGAGTTTCAACACAGGTCTTGCTGGTAGTTGTAACTCATTCTAGCCTATGTTCTTTCGCAGGGAGGCCTAGAGCTCTGTTAGTGCATCAGGCATCCTTTTCTCTCTTTGAGGTAGAACTCCCGGCCATCCCTACCTATTTCTTCTCCTGGTTTCCAGCAGGCCTCAGACTTGGTCCCTGCTAACTGTTCTTTGTTCCCACTTTATTTCTGGTTCATGTAAATGATTATGCTATTTCATGAGTACTGAGTTTTTTATTAATAAATTTTTTTTTAAGTAAGCAAATGTACATTTAAAAATTATTTTATTTGTCATAGCTTTGTGTCTGAAGTGTAATGTGGGTGTTTCTGCAGGAAATTGCTTTGCCATCTCAACCACCTCTTACAGTAACTTAGATCCTTATCCCTCGGATTCCAACAAGACACATTATAATGCATGAATTGTATTTTGACTCTGTGTCATTGTTGTGTAGTGTATTTTCTCTTCCATTTATTTGAATATTTAATCCTCTTCATTTGACTTTGCCTAAAACTAAAGAAAAGCTGGCCCATGGGAAGAAGATAAGAGCAATGAGGAATCAGCAGCACGAGGCTTTGGCTTGTCCTAGTACCCAGAGACATCTAAGATCAGGCTTAAGGGTGATTGTGTTGTAGGTTTTCTAGGACACCTTCCAGTGCTGAGGCAGCATTAACAGGAGGATGCTTCTGTTGCTCCATTTTTTCTCCCTTTCCTTGGCCTGTCTTTTCCCATCTTCTGTACCTATCAATATATACTATTTTGGATTATTCAGCCTCTCTTCTCCCTGCACTCTTTTTCTTCCTCCATGCTACCAACACGATGAAATCTTCCCTTCTGCACTGAGTCCACAAACCATAGCTTTATAAATGATGACCTTGCTTCGAGCACCTCTACACCCAAGAAAGACACCAGGTAATGCTTCCAGGCCTTTGTCAAAAGCCAGGACCGAGCAGGGTTGTGAAGTCTCAGTGAAAGATCTTTGCTTCTTTATGAGCATGAGTGATATGTTTATGAAGGTCAAATATTCTATGACTAATTGCATTAAAAGTGTTAACTTGATACTGATTGTAGATATTTGAAACTAACAAAATAAGAAGAAAGAAAATTAAATTTTTTTTATTGGCCCCACTATGACTAATTACTACAGAGTACGAAAACAAACATGTATCTCACTGAATATGCCAAATTAATTTTGTTGTAATTTCCTTTCATTACAAAGAAGAGAGTATTTATTATGTAGAGAGACTTAAGTTAATGTTTTTTACAATGTTACATTATATATGTATAAAAAAGTATTTATATATACACATGAATACATGTTATTATAGTTTGTTGTGTATCATAAGTTCTATTGCAGTTGTATTTTCTGCTCAAAACTATAAAAAATTTAGAAAAAAGTTTGTTAGTGGCTAATTAGCAGCTAATCTGATAAAGTAATTTTAGTAATGGATTTAATAGTTGATAATGGCTAAGACTTGCCACACCCAGGTAATATGCTGCATTTTAATAAACTCCTTGACTATCTTCTTTAAAGGTTGAGCAGGAGAAGAAATTTAATTGTCTAGGCTAGACTAATTTGAAGATACTTTGTGGATTTTTCAATATACTTCAAGTCATATTACAAAGACAATTCAGAAGAAAGACTTATTTCCCTCTCTATATGGAACTGGTTCTTGCCCTAAGGAAAACAACATATCACAGCATGCCACTGAACCTCAGGATACAAAGGTGGTCTTTTCAATTTTTCTAATCATTTGGAATTCAATAGGTGAAAAATGGAAATGAAACCTCAATATTTTTACCTTGTATATCTTTGACCATTAAGGGAATTCAAAACTTTAATATGTCTTTGGTATGTTTCTTTTTATAAACTGTCTTTTCATATTCCTTGTCTACTTTTTAAAAGATGTTTGTCTTCTTTTAGATTTATCAAAGCTATTTGTTTGGTAAGGTTATTATGATATTTTAATCAATATTAAGCCCAAAGATTTTTTTTTTAATGTTTAGTTTTCTTATTTCATAATAACACAAGTTTCTACTCTTTTAAGTTTGCAGGGATGGGGATTGGCTCAATTGAATGCAATACTGCTGTTCACCCTGAGCACTGCCTTCTATTGTTGAATTAGCTATCTTTCCACAAAGGACTGCACATGGCATTGTTCTTCCTCTTTTTTGACATTTAAAATATTTATAATTCAGCCAAGATAAAAGACTAGAAAAGAAAACATATCAGTTTCCCATAATGAATAACCCACGAGAGATTCTTCTACTGTGTGACTGGCATTTTATTTGCATAAAGTGAAGGGGTAAGACATAAGAAGTGCTTGATTCATCAGCAAAAACAATTTTCAAATGTCACATTTAAGCTGTCTTTTATTGTTAGGCGAATATGGAGCTCAGCAGGAACCTGCCTTTTGAACAAGCCATTCTAAGGGAATCTTAGTATCTTTCCCCAGCTTCTTGGCCCCTTGCTTTTTACTTCCTATACTAAATTAATCTTTGTCACCTACTTCTCTCATTTGTTAGGAAATATTTTAGACATTGAAAACATGCAGAATCTAATTTAGCAAATGTCAATTTGTCCTTACTCAGCTTAAACAATGAACATCACAAAAGCATGGGAACTCCCTGTATTGTTCTCCATCCCAAATTTCCTATTCCATCCCCACTCGGAAGTAACTGCAATCCTAGATTTGGCATTTTGATTCCATGCATGAGCATACTTGCTACATGCGCATGTACCGGTATAGAATATATAGAACTGTGTGTTTCTTTAGTTTATACAAACAATATAATGCAATGTGTAAACTTTACTCAACATTATGCTTTTGAGATTTATCCGTGCGGTTACTTGTAGAGCTAGTTCATTCATTTTCACTGCTCTATAGTATTCTGTTGTGTGACTCCACTCAGCTTGCTTTCCTTGAAACTTATCTTCCATATTTGTTTTCCTTTCAAAACAGGTAGATGCCCAGTGTCTCCATTCATTTCCATCCCCATAATCCCACAGCATTTCAAGAGAGGAAATAGCTTCTCCAACGTTAACCTTTGAAAGTATTTCTCAGTGTGTGTGGGTTTTGTTGTTAGGTTATCCTTTTGTTTTATCCGCCGCCATCTCCTCCCCATCCGCTGTCACTTTATACCCAGAGACAGAAATGAAATGGAAACTCTTTTTCCTGGAAGCCCTGACTCTTATCTCTGTTCCCTCATTTGTATGCAGCCCAGTGTTTACCTGCCAGCAGGGCTGCAGAGTTCCCAAGTTGTTCATGCTTTACTCTTGCTCCAGCAACGCTGGCCCCTGACCCGAGGACTTGCTGCCATCAGCCACTGAGTTACGAAATGGAAGAAGTTTATCACCAGGAAGACAGGCTTTCCTGAGTTTGGGGCTTTTTCTTTCATTCAAAATCGAAAGGAGCTTTGCTCTTTATCACAAATCAAAGTCTTTATTCAGTGTTTTAGTTTCTGTCATAGGACTTCAGGCTTCTGCAAATGGGAGTGGGGGTCTGGGGTGGGGCGGGTGGGGGTGTCTTTGGCCGGGCAGCACTGTTCCCTGAAAAGTGCCGGTGTGCTGGAGCCGGGGAAAGACGGTCCCCACCCTACTTCGCTACATGCTAGCTCCAAGATAGCGGCCGGTTTTCTGCCTCTCGGCCTGTATCTTTTCATTTAAAAGGTAAACTTCCTTTCGGGATCTTTCTAGGATTCAAAAGGTTACATATGAAGAAAGCAGGCACCTAGCGCAGAGCAGATACTAAAGATCTGTTCCTTTCCTGCTTTCCTTTCTTCCCTGACTGTCCTCCGAGTTGCTCACATACAGATAAGACCTGACAGCCTCCAGAGAGTGTGGATGAATATAATTGCATCCTGGCACCTATCTTCAGAAAGGACCATCCTGGATTCTTCAAATTTGACTAGAGAAACCATAACAAAAACTAGATGAAGGTTACTGCACTGTGTGGACTCAGTTTCATTAGAAATACCCTATATTATACCTGCTGCCAGACAGGACACAGAAAATCATCACTCCAGCGCCAAGCTCCTGATGTCATGGATACCTGCTCAGACTGGAGGCTTCAGAGTGCGTTCCTCAGCCATCTCTCCCTAAATGGCTTCAGCCTCCCTGGAAAACACGGTGTCTGGTCCTCCAGCTCCAAATCTTATCTCATCTCTTGACCAAAGATCTGGGCTGGCACCCCTTTCCTCCCTGTGCACCAGCTTCTCTCTCATGTTTACAGCCCTGCCCTGCTTATTTCTCCAGCCACATGCCGGAGTTGCCTTTCTCCAGAAGGCTATTTGAGAAACCTTCATATAAATGAGTACGTGGTCAGAAAGTTTTCATTTGTAAGCCCAGGAGAAATAGTGTGGGCTAGGGAGGTAATGGGCCCTGTGACTCTGAAGGCCAGAGTAGATGGGTCAGATGTGGCTGGATTCCGGGTTCCACCATGTCATCAGAGCACATTCTCCACACCCACTCTAAGTGTGCGCACAGGGTATGTGTGTGTGTGTGGGGGGGGTGGCTGTGTGTAACTTAGCTTTGCTCCCTTTTTTCTATTGCTCTCCCTCTTCCCTGCCACAGACAGGACCTGAGAAAGTGGCTCTTGTCAGCTCAAGCCCCTTTTCCTTTTGCCTGACAATCCTCCAGAAATTAAAACCTTCCCTGCCTTCAAATCTGAAAGGGCCTTGCACTTTCACACAGATGCAGGAACTCAGACAATCCCACCAGAGCCTGTAGGTATCAAGATAAAGGGGGTCGAGAACAGAAAGAAGGTACTAGGTGAATGAGAAGCACCACATATCTTAGGGTCCAAGAGATTTGCAAGGTTCTATACTCTGGAAAATATATATAGAGACAGAAATAAGAAGTAGCATAAGTGATCATTTGAAATTGGGCCCCATGAGCTTTCATGCACCCATTGTCTTAGTATCTACGGGGATGGAAGTCATTATTAGCACTTACCATGGTTTCCTAATTCTTCATTCCTGGACACCTGGGAAGATCACACTTCCTGGCACCATGAATGAGCTGTGACCCTGTGGTTTGCTTTGTGGATCATTTAGGAGCGGAGGCAGGTAAGCAGGAGTATGCAATTACCCACACTTGCTTCCCCTGAAGCCACGGTTGTGAAGGATTCATAGGTGAGAAGGAGCCAAGAAATATAAACAGCTTGAAATGAGAAGCCACTGCAGGACATGGGGTGCCCTGGAGCAGTTTCCACATCACAGTGGGACTGAGAGTGAGAACGAAACCTTTGGGTCTCAGGCCACTGGGACTTGGAAGTTGCTGGGGCAGCGCTGCCCAGCCTGCCCAGACTGATGCAGCTGGGAGTTGAAAAGCTAGCTAGTTCTACCTTTTAAGTTAATTCCATGAACTTGAACACTTCACTTAACTCCTCAAAATTCCTTTTTACAACTGCTTACGATCATTGCAGAGAAGAGGATTAGCTATTAGTAAAAGTGATGGTCTGAAATAGTGTCCAGATGCTCACCAGTACCACTTACTTGCCCTGACACTCAAGGAAACCCCATTTTCTAGCCTGCCTTGCAATGAGGTGGGGACCATGTGACTGAGTTCTGGCTGGTGGAATGTGGGCAGAACAGTATCATCATAAAGCAACCTCCAGGCTGGTCATAAAACCCCCCAAGTGTGATCTTCCTTGCTTTCTCCTCTCTTTCCCATTTGCTAAGCTAAGATCAAAGAACTCAGTAATGATGAGTTGTACAATGACAGGAACCTAATTGCTGAGTTACCATTTAAGAAGTTTGGGGAATTGGTGTCCTTGAAAATCACCTGACCCACACTGCATAACAATGTCCACTCTAAATAATGCACCAGCAGGAATTATGTGCATGCGGTGAGCCCCCAGAAGGCAGGCTGGGAAGATCCATGGTTAAATGGAGAGCCTGCAGCCACCATCATAGTCTGAGGGCCAAAATTCCAAATTCAGGCTTTTCTTTAATGGCCAATGCCTAACCTCAACTGAGAGGTTACCAACTTTGAGTAAGCCACTCTGAAATGGAGAATCTTCACAAACTTTGGTTTTTGCTTGACCAATTTACATTGGTTTTGAGGAGCCCTTCTGTTCATCTGGTCTGTGCTCACAGGACTGTCCCGAAGGTACTTTGATCAGGGGGAGGCTCTTTCCACAATGCAAACTGAGCCCGGGCCAGCAGAGAAGCAGCAGGCCTTCCCCCCTCCCCCAAACCACCACCAACATGCACATTTCTCTTTCCCTCCCTTGTTGAGCCTGGGCACAGTTATGAACAATTATAATAATATTAAACAATATTTTAAAAGGTCTTTGATCATGTTCTAGATTTACCTCTAAGTACCCTGGGGAGAGAATGCCTGCTGAAAAGGAAAGTTTAAAAGCTTTAATTAGGGTGTTTAAAATTCAAACCTAAGACATACTAGATATGCTTTCTGGCATTTCAACCATGTGACCCTTGCTGGTTCCATTATATCAGCCTATAGTTTAAACAGGACATGTCTTTAGTTTAATATGTGCCAGGCATTGAGCAAAGTACTTTCCACAATGGGAGAGCTATTATTAACCCCCATGCAATTCCTTCCCAAGTGGTGTAGCCAGCCTTGAACCTTAGTCTCAGTACAGAGTCAGTTCTGTCTTGTGTGACTATTTGCTTTTCTGTTGTCCTGATTTTACATATATCCTTCACAGTGTTAATGAAGGCCACCAACACCAGGGAGGGTTTCCCCTTCTACAAACTGACCCCAGTCACAGCAGAAGAGGGTCTGCCCACCTTCCAGGATAACACAAGATGCTGAGAGGCAGGGAAGGAATTAATGGAAGAATGAAACATAGAAACAACCCAGTGCTTGAATCTATGATTATTATATTTCTGCCAGGGTAGAACACAAGAATAATGAAGCATGCCTTTTATCAGGTTTACTGTAGAATAAGTAATTTAGTAAACACAAAACAAAGCTGCTAAAAGATGACTTTAAAGCAGTTTGTTTCATGGAGCATAAAAGGTGATTTGGGTGCAAGCATTAAAACAGCTATCTGGAAGCAATTATAGATGTAAGTGACCTCAGAGAGGCTCTGAGCTAGCAACATTGTCCAAGAAGCTTGGGGTGTGGGGGTGTGCTCTCTATCCTTTACGTCAACAGTGCCGAAGTGCTGAAGCCCTTTCGCACATGAGAAGAGAAGGAAACGCTTCCAGGCTACTTCTCACAACTGCGGGGGAAATGCGTCTGCATTCCTGTGCTTGTAATGTGGAGTATTACTGTGGACAATAGAACAATGCCCCACAGCAGGCTGTGAGTGAGGAAGCAGTGTTTAGACTTCCCTGGTGAGAGATACTTGGTCAAAGAACTACTTACATTAGCCAGTCACAAGTGTTGACCTCAGTATCCAAGTTGGGCCCCGAGCAAGGTGCTTTCCAGCATGGGAGCCTCACGACCACCCTTAAGGGCCAACACCTCGATCACCCCGTCCCACAGATGAGCAAACAGCACACAGCTTATATAAATTCCCACAGCTCCGGAGTGGTGAAGCCAGGACTTGAGCCATGTCACTTGGCTTCTGAGCCTGAACACAGAGCCACAGCTCTGCAGGCACCCTGCCCCCAAGGGCCCTGAGGCCTGGGCAAGCTGCCACTGCTGCTCTCCATAGCCCAGCGCAGCCCCAGTCTTTAATCTGTGGGTCCCACGGGGAGATCAGGGTAGCCCCTGAGTAGAGCCTGCGAGCAATTCAAGAAAGGGGCAGGGTTAGCAGACTGTGGTGACCCTAGGGCCACCTGCCTCGACCACCTCTTGCTTTGGCTGCTGCTATGGGAGATGGTCCCTGTGATGCTGCAGTGGGGCCCCTTCCAGTGCCCACTGTGCCACCTTCCCCAGCCTTGGGGCTTTCTTCAAAGCCACAGACAGGAGGTATTCAGGGTGCAGCCCTTCCAAGCAAGAGTTCCACACCTCTCCAGCATTCCTCCACCCACTCAGTCACCTCCATGACATGACCCCTGCACCTTTCCACCTCTCTTACAGTCACATTCTCTAGGACTCAGTGCTGAGACAGGGTTTGGAGGACATGATGTGGATTAGGGACAGGCACCTGAGAAAGGAAAGGGCAACACAGGACTAGGGACAGGAAGGCGTCAAGTGCAACTCGGGCCCTACAAAGCCTCAGCCCACCCAGTGGGCTCTGGGTCAACATGGCCCTGAGTCGTGCTGTGCTGGACCCCACAGAGCCATGGGAAGGCCATGACCTTAGACAAGAGGCTCTCTGCCACTGGAAAGCGGGCTCTTCCCTGTCTTCCCTGAGTGGGACCAGGTGGCATGTCTCCCCACCTGCCACACTGCAGGATGGGGTTGTTTGCTCATGGATGCGTCTGTGCCCAAATGTGCAGGGGGGCCCTGGAGGGCAGGGTCCTGGCGCCGGTTCCTCTTCAACGACCAGTACATTGCTGCACCCAAGTGGATAGTCAATACTATTAAATGATTTAATATTAAATATAATGATTAAAAAAGCTCCTAAGACATCCTTCATTTTTCAGGAAGAAAGAGCTAGTGCCCAGAGTGACCCCAGGACCTGGCCAAGGTCACACAGCCAGAACAGGGCCCGGTGTGCGCCTCTGACTCCTGTAGTCCCTTGATCCAGCCACTGCTCTCAGAAACATGGAAAAGTAGAATTATATGTTTTTTTCATTTTGATTCTCTGCTGGATCCATACAGCTGGGCAGATTTCCAGTTATTAAAAATAATAATGAAGAACCCAGACGCATTAACCACCTATAAGCCTCAGGGCGGGAAGGACACAGTGACAATGTTCCACTCCCAGAGAGGAGGGACGAAGCTGAGCTGTCACCGTGTGCACTGGATGGAGCCAACTGTGATATTTTTTGAATGGTAATCCCCAAATCTACTTTTCAGAAAGACTGTTCTGGATCCAGTCTACATGCTACCTGATCCTGCCTCTGCACTAAGGATGATACACTTTCCATGCCACCATCCCTACTCTGGCAAGTCACATTTAAAGGAGAGCGGGTCCTTTGGGGGCCCCAGGGATCAGAAGGTGTGCCCACCTGGAGTGCCCCCGCATGGGGCTTCCTGCCAAGGCACAGGGATGTGCTTTCATGGTGTCTTGACCATTTGGAGGCAGAACCCACACTGTGACAGGACTCTGTTTCTCAGATTCTGCTCGGCCAAACCCCAAACACTGCCTTATCAAGCCACCAGTTGCCATTCCAGGGGAATCTGATGATTGGTTCCTAAGTTTGGCCATCTGCAGGATGTTAGAAGAATAGAAGGAAGCTGGGGTCTTGGCGGCCACATTTATAATTAGCAGTGTGATGATTTCAGGGCACTCTCGGAATGGAGCTTGGATATTCGTGCTGCACCACTGTATTGTAATTGGGTGCTTGATAATTACAGAGTCAAGCACCTACTCCTATTAAGAAAGTGAGATAGGTGACTTGCTGGCGAATTTTAACAGTCACCGTGAGAAGCAAGCAGGAAAGCCCATATGTCAGTGGCATGGAAGGACACTTGGCATATTTATAACCCGCACGTCATAGTGCCCCATATTTATGCACTTGTTCTTCTCTGCCACCAGTCAAACTCCATTTCCTGAAATATTTCATTATCTGGGCAAAAAAGAACCTGGAGAAGACAGTTCCTTTGCCTCTCTGGAAAGCAACTTCCAGAAAAGTTCGCAAGCCTCTTTTCTGAAGGTGTAAACTTTGGATTTGGAAACAAGAGTCAAGTGAAAACACACCTGTCAGTCCGCAAGAGACTTAGCCTTTGTCCCTCATTTGCCCGCCGCATCCCTGGCTCGGCTGTGAGCACTGCCCCTTGGAGGAGTTTTCAGACAGGTGTGGGTTGTGGGTTGTGGGTTCCATGAGCGGCAGGGCTGTAGGTGATGGCTGTGAGAACACCTTTCTAGCAACACCTTGACCTAAGGATCTAAGGTTGGTGCATGAGGTTGACAGGTAAACACAGGCTGACACACAAATGGAGGCTCACCTGCTCCATTTATCTGGGAGATGCAAGGAAATGTTAGGGTTGGTCAGAGCTCTGAGAAGCTCGTGATGGGTGGTG
The DNA here is from genome assembly GCA_029783875.1 of Phataginus tricuspis. Taxonomy (NCBI): domain Eukaryota; kingdom Metazoa; phylum Chordata; class Mammalia; order Pholidota; family Manidae; genus Phataginus; species Phataginus tricuspis. The sequence goes on along the minus strand of JAQQAC010022866.1, from coordinate 1,700,923 downwards.
GAGAGACAAATAAGGAGGAGGCCAGCAGGAAATCACGCCCTCAGAGAACTGCCCTCCACCTCTGGGAATGTTGACCTGAGAGACATAAAACCTGCAGGTCACCTTCACACCTGCTCTGGGCTGCTTTCCCAGCCTTGTCTGTGCAGAGGGCTGCCCTCCTCTCTGTTTCCTTCTACAGCCTTCCACTAGGATCCCTGTGGGTAAAATTGTAATATTCCAGAATCTCTGGCCTGGCTTTAGTACATCTCCATCTGAACAGGCTTCCTAAGGGGTGGAGAGAAGTAGTTCATCTCCATATCAGTGAGTAAATTACCTGGGCAACCAAGGGCTTATCTGAACCTGAGAGGTTGAGGGGAAGCTTCACTTGCTTCTGCTCAAGCAGGAAAGAGATGGTCCCCAGACTGCAGTTTGTAAGCAATAAACGGGTTTTAAACTTTATTTCTCCCTTTGACTGATTTCAGTTTTAGAGGTATTTTGCCCCGGGATTTCCTCCCCCCAGAGTAACAATCCCTCATTCACTTTACTAATGCCGTGTAAACACTGATAACTTTCTCTATGTAATTTGTTCCCCGGAACACTCAGCAAAGGGTTCAATAAAAACGGAACCAGAGATTAGAAAGGTCTGCACAGACAGGCAGCCAGATGACAAATCCTCCTGCTTCTGGCGGACTGTGCCAGCCTGATATGCGGGCACTGCACGGTAACTGCCGCCGGGAAAACCTTGAGCAGGGCACAGCAAGTCCTCCGAAAACTGGCCTAGTGTGGACTCTGCTGGGAGTGCATCCTGAGGAGAGGGAAAAGTAATCAACTTTCAGGAAAAGATGTCATTTTCTCCCCAGCTGACGAGGGCGGAATTCATAAAGGCAGGCACAGCCAGATATGGCCAGTGTTTTGAACAAACATCTTATGGGTTGTTTAAATTAGACAGTCACAGATAAAGACGTATTTCATCCAGCTGTTTGCTCAGGATTTAGCCCTAATTCTATCTCAAATGCTGCTCATTGTTTAAAGTCTTTATATTCAGAAGCTGTTCCCAAGCATGTCTGCAGGGAAAGAAGCAGAATGCTGATAGTATTTGCAAGCTGGGTCGGCGAAGCTGGGTCTCAGGAAAAAGATGGAGACAAAGGCCTGAGTGGAAGGGGCCTCTCTCAGTGACCGGATTCTGTACAGCTCCCGGCTGCCAGAGCAGCTGGAACCAGGCCTTTTCCTGAGCCAGGGCCTGGCATTGAGGCCAGGTGGAGGAAGAGGAAAAGGAGTGGCTTCCTGTCTGTGTGTATCTCTCCCAAAGTAGGGCCCACTGGCCCCAGGGCAGGAAAAAGATGGCCTCCTCTGATAGGAATGCTGTTTAATTGTTTGGAACAATAACTAGATAAGGGTCTTAGTGAAGGCGTTATTTGAACTCAACTGTTTTGTCGCTTTATGAAAAAGGTTATTATGTGATCTTGATCTGATTAGCATGGAACTGAGCTAAATGACGGATGAAGGAATTGCTTTTCTGAAATACCAAAATTACAACAAGCTTGGATTTAATCTTTGCAAGATATTCACTGGGATTTCTGAAACTGGGCAAAGCGCAAAATAATATATTAAGAGGAGAGGGATAAAATATATTTGTGATCAAACCCCATTCTTATATATCCACTAAAGCCTCACATAGGAAGCTCTCAAACAGCCTGCAAGTGTTTGAGAGAGTAACACATTGCCTGTTGAAAGGCCAAAAGGTGAACAGGGAGGACAAACGTGGGGGGTAAGAACAGGCAGCTAGAAGGAGCCCAGGAACAGGGCCACGCCTTCATTTTCCTAGATGAGGAACAGTTGGGAATCGTCTCGCTCTGAGGCCACCGAGATTATATGGGCCCAGCCAGATCCCAGACCCAGTTCTTCTGACTCCCAGTGTAGTGCTTATGGAAAAATCTAGGCACAGGGGCTCCTGGAAGCTGGTTCTGTCCCCAGGTGGTGCCTGGGTGGTGAAGGCAAGCTCGTAGAGAGAGAGAGAGAGAGACTGAATTGGTGGTCAGATTGAAAAGGGTAGGTGGGAGATGAAGACAGAGTTAAGTGCAAGAATGTAGAGAGTAAGGAACATGTCAGGGAGGTCAGAGAGGGTGCAGGGCTGGGAGAAGGGTGCTGGAGGCACGATGGTTCATAGTGGGTCACCTGAGGTTACTGTGACAAGGCCTAGGTTCTACCCTCCGGTATGGCCACGGTGACGCCAATGTACCCCATCACAAAACAGCATCACTTAACCTCTTTTAAGAGTCTTTTGGAAATGTGAAGCAAATCTAGTTGTTAAAGTGAAAAACAAATTAACTACTATATTCCTAAGTATAAATTGCATACCTATCTGAAGGGGCACCTATAGGGCCCAGGAACCTATGTAGAAAACAGTATTATTTCTCAAAGCATCTATTTTAGTTGTCAATTGCTGCATAACAAACCATGCCCAGACTTAAAGGCTTAAAAGAACAGTTTATTATTATCTCCTGTGTTTCCATGGGTTGAATTGATTCACAGAGGACCTAGACTCAGAGGTCTCAGCATGTTATTTCCACATTTTTTTTAGTCAGGCAATTCACTAGGAGCAGCCCAGATTCAAGTACCCTTGTTTCTTACTCTCTACATTCTTGCATCTGAACCTCTTGCCTTTCTCCCCAATTTCGCTTTGCATTTGACCCTGGGTTCAGTTTTTCTCTGTCTTTGTCTCTCTCTCCAAGCTTGATTTGCTATCAGGCAACACTCTAGAAACAGAGCCTGCTCCCAGGCCTCCCTGTTACTTGGCTTATAATTACTTTTCTATGAACACTGTGCTGAGGTCAGAAGAACTGGGTCTGGGACATGTTGTGTTGTAGATAACCTGGATGGCTAGAACAAGACATCTCACCTGTTTTCCTCATCTGTACCCCACCTGTTGTTGAGGGGTGACCAGTCATACTACAAAAGAGCCTGTGGGATGGGAGACAATGCCACAGTCAACTTTGGAAAGTACAACCACCATTGTCTTAAACTGTATCCTTTCCAAATGGATTCACCTTACTTTGCACACTAATTGTATAGACATAACCTCTTCATGTAATAATACACTCTTTTTTTTTCTTGAAATATACAACTTTTCCAAGTATAATTTTCATTTTTCTTCTTTTGGTAGAGACATTGTACAATAAATATTTTCCTTTCCTTTTAACACATCTATGAAAAAAATGCAGAGCCAACATGATGACAAATGGCAACTGGTACTACTGCAGGCTGGCTGTAGGGAGTGGTGGGGACTGCAGCACAGACGAGCACGCCTGGTCCATCTAACTGAACCGAGTGGCTAGCACTCAGCTGTAGCTGATTATTATCACACGAGAAAGAATGTTGATTACATTGCCTATAATTTACTTTAAAATACTTCATCACATTCAATGTGATACAGATGTGTATACAATCTAATTTTAATCTACACCCTAGGTGCAGTCAGTTAACATTTGAAGTACCCTTCAAATTAGAAATCTGTACTCCAGAGGTGGTTAGTTACCATTTGAAAGACCCTAATCAAAGATCTGAATTCCAGACACAAACACTTCAAATATTGCTATCTGAATCTGAGCTAACGGTTCTTAATAACCCTAAGAAGGGTGGCAAGACCTCTTGGTGTTGCTGGCTGCTTTTAGGATGTAATTGTACACAACACACACGCCTATCTTGGTCTCTGCAACTCCAGGATCCCATTAGTCCCACTAAAATCAGGGAGCCCATTTGAATGACCCCACCCTCTGTGGTCACACCTGGCTCTGAGGTTGCTCTCTTTTCATGGATGCAGGCACTCTCCTCATTAACATATTTCTCAGTGCCTTAGTGATGGGATTGTGCTCTTGACCTTGTGGTCATTGTGGGGGAGGGTGGGTGTGCAGGTCACACAGGATAAAGGCAGTTCCAAATTCCTATCTCCCTTGGATTTCATCCTCTACATTAGCATTTCAGCTTCACTAAATGTGGGTCACTGTTGAGTCCCAGTTAACCACACAAGCCCATTTCCAATGATGGGAGCTGACACATAAAATCCAAAAATCAGTAAGAGCACTGATACCAATGAATTTTGTTCTGCCTAACTGTAAAAAGTTACTGTTAAGTTTCTCCCTCTCTAGTCTATCACCCTTTGAATGCATTCCCAACAGGTTTTTCCTTGTTTCTATAGATATATATTAGGAAAATCTTACAATCCTTTCGGCATATAACTTACTTCTTCCCGGGCCACAGTGGTGCTTGTCCCCAAGGAGCATGCTGAAATTTGAGCCCAATTGTGGGTCTAGTGGCAGCATGGGGTGGTTATGGAGGGTCTTGAGGAGAATAAGCATCCCCTTCAAGGCATCTGCCCCGACTTGGGTGAGGTCACCGCGGAGTTTTCATTAAACAAGCCTAGTCTCTGCAGAACCTGGAGGCCAAGCAGCTTCCGTTGGTGAGACTTGGATGTCAGCTGCGTGCGACAGTCCACCCACTGAAATGTTCCCATTCTAAGTTTCAAAAACCAATTTTCTGCATTCAGTGCCCTGCCTTTCACATGAGAAACTAGGTGAGACTGTGACTCTATATGATTATTCAGCAACCAATACAATTAAATGTTGTGTTTATTTTTCAGAATGTGAACCCTTTGGCAGTGAGAAATAAGAGAGTCTTTTAGGGCTGCCATGGAAGTTGCTGGTTCTCAGACTGTGATTTAAGCTGACAGTTAAACGACCAGCACTTGTCATTTTCTTTCTGTTTATGCTCAAGTGCAGTTAGTAGCATCCACCCTGCACCACAGACCTTAGAGTCATCGCTGTTACCATAATGGCCGAGTGTAGCATCCACCTGGGCTCCCAAGACACATACTTAAGTTGGTAGTTCATCCCAATCCACCACAGGTAATAGCTTGACTAGATGTGACAGCATTTGTGCCATGGTTTACCAGCATCCCATCTCCCATTGTTAACGAGCTCAGCATTGTGCTCAAACTAAAGGGCACGACCAAACCAATCCCCAGATCCCATCTTTGCAAATCTATCTCCTGGTAAGGAGATTCAGTAATTTGTGCAGGGAAAGTTAAATGTAAAGAATTAGTCTTTAGACGAATTAGAGCAATGGAAAATTGATAAGAGTTAGGAATTCTAAAGAATTACAGAATTTTGCCAATATAAGGTTCAAATCTATCCCCAAGACTTAGATATCCCAGGGGTAGAGGCATGCCCCTCTCCAGTCTGGAGTCATTGGGCTCCCTGGAGAGGATGTGGCCCTGGTTCAGAGGATGTCAGAGAAATAAATCACTGCAGTGCCATGTTGGTGGAACTTGCTGGAATTCTGCCTTCTAGAGCACTGGGGGAGGCTGTCTGCAAGGAGATACTATGCCTCAGAATTTTTCTATGAGCCATGAGGGTATTCCAGGATGTTATGTACAGAGAAGTGCTTCCCTGGTGGCACAAAGCTGCTCCATAAGGTGCTAGGGCTGCTACTGCCACCACTGCCCTACCCAGGGGCTACAGAAACCATACATGCAAAAATCTTCAGAGAAGTGTTCAAGAACCAGGAGGAGAAATGTCTTCCTTCACCAGCACCCCTCCTGTACTGACAAAGCATCACCATATTCCAGTGGACTAAGGAGAAATAGTCATAGGGTTCATCTGTATTGAAGTGGAGCAGGCAACGGAGGATGGATTTGGAGGTGAGATGCAATAAGCCAAGAAATGGAACCACCCTTTCACACTTAGGAGTGTCCGGTTTAGACAGTAAGTTATATAGTTACCCTGATCATAGGGTCCTTAGAAATGATTCTTATAAATGTAATGAGTAACTTTTATCCATTCTCTTCCATTCATTCCTACATGAATGGGGTTTGAGAATCTTACAATCCCAGTAGCCTAACATCTTGAGAATAGAAACTTTGGTCTGGAGCTCTGTTTGGTCTTTTGTCTCATGATTTTTTGAATTATAATACAGCCTAATGTCACCACAATGGGAGTCGAATCTACTATTAGAACACTGTCTGGTTTTTGTCTCAGGGTAAATCTTTTATAAACATTGTTTTTCAAGGTGCCTGCAGAGACAAGAGTGGGGACATCACAGAATTCACAACAAAGGTATGAGTTTTATGCGCCATTACTAATAAGTGTTTACATCTTAGAGCTTAGGTTTGTTTGCATTGGCCCAGTGTCTTCAGATCTTCCAGTTTTTAAAGAAACTACCAATCTGGATTTTTTGTGGAAATCTACAGAAGTGTAAATGTTAGTGAGTGAACTTAGCCCATATTGTTGGCCAAATAAAATCCATGTTGGGTAGTTTACTTCCCTCTCTGTGCCTCCATTTCATTATCCATCAAATGGGGATAATAATAATAATACTTCATAGGACTGGTATGGGCTAAAATGAATACCTATTTAACATTGAATGGGGACTAGACACATAATAAGCACTATGTCTGTTGACAAAAAATCAAAAGTAAAATTTTGCAAGCAGTCTATATATGTTCAGGTGCTGCCCACTTTTGACATCTCCTGCCCAGTTTTCATGCCAACCATTTGCATTGTTCTATTAGCCTCACCTGGATAGTCTATGGAGAGGGCAAAAGTAAGACTTATGATAAAAAATACACTGAAAGAAGCAACTTTACCAGTAAGTTCGAAAAGTGTACACAGTGGAAGAAATCTCCAGAATTCACACTTCTCAACATGACTGCCTTCTCTGCCCCTCTATTGTTCTGCTGTCATGAGGCTAAAAGCAAACATAAGCATTGCCACTGCCAGACCCTCAGAGCTGATTCAGTCTAGTTCTGGGCACAAGGTAGGTGCCCAATAAAAATGTTGGCTTACCTGGACATAGTAAACACATCCACTCATGGGAGCAGAAATGCAGATGCCTCACCTGGAAACCATCTTTTCCTGCTGAAATGATGGCCCAACACTCTGGCATTTAAAGCACCAGAAATTAGTGAAGTGATTTCTCTATGAGTCTGTGAAATTTTTAATCTTTCCTCCTTATTAGTCAGAGTTGTTGCAATAGCAGCAAATAGGTCTGAACCTTGATCTCAGGCAGGAGAGTCTGGGTTCTTTAGAAGCTTTATTGATTCTCCCTTTCCTCTCATCTTTACCTCTGAGAACTGAAGGAAGGTAAGAAGGGAATGGAAGAAAGAGAAGCAGCTTGCTCATTACTAAGAGGTTTGGTATTAATGACGGAAGGAATTGTTACAGGAGGCAGGACATCACTGAACGAGGCTTTAGGTCGGTGAGAAGGTGGTCGCCCTGACTCCTCATCCAGCCCTCTGTGGAGGCCCTGCATGGAGCAGCTGCGTCTGGGGGTGGCCTTCCCACAACCTTCACAGGCCCAAATGGGCACCATTGTCACGTGAGCAACAGCAGCCAGAAACCTGGACCGATTGCTATGCCTTCTCCATCCTTCCATGGCATTACTCCTCCCATCTTTTCTGCATCCCTGGTCCCTGAGTATTTCAGGCAGTTTCTCCAGGCACTGTCTCAGGCCCCAACTTATGCTTCACATTTTGAGTGAATGCCTTTCTCTTCCAACATGTATGGTAGTAAACAAAGATAAAGTTCTTGTGCTCAGTGGTCTTTACTTGCAATGCTTGCACATTGCTCCTGCATCAGAAACAAAGTCAATGAAAAGGTTAAGCTATAAAGAATGAATGACCTCTATAGGCGAGGACTTTTCCTAAATACCTCCTGTCATGGCTGACCCCCATCCTGAAAAGGACCCAAGAAGTCTTTGTTCACAAGACACAAGACACAAGACACATAAAGATCTCCAGCTGCAGAACCTCAGAGGAAAGTGAAAATTTTCCCCGAAAGGAAGGAATCCCTGGAATTCAGTCAACCCTATGCATTGTTAATGATACAAATCCAGTGGGACTGTCTGATTCTCACTGGAAAAAATTCCTAAGAGTAAACATTTTCAGTATCATATTTTAACTGAATTTCAAGTCTACAAAGCATAGCTTGTTAATTCAAAGGCTGGGTTTTAGAGTCAGTCTGCCCATGTTTGTACAACTTTCTAATTATTAAATAAACTTTGCTTCTCTATATACCTCGTTTACCTTATCATTGGAAGGAGAGCATTAGTAGTAACTTCTCCACTGACTTCTGGTGCTAAGTAAGGGAAATAACAAGTGTAAGCTCAGGACAGTGCCCGGCATACAGCGAGTGCTCAGTAAGTGCCGCCTGTCACTGTTTTTGCTGCTACAGCTTGAACTGCACTGGCAACCTATTTTCCAGCTGCATAAGATTAACCAGTTTTGCATAGGACACAAAACTGTGAGTGTATGTATTGACTTAAGCAGCAAAATGCAGGGATTAAAATAAAATAGGAAAAATAGAGGAAAGGCAACCATAGCATACTTGAAAGCCATTGAACTGGGTGTAAAAAAACTCATGCATGTTTATATAGAACAAATACATAAATAATGGCAGAGTGCTTGAAGTTGTACTCTATGTTGGGAATGAAGAAAATGGACACAATGTAGTGTCTGCTTCCCTCAGGAAGCTCATACCTTGTATGGAAACTCATGAGTAATTAGGCCATTGCAGTATAGCACAATGTGATGGTGTTATGTGGTATAAAATACAAAGTGCTGGCTTGTGAACAATGGCTTCTCAGGCCTTTTCAGGATAGGGCATCAGCTATGCCAGGAAAGGGTCGGGGAAAGTCTCACTTGTGGGAGGGCCCTCTCTCTATCCATAACCCTTTTTGCTGACTTTATCTCCATTTCAGGAATGCTGTGTGAGTGTTGTATAAGCAGTATATTGAAAAGATACTTTGCACAATATTTAAGCAGAATGAGTTTCTTGAAAGAGGTAGCATCTAAGTCACAAACTGAAGGGTGAATTAGAATTAGGCATAGAAAGGGGAAAGTTATTCTGGGTAGGAAGAGGAACATATGCAAAGGCCCAGTAAGAGACAGGAGTAGTTTGGGGAACTGCAGGTAATTCAGCAAGGCCAGGGCATTGTTGAGGAGAGGAATCAGACCACAAAGAGTCTTCTAAGTCACTTCATACAGCCTGACCCTTATTTTCAAGTGATAGGGAGCTAATGAAGGTGATATGACATTTCAGTGTCATCTTTATTGCACTAGGAAATGGATTGGAGGGGACAGACTGGAGGTTTGTTGGTAATCCCGGTTAGCAGAGAATGGTAGCCTGACACGTGGTGATGGCAGTGGGAATAGAGAACAGTAGAAGGATTTGAGAGGATATTTATAAGTCAGAATAAAAAATGACTTGGTGATTTAATGGATATGGACAGGGGACAAAGGGAAATGAAGGAGGCAAGGCAAACATTGGTATTTCTGGTTTGGGCAGTAGAGTGGATGAGCAGATGCTTTTCTTAAATAAGGAAAAAGAAAGAACAGATTTGGAGGGAAAATATGGGAGGAATTTTGAGGATGCTGTCCTAAAGGTGCTTATGGATATCCAAGTAGAGATGGGCAATAGGCCATTAGATATATAGCTCTGAAGTGCAGGTAAGACTTCTGGCTAAGAGACCTCGCACACATACACACATACACACACACAGGCCTTGGCTGTGTTCCCATGACTATGAAATGCTGTTATCAAGAGCGTCAGAGCAGCCAGCTGGGATTTTGATTACCTCTTCCTTCCAAGGCCACCTCTTCAAAGTGACTGACACAGTCCGAACGATTGAATCAGCCTCTCTTGGGAATCTAATGTTTTATCCTCACCTTAGCGCCTACCCATTTGACAGAGAGCCTCACAGTTAGTAAGTCTCTCACCCAATGGCTAGTCACCATGCTAAGAAGAACACCACCTCCCAGAGACAGGACGGGGGCACAGCTGACGCGCTGTGGCGGTGGAGCGCCCACGTGGGGTGCCCTATTGGTTTTGCCTTTGCAGCTGGTTCACCGTCCTTGGGGGATGAAGACCCAGACAGTCTGGCTGCTCTAGGGCTCCCCGTACTTTCCTGTGTAACTACACTCAGGGGTGATTGCAGCATCATTAAAGCACACTAAATGTTTGAGGGAATGCTCTCTTTGGTGCTTTAAACTCACTTCCACCAAGCATGTCTCAGGAGCCCAGGGGAAGAATGAGCCTCTTGCCATCCACCAGATGTGTTTATTGCAGGGGAAAGAAAAAGCCTAAGTAAATCTCCCTGAGTGGTTAGAATCTTAACAAGAACAGTAATCCCCTTAACATTCAGATAGAGCATTAACCACCGCATCCATAAAACAAATCTAAAAACAGCAGAAATAATAATAAAAAGAAGCTATTTGTGGAGGCAATGCATGAGAGGTAATAGTAAAGGGACTCCCTCCTGCTCATCAGTCCCTGAGCTCTATGGTCCTGAGTAACTGGAAAGCTTCCATCTTCATAAACTTAGAGCACTGCTCAATTCCCAGCATACGCCCTCTGCAGCTCCAGACCTTGGGTTCCTTGCAGAAAGGTGGAAGGACCAGCATGCATACATTGTGTTGGTACAGAAGGTAAAAGAATTATTTTGTTTTCAGTCTAAAGCAGAACGTTTCCTAGGAGTTTTAATTTAATTAATGAGCAAAAACATCAGAATCACTAATGGGGCTCCCCCTGTGCTGTAAGGGGGGGCCACCTTCTGAACAACACCAGAAGTCAGAGGCTTGGTAGTACAGATGCCATCAGAGAAGCAGCAACAGTTTCTGATCAAAGCCCTGGAGAATAGTCTATGAGGAACAGTAGAGCACTGGCAGAAGTGGGGAGAAATAGTAACAAGGCTTTATGTACAAATTACACCTTTTGTTCTCGATTTGAAAGCCCTGCACACATAAATTAACCTCAAACAATCATCTGAGGTCAGCATCCTTACCCCATTTCACAGATGAGGAGAGGGGTCCCGCCAGTGACAAGAGCAGCCACACCAGGAGGAGAGCTATGAATAGAACCTTTTTTCCCACCCAGGCTGCTTCCCTCCCTTCTGAGTCAGAGTTGGGCCAAGGCCTCAGACTGGAACAGAAGCAAAATCAACTCAGCCTTTCCTCCCTTTCTCCTTCAGAGGGAGCTGGGGCTAATGGTTGGCCTCTGCATGTAGAAGAGTCTTTGGAACAAGACCTGGGAGAAGCAGGGCTCCCATCTGCTCTTGTGCACATTTAACATCTCAGGGTGATTTCCTCAGAGCAAAGTTAATGCCAGGCCTGGAGCTGGAGGTTCCTTTCACAGACATCCAGGGGCTACGTGCTATTTGTGTTCCTAGCCATTGCTCCTCCACCCTTGAAGAGACTCGGATGAAAAGCAGATCAGCCGCTTCTGTGTGTGGGTGGCTTAGAAAATGATGAGGGGCTGCAGAAACCCAGGATAGGACCCTCATCTTTAATACTGTACCAGCACTAGTGCAGTCAGCAATTTGCTCCTGTGGAACCTTGGTTTCAGAGAGGAAGATTCCATTTAAAAAGAACATGGAGATTTCCCATCAGGCTGATGAAATTGACTTCCCTGGATGGTAGGATGCCTGCAAATTTGAAAGCAGGAAAGCATTTTGCTTTGCTGCAATTCACTTATAAATAGTATTCAAAGAGGTAGGGGAATAAACTCATTTTGTCATTTTCCAACCCTGAGGGGGAAAAAAAGAAAAGAGTAGCAAAATATGGAGAATAATGCAATTGTAAGATAGAGCCCAAATGCTGGTCTTGGCAACCCCCATTTCCTAAGAAAATTTCAAGTGGGGGCTTAATAAACCCAGAGTCTAAAACAGACTCTGATTTTAACACTGTCGTTTTGTGTGGAATGTGATGAGAAACAAAAATCATCACACAGCAATTGAGGCAGTAATTACTGGAACATTTCTAGCACTGTAAGAATGACCCAGAAGGTCCTGTAAGGAGTCTTAGACTGCTGTCCACTGCAGCCTTGGAGGGCATTTGGTCATCTATGTTTTTAGCTCTTTCCCTTTTGTTTTCCAAGCAGAGAGGTCAAATGCAGAGCAGCAAAGCAGATAGAAAACATGTCTGTGTTTTTTGGTCCTATCCCCTGCTTGTCCCTCCCCCCTCTTTTGTCAATTTCCCTCTGCTTCTCTGTAAACTTTCTCCCTGCTGACCACCTTTCAATCATTTCTATCTTCAGCCACTTGACTTCTTCCTTGATTTACTAACACAGTACATCTCAGCTCTTCTCTAGACTGAAGCTATTCTGGCAAAAAAATATAGATAGATAGATTGATACAGATATCAGTGTGTGCTGGAATGTTATGATATCACTCCCTAAAACCCAGCAGAATCTGTCCCTGTCTTAGAAGATATGGAGACATGTAGGGAGAAATGTATCCCCAGACTACTGGCACCTCTGGGAAAATAACTACAAGCACAGATTTCATCTGTGATAAAATCGCAGGAACAATGACTCTGTGAACAGCCTCGCCTCCCAGCTGTTACAACCTGAAGACCAGAGGAGCTGAGAGCCCGCCTGCTGGATGCCTTCATGACCAGAACATACTAGACTCTCAAAACAATGCACCTGGAATGAATGAGTTAGCAAATAAATAGGAAGGCCAACTAGGAGAAGGAATAATTGAGGGTGAACTCTTCTAAAAGGCGAATCCATGCCTATTTGAGATTCTTGGTCTCTACTTGAAGGAAGACATGACACTTTCTTCATAAAGATCTTCCACAGAGCAGCGATGTCTGTGATGCACACGTGCATGAGTGGGGCCTGATGACCACGACCCTGTCAAGCCGCTGGAAAAGTCCTCAGACTGTGCCCTGTCTTAGAAACAATCCCAGAAGGAACCAGTGGTTACCAAAGGGGAGGGGTGTGGGAGGGCGAGTGGGGAGGGAGGGAGAAGGGGATTGAGGGGCATTATGTTTAGTGCACATGGTGTGGGGGATCACGGGGAAAACAGTGTAGCACAGAGAAGGCAAACAGTGAATCTGTGGCATCTTACTACACTGATGGACAGTGACTGCAGTGGGGTATGGGTGGGGACTTGATAATATGGGTAAATGGAGTAACCACATTGTTTTTTCATGTGAAACCTTCATAAGAGTGTATATCAATAATACTTTAATAAAAAAAGAAACAATCCCAGGACAAAAATTTGAGTACAGTTCGCTTACTTCAGAAGGCTCCCAGGAAACACCTGTAGGACCCTAAGTAAGACAGAAAAGGAGAGGCAGCTCCTGAGAAAGGGCGAGGTAGTTCCCACAATAGGTGCCTGGAGCTCCACCCTGCTATGGAAACCCACTTCTGGTTGTCCTATCAGCTGTTCCTGACCGAGGGCTGCTCCCAGGGCCCACGGATCCCAGGTACTTTGGCTCCTATCATGGGTGGACAAGGTTCACTCTGGAGGCCTGTGGACACCTTCAGAAAGAGAAATGTAGGTGCTGGTAGCTGGATACCTGGTGTACCAGGGCGGTGAGGGCAGTGGTGTGGGTGGGGAGCCGACAGCCATGCTGCAGCCTCTGATGGCCCTCATGACTGCTAATTTTGAAACGACAATAACATATTAAATGAAATGAGTCAAACTGAAGAGTTGTTCTTTGGTTAGCAATGATTATGAATGGCAGCCCTTAGCTATGTAGATGGGGAGTGCTAAGGAGTTAGAAGAGTTAGTAGCTGAGTGGTCCATGGAGGGAAAAGCGTACCTGAGAAGGTCGTCAAGTAAGAGTATTCCTATGCAGTATTCTTAGAGGTTCCACAGAAAGAGAAAATGTCATATACCAATTGCATCTATATTCCTACACAGGCAGACAAGCAGAGAGGTTGGGGACCTTTCCTGACAGCAGCCCTCCTCCTTAACCCACCAGCTGGAATATTCTCTATGCTCCCCAAATACTGTGAGCATCCTCTACCAAAGCCAGTCCTTAGCACATTGGCACATTCTGTGGATCCCTGTTTCCTCAACATACCTGACCCAGCATTTGGTACATAATAAGTGTACCCAATAAGTGTTCAATAAGTGAATCAAATGAATGACTGATGAAGCTTTAACAATTTTGAAATGACTGACCTGCAGTTACTAAATTATTATAGTTTGGTGTAATCAGAGTGACATTGGGCAGCAACAAGTATTAACATTTGGCTATTATGTCTACCAGCCATGAGGACAAGCCTGTAAGGCAGCGATGATGCCAACCTCACCACTGGATACCCAGGGCCTAGCAACAAGATCTGTTGGGTAAATGAATGAATGAACAACCGTGTAAAGACACAGGGTGGTGTGCTTGTTAAGAGGAACGGCCTGGGAGTTATTTTGCTTGAGTTCAAAACCCAGCGCTGTCCTTTCCTAGCTCCACAGCTTTGAAAAGCTTTTTAAGCTCTTTATGCCTTGGTTTCCTCTTCTATGAAGGTTAGCAAAAGTATCTATCCCATAGGACTGTTGTGAGGATTAAAGACTTAATGCATTTGAAGCATTTAGAACAGTGCTTAATAAATAGTAAATCTTATACAAAAGTCTTCTATTATTATAGAATCTCAGAGTCTTCTGAACATGAAGAATTCTTTTTCCAAAGAAAAATATAGCCAATGTGGCCACTACCTTTTAAGTAAGTTCTAAGTTCCACTTTCATTGACTGCAGACTTCTGAAATTTCAGTGCCTAATACTAATCAAATGAATTTCAAAACATTTTTTAAAAATGGAATCCTATAAAAACCTCAATGACTTTTTTGATGAAATAGAAAAATCCATCCTAAAATTCATACAGGCTCTCAAGGGACTCCAAATTGCCAAAGAAACCTTGAAAAAGAACAAAGTTGGAGGTCTCACATTTCCTGATTTAAAATTTTTTTTTTTTACAATTTATTTTGGTATCTTTAACCTGCAATTACATGTGCAATATTATGGTGATTAACCTACCCCCTTCATCAGGTCCCCCCTTATTACAAAGTTCAGTAATGAAAATCATGTGGTACTTGCATAAAGACAAATACACAGACCTAGAGAATAAAATAGGAAGCCCAGAAATAAACCCTTACTATATGGTCAAATGATTTTTGAGGAAGGTGTCATTCAATGCGGAACCAATAGTCTTTTCAACAGTATTGGGAAAGCTGGGTATCCACAAGTAAAGAATGAAGTTGGACTCTTATCTTATACCATATACAAAAATGAACTCAAAATGGATCAAAGACATACACATGAGGGTGAAAATTATAAGACACTTAGAAGAAAATGGGGTAGAAAAAAATCTTCATGATATTGGATGTCACAATGATTTATTTGGACATGACACCAAAAGTGTAACCAACAAAAGTGAAAAGAGATAACATCAAAATTAAAAACTTCAGTGCATTAAAGGAAACAATCAACAGAATGAAAAGGTTACCCATAGAATGGGAGGAAAATTTGCAAATCATGTATCTGATAAGGAATTAATATCCAGAATATATAAAGAACTCCTACAACCAACACAACAAACCAAATAGTCTGAGTAGAAAATGGGCAAAGAACTTGAATAGACATTTCTCCAAAGAAGCTATATAAATTATCAGTAAGTACATGGAAAGATGCGCAACATCACTAACCATAAGGGGAATGCAAACCAAAACCACAATGAGATGCCACTTCACACCCATTATAGTACAAAACAAACAAACCAACAGAAAATAACAAGTATAGGTGAGGATGTGGAGAAGTTGAAACCTGTATGCACTGCTGTTGGAATGTAAAATGATATAGCCACTATGGAAAACAGTATGGTGATTCCTCAAAAAATTAAACATAGAGTTATCATATGATCAGGCAATCCCAGTTCTGAGTATATACCCAAAATCAGTGAAAGCCATTTTGAAGAGATATTGGTATACTTATGTTCATGGCATTATTAAAAATATTGAGAAGGTGGAAGAAACCCAAGTGCCCATTGGCTGGTGAATGGATAAACAAAATGTGGTATGCATACAATGAAATATTATTCAGCCTTAAACATGAAGGAAATTCTAAAACATTCTACAGCATTCCTGAAATGGAAGACATTATGCCAGGTAAAATAAGCCAAATACTCTATGATTCCAAATATACGAGGTCCCTGGAGTAGTCAGATTCATAAACAGAGAAGTAAAGTGGCGGTTGCCAGGGGCCAGGGCAGGGAGAACGGCGAGTTAGTATTTAATGGGTACAGAGTTTCAGTTTGGGAAGATGAAAAAGTTCTAGAGATGATTTGTACAACAATGTGAATGTACTTAATACTATTGCACTGTACATTTCAAGATGGTTAAGATGATAATTTGATATTATGTGTATTCTACTACATTAAAACACTTTAAAATGCACACATAAAATTGAAAAACACAGTTTAATTGATGGAAAGCTAAACTCAATATCAGATTTGGGTTCCTGTCCTGAATTTGGTTAGAGCATATCTTAGCTTGACTTAGCTAAAAATAAATGAAAAGTGGTACTAGAAAAGAAATTTGAGCATTTTTTAAAGGATGGTATTGTTATTAATGACCCTTGGCATAATTACATTATTAAAATGCTATACTATAGAAACATATAGAAAATCTTTTTCCCTGGGAAATTTTTGACAAAAACATATGACAGAGAAGCTACCCTGCCAGTTCAGATTAACACCTTAATAGAAGAAAGAAGGCCAACCTGAAAAATGCAGTAATTTACTTAAAAGCAATTTTAAAAGGAAAAAAAATTATAACAGTAAATCTGTGACACAGACTTCATTTTCTATTAGGAATGGATTTGGATGGGCCCTGGAGCCTTATGCCATAAATCAAAACTAATTTGAGTTTGATTTTCTTTTTCATATGTTGCATTTAACTCTTATCAGATGGATGTACGGACAAATAAATAACAACATGTGCACACTGATTTAAGCTAAAGTCATTTCTTCCTTCAGGGATTTAACATGGCGAAAGCATTATACAGGGATGATTTCTTCACACACTCACCCCTGTCAGAAAGTGCTGTAGACCTGAGTTATCAGCATAGTGTAAAAGAAGAAATTGGGTCCTCTTACCCACATGCTCTCCCTGAGCCCTGTTAACTGGACTCCATGTGCCCTGTGTAGTGGCCTTGTTGCTAAGTAACAGACAGGGACCCTGGAAAGCCTTTCCTCAGGGCTGCATATATTTTCTACTAAAGCCCTGGCTTCTGCAGTCTGGAAATCATTTCCATTACTCATTGTCTGTGTTGCTCTTCCTCCCATTTGTTCTTGTTTACAGATCCAAATTTAACAAATGAGTTCCATACAGCTTATGCCATTAAACAGCTGTGCAAAATAGAGACCCTACTTTAATGGTATTGGTTACTCTAGTGGGTAATTTAATAAAGAGCGTTTGGCTACTTGTATTTGTCTCTACTTCCAACAAAGAAAATCTTTAGGAAAAGCATGCAACTATATTAAAATGTTTCATTACACTACAATGCTGTTTTAAATACAGGGTTAACTGAGTAAATAAATTGCTATTTCAAACCACAAGTGATTTGGGGGCAAGTGGAAAAGTCTGAAAACAAACTAGGCATTAGATGATCTTCAAGGATATTGTTAACATGTTAGACGTGGAAACTGCATTGTGCTTATGTATGAGAATGTCCTCATTTTTTGAAGGTGATGCTAAAGATACAAGTGCCATAATATCTGTAAATTACTTTAAAAGGACGCAGCAAAAAATGTAGATAAAGCAAATATAACAAAATGTGAGCAATTATTAGATCTGAGTGGTGTGATACATGGATAGTCATTGCCCTATTCTTTATATTTCCTATATGTTTGCAATTTTTCATCATAAAAAGAAATTCATAACTTAACTTTGATTGGATTAAAGATGGCAGCATGAGAAGTGAGACGCTTCCTCCTAAAACCTCATATAATACGAAAATATAATTAATACAACTAACCCTGAAAGAGCAACAGGAAAGAGGACTGCACCAGACTGCACACACCTGGAGAAAAGAGCAGATCTCACAGAACAGGGTAATGTGCCAAAGCTGTGGCCAGCGGGACCCAAGCCCTTTCCCCACCCCAGCTCATGGGCAGAAGGAAGAAATGGAGAAGAGAGGGAGTGGAGGCCTGGGACTGCTGAATACCTAACTCCAGAGATCCACTCTGGGAGCACAAACCTACATTACATGGTGTTTGCATGATACTCTCGTGATTATGGGGTTGTAAAACTAAGACAGGCAGAATTCCTGGAGAGACTGAGATTCCAGCCACTTGTGGAAAGCAGGGATCCATATACAGCTACTATGGGACAAAAGAAAGACAGGCATTCTGAGAGACTTCCTAACAAGGAAGCCCTAAGCAAGAGGGCTGCTGAAGGGGCAAGGATTGCACAGAGCTTACTGCTCAGGAGAGAGGACAGGTAGATAAAATTCTCTGGGTGCACTCTGCCCAGCAGGTTGGGAGCTTTGCCATATAGACTCTCATATTTATGGAGGAAAAAGAAATCTTCCTCCTTAGACAATCTTCATGTGCTCCAGCTCCCTGGCTGGCTACACAACTCCAAGGACCCCCTCCGTGATACACAGCCTACTGCACCTTTCTCCCAGCCAGCCCCACCAGGCTCGCCAACTGGCAAATCCTACACTGGTGTTAGGCCAGCCAGTGGGAAGATCTGTCTACAGCAACTACAAATGCAAAGCATAGATGCTTATACCTGTGTGCTCGGCCCACTGGTTCAGGCAGTGGAGATGGGCATAGAAGCCAGGTAGCAGGAAACAGCTCTTTCCTTCCCCCAGGCACCAATACCACTCCCCTGCAACCTCGACATTGCTTCAGAGGCTGAGCAGCTCCAGAGAGTAGAGCTTTTGGGCACTAGAGGGCGCGATATACAAATACGAAACGCCAAAGGAATCTGGTTCAGAGTAAAATTATTGATACCACTCCTGAGAAAGATTTAAATGACATCAACCTCATGACTCTTTCTGAAAGGGAGTTCAAAATAAACATCATTAACATGCTCATGGAGGTACAGAAAGATATTCAAGAACTCAGGAATGAATTCCTATTGGAGATCCAATCGTTGAAGAGCACAATGGACGGTATTAAAAGCAGATTGGATACAGTGGAGGAGACGATAAATGAAATAGAAACTAGAGAAGAGGAATACAAAGAAGCTGAGGCACAGAGAAAAAAAAGGATCCCTAAGAATGGAAGAATATTGAGACAACTGTGTGACCAATCCAAATGGAGCAATATTCACATTAGAGGGGTACCAAAAGAAGAAGAATAGAGAAAAAGGGATGAAAAATGTCTTTGAAGAGGTAATTGCTGAAAACTTCCCCAATCTTGGGAGCAGATAGTCTCTCAGGACATGGAGAGGCATGTATCTCCCAACACAAGGGACCCAAGGAAGACAACACCAAAACATATAGTATTTAAAATGGCAAAGACCAAGGATAAGGACAGACTATTAAAAGCAGCCAGAGAGAGAAATAAGATCACTTACAAAGGAAAGCCCATCAGACTATCATCAGCAGAAACCTTACAGGCCAGAAGGGAGTAGCATGATGTATTTAATGCAGTTAAGCAGAAGGGCCTTGAACCAAGAATACATTATCTGGAAAGAGTATCATTTAAATTTGAAGGAGGTATTAAAAATTTTCCAGATAAGCAAAAGCTGAGAGAATTTACCTCCCACAAACGATCTCTACATTGTATTTTGGAGGGACTGTTATAGATGAAAGTGTTACCAAGGTTTAATAGCTGTCACCAGAAGTAATAAAACCACAGTAAGGAAAGTAGAACAGCTAATTACTAAGAAAATGCAAAAATTAAAATAACTATCTCCAAAGTCAATCAAGGGATAGACAAAGCGTATGGAATATGATACCTAATATATAAAGAATAGAGTAGAAAGAAA
Source organism: Phataginus tricuspis (assembly GCA_029783875.1). Classification (NCBI taxonomy): domain Eukaryota; kingdom Metazoa; phylum Chordata; class Mammalia; order Pholidota; family Manidae; genus Phataginus; species Phataginus tricuspis. The sequence continues at coordinate 1,681,171 of JAQQAC010022866.1, read as the reverse complement.
AAGGAGGAAGAAAATAAAAACCTTTAGATTGTGTTTGTAATCGCATATTAAGTGAGTTAAGATAGACTCATAGATAGTAAGGAAATTAACCTTGAACCTTTGATAACCATGAATCTAAAGCCTGCAATACCAATAAGTACATACATATCGATAATCACCCTAAATATAAATGAACTGAGTGAACCAATCAAAAGACATAGAGTCACTGAATGGATAAAAAAACAAGACCCATCTATATGCTGCCTACAAGAGACTCACTTTAAACCCAAAGACATACACAGACTAAAAGTGAAGGGATGGAAAAAGATATTTCATGCAACTAATAGGGAGAAAAAAGCAGCAGTTGCAGTACTTGTATCAGACAAAATAGATTTCAAAACAAAGAAAGTCACAAGAGACAAAGAAGGACACTGCATAATGATAAAGGGTCAATCCAACAAAAAGGTACAACCATTATAAATATCCATGCATCCAACACTGGAGCACCTACATATGTGAAACAAATACTAACAGAATTAAAAGGAGAAATAGAATGCAATGCAGTCATTCTAGGAGACTTCAACACTCCACTCACTCCAAAGGACAGATCAACCAGACTGAAAATAAGTAAGGAGACAGAGGCACTGAACAACACAATAAAACAGATGGGCCTAACAGACATCTACAGAGCTCTATACCCAAAAGCAGCAGAATACACATTCTTCTCAAGTGCCTATGGAACATTTTCAAGAATAGATCATACAAGAGGCCACAAAAAGAGCCTCAGTAAATTCAAAAATATTGAAGTTGTACCAACCAGTTTCTCAGACCACAAAGGTATGAAACTAGAAATAAATTATGCAAAGAAAATGGTATTCCCACAAACACATGGAGGCTTTACAACATGCTCCTAAATAACCAATCGATCAACGACCAAATAAAAACAGAGATCAAGCAATATATGGAGACAAATGACAACAATAATTCAACACCACTAAATCTGTGGGATGCAGCGAATGCCGTGCTAAGAGGAAAGTATATGGCAATATAGGCCTATCTCAGGAAAGAACAATCCCAAATGAGCAGTCTAAACTCACAATTAACGAAACTAGAAAAGGAAGAACAAATGAGGCCCAAAGTCAGTAGAAGGAGAGACATAATAAAGATTAGAACATAAATAAATAAACTTCAGAAGAATAAAACAATAGAAAGAATCAATGAAAGCAGGAGCTGGTTCTTTAAGAAAATAAACAAAATAGATAAACCCCTAGCCAGACTTATGAAGAAAAAGAGAGTCTACTCACATAAACAGATCAGAAATGAGAAAGAAAAAATCACTATGGATACCACAGAAATACAAAGAATTATTAGACAATACTATGAAAAATTATATGCTAACAAACTGGATAACCTAGAAGAAATGGACAACTTTCTAGAAAAATACAACCTTCCAAGGCTGACCCAGAAAGAAATAGAAAATCTGAACAGACCAATTACCAGCAACGAAATTGAACTGGTAATCAAAAACCTACCTAAGAGCAAAATGCCTGAACCAGATGGCTTCACTGCTGAATTTTATCAAACATTTAGGGAAGACCTAAGACCCATCCTCCTTAAAGTTTTCCAAAGAGTAGAAGAAGAGGGACTACTTCCAAACTCATTGTATGGGGCCAGCATCACTCTAATACCAAAACCAGGCAAAGACATCCCCAAAAAAGAAAATTACAGACCAATATCCCTGATGAACATAGATGCAAAAATACTCAACAAAATATTAGGAAACCAAATTCAAAAATACATCAAAAGGATCATCCATCATGATCAAGTAGGATTTATTCCAGGGATTCAATGATGGTACAACATTAGAAAATCCATCAACATCATCCACCACATCAACAAAAGGAAGGACAAAAACCACATGATCATCTCCATAGATGCTGAAAAAGCATTTGACAAAATCAGCATCCATTCATGATAAAAACTCTCAACAAAATGGCTATAGAGGGCAAGTACCTCAACATAATAAAGGCCATATATGACAAACCCACAGCCAACATTATACTTAACAGCGAGAACCTGAAAGCTTTTCCTTTAAGATCGGGAATAAGACAAGGATGCCTACTCTCCCCACTTCTATTCAACATAGTACTGGAGGTCCTAGCCACCGCAATAAGACAACACAAAGAAATAAAAGGCATCCAGATCGGCAAGGAAGAAGTTAAACTGTCCCTGTTTGCAGATGAAATGATATTGTACATAAAAAACCCTAAAAAATCCACTCCAAAACTACTAGATCTAATATCTGAATTCAGCAAAGTTGCGGGATACAAAATTAATACGTAGAAATCTCTGACATTCCTATACACTAACAATGAACTAGCAGAGAGAGAAATCAGAAAACAGTTCCATTCACAGTTGCATCAAAAATAATAAAATACCTATGAATAAACCTAACCAAGGAAGTGAAAGACCTCTACTCTGAAAACTGCAAGACACTCCTGAGAGAATTAAAGAAGATGCCAATAAATGTAAACACATCCCATGCTCATGGATAGGAAGAATTAATATTGTCAAAATGGCCATCCTGCCTAAAGCAATCTACAGATTCAATGCAATTCCTATCAAAATAACAACAGTATTTTTCAATGAACTAGAGAAAATCGTTCTAACAGTCATATGGAACCACAAAAGACCCCAAATAGCCAAAGCAATCCTGAGAAGGAAAAATAAAGATAGAGGGATTACGCTCCCCAACTTCAAGCTCTACTACAAAGCCACAGTAATCAAGACAGTTTGGTACTGGCACAAGAACAGACCCATAGACCAATGGAACAGACTAGAGAGCCCTGATATAAACCCAACCATATATGCTCAAATAATACATGATATTAATTTATGGTTACATAAAATGGGGAAATAGCCTCTTCAACAGCTGGTATTGGCAAAACTGGACAGGTACATGCAAGAGAATGAAACTGGATTATTGTTTAACCCCATACACAAAAGTAAACTCGAAATGGAACGAGGACCTGAATGTAAGTCATGAAAGCATAAAACTCTTAGAAGACAACATTGGCAAAAATCTCCTGAATATAAGCATGAGCAATTTCTTCCTGAACACATTTCCTTGAGCAAGGGAAACAAAAGGAAAAATGAACTCATGGGACTACATCAAACTAAAAAGTTTCTGTACAGCAAAGGACACCATCAACAGAACAAAAAGGCATCCTACAGTATGGGAGAATATATTTGTAAATGACATATCCAACAAGGGGTTAACATCCAAAATATATAAAGAACTTACATGCCTCAACACCCAAAAAGCAAATAACCCGATTAAAAAATGGGCAGAGGATATGAAAAGACAGTTCTCCAAAGAAGAAATTCAGATAGCCAACAGACACATGAAAAGATGCTCCACATCACTAATTATCAGGGAAATGCAAATTAAAACCACAACAAGATATCACCTCACACCAGTAAGGATGAGCAGCATCGAAAAGACTAAGAACAACAAATGCTGGTGAGGATGTGGACAAAGTGGAACCCTTTTACACTGCTGGAGGGAATGTAAGCTAGTTCAACCATTGTGGAAAGCAATATGGAGGTTCTCAAAAAACTAAAAATAGAAATACCATTTGGCCCGGGAATCCCACTCCTTGGAATTTACACAAAGAATACAACTTCTCAGATTCAGAAAGACATATGCACCCCTGTGTTTATCACAGCACTTTTTACAATAGCCAAGATATGGAAGCAACCTAAGTGTCCATCAGTAGATGAATGAATAAAGAAGAGGTGGTACATATACACAATGGACTACTATTCAGCCATAAGAAAGAAACAAATCCTACCATTTGCAACAACATGGTTGGAGCTGGAGGATATTATGCTCAGTGAAATAAGCCAGGCGGAGAAGGACAAGTGTCAAATGATTTCCCTCATTTGTGGAGTATAACAACGAAGCAAAACTGAAGGTACAAAATAGCAGCAGACTCAGAGACTCCAAGAAGGAACTAGTGGTTACCAAAGGGGAGGGCTGTGGGAGGGTGAGTGTGGAGGATGGGAGAAAGGGATTGAGGGGTATTATGTTTAGTACACATGGTGTGGGGGATCAAGGGGAAAACAATGTAGCAGAGAGAAGGCAAATAGTGAATCTGTGGCATCTTACTACACTGATGGACAGTGAGTGCATTGGGGTATGGGTGGTGACTTGTTAATATGGGTAAATGTAGTCACCACATTGTTTTTTCATGTGAAACTTTCGTAAGAGTGTAAATCAATAATAGCTTAATAAAAATTAAATTAATTAAATAAATAAATTACTTTAAAAATGAATAATAATTCATAATAAAAACAAACCAACCCACAACGGCCAGCTTGTGTGAAACATCTTGTAATGTGGAAGGCCCATGTTTTTCTGTTCCTGAGAATTTTTTTGAAGGGTAGTTGGAGTAGCAATCTAGAAGGAAGTATATGGAGGGTCAGGGAGAGAAGAAATGCACGATGCTGAGGATTGTATAGAGTGAAATTGCTGTTAAAAAATCCCCAATGTTAAGTCAACAGTGACTTGTGGTGTTTGATTTAAAATCATTTATGTTTCTGAATTATAATTCCATTCACTGTGAAACAGTTATTCAGTAAGGTATGCTATGCTCAAAACAGATTGTGAAAATGAAAAATGAGTCAGGTGTCAATTTCCATGGTGTAGAAAGTCAAAGGGTTTAATCTGGCAAGACAATGCCCAGACCTACTCCTTTCCATGGAAGCTGGAGTCAGAGGGGGTCATGAGACCAGGTTCCTTGAGAATTCATGAAGCCTTTGGAGAGAGTTTGAACTTCTACAGAGAGTAGAATTGGTCCGAATCAATCTCATCTTGATCTCAAGAGTTCAGCTTACATTAGGGAAATATATTTTAATCTTTTCTTAGTCTAAGAATCTTGAAATAAAGTGTTATATTATCCAGTTTGTAACAAGGAGGGACATGCATTGATTTATCACTTAATCAGATCATAAAATAGGTAGAATACGTTTACTGTGGCAGTCATTCAATACATATTTAGTAAACATATATTGCGTTCTAGGCATGTTTTCATGAGCTGAAGGCTGATGTGGCAGCAGTGGTTTTGACTTGGCATGGCACTTTAAGCAAGGATAGGTTTAGATATCATTTAAAGGTAGAACCAACAGAATTTGCTGATGGATTACATGTGAAGTAGGGAAAAGAGAGGAGCAAATGATGAGATCACAGTTTGTGACATGAGCAAGAGGAAGGCTTGAGTCACCACGAGCCGAGGTGGGAAGACTGCGAGATGGGCGTGACTGGGGCCAGAGCAGAGTCCCAAGGTCTAGGTATGTTAAGGGTTAGGTACTATTGAGTATCTGGTGGAGATGTTCACAAGGTAGGTAGATATTTGAATCAGGAGTCCACAGGAGAAATCTGGGGTAGAGACATAAGTCTGGAGTGTGTGCGTGCGTGTGGGTGTGTGTACAATTATGTTATTTTAAAGGTAGCTGGGATTTGTTTTAATCAGGTATGGTAACACAAGTAGATATGGAATGGCCATCATGAAAAATATTCATATTTCCCTAGAAACAGAAGGCATGGCTTGCAGTGCCATGTGGGGAAATGTGGATAAAGTGAAGGTTCCTGTGGCCAGGATTCTCACCTGGCCCTGGTTGGCTAGGTCACTACACACATGTGGGCAATATGTTGTTACTGACTCTATATAAAGAGCTCTGCCCAGTGCTCTGGGCAACAGGGTGGCACAACTGCAAGGCTGCAGGAGGTCAGAGATGAGACTGGAGTGGTGGCAGCACAGAGGACAGAGACTGAGATGGCTGCAGGGGTGGAGAGGCCCAGAGGCAGAGACCAGCTTGCTGCCTGCAGACTTGTTCTAAGTGGACGGGATTCTAGTGATTGACTTGCACGATGGAAATAAGGTTGGATATAACCCTTTCACCCCAAGAACATTCCACTGTCATTTCTTTGGTCTCATTAAATCCATAGTGACCTTTTCTGGGGCTGAAACCCATTGGCAAGACAGGAAGTACCACAATGAACGGGTGGGCGGAGAGGGAAATATGAGCTGAGAGCCTTTATTGTGGTTTCCATGGGAAGGAATGGGTGAGGCAGTGTAAGCAGGCTTAGGGTTGGCTAGCTGGAATAATTTCAGCAGCTCTAGGCTGCAGGAGCTGTGTCTCTATGTCTGGTACCTGGCCTGGGAATGATTAGAGCAGGAGGATAGTGGTTCTGGGTCAGTTGATTTGCACTTGAAAGGCAAGCTCAGGGGAAGGCCAGTTGTTGGCTATCTCTAGGAACTGACTAGCTCCGAGAGGGCAGGCCCTCTACAGTCAGTAAGCCCCAGATGTCAAGGCAGCAGCCCTCAGAAAATAAAAGATGTGCGTATACAATAATCTTTAAAGTCATGAGAGCAGATGAGATCACTAAGGGTTGGAGCCCTGAGCAGTACATGCAAGAGGTCAGCAAGGGGAAAATTTATGGAGTGGGAGAAGCTAGCAAAGAGTCTGAAGGGAAACCAGGAGAATGTGGCATCCAGAAATCAAGTCAATAGATTCCAGAAAGAGGGAGTGAGAAATGATGCCAAGTTGCTATTGATAGCCCAAGTAAACCACATGGAGGTCATTGGCAATCTTTGCAAGAGCAATTTTGATGTGGTAGTGTGGAGAGAGCTCAAATGAAGCACATTAAGAGAGAATAGGAGTGAAGATGTGAAATAGAGTATCAGCCACTCTTTTGAGGTAATTTTCTATAAAGGAAGCAGAAAGATGAAGTTGAACCTGGAGTGGGCTCAATAGATATTTTGTTGTTTTAATATGGGCAGTGTAGGGAATATAGAACTTCCATGGCCAGGATCCTCACCTGATCCCAATCTGCTCACCCCTGTGCGCATGTAATGATGTAATACTTGGC